>JAGXJF010004718.1:0-18123 GCA_019208055.1 Stipa capillata
TCGCGGCACCCGGGATACAGCAATCCGCCACGAACACAGGACGTAGGTATTACCTCTCCGGGAGGGCCTGAACCTGTCTAAATCTTGTCTCACCAGTGTGCAGCCCATCAGATTTGCTGTGCTCACGCCCGCCCCATAAGTATATTGCCGGAATAATCTCCGACAATTAGCAACTTCATCTTTCTCCTTTGACCAGAAGTGTTATTTCTGCAAGTTCAGACCTCAAAAGGATGATAATGCAGATGAGAACCTTTCTACAGCATCCTTGAAGCCTCTCAGCCAAGTGCCTCAGTGCCCCTGAGCCAGCTACCAGAGCCTCAGTCAGAGTCTTTCAGCCAGCAGTTGATCCCCAAGCGACTACCTGAGCCTCAGGTGTCTCCTGCCCGAGACTCAGCTAGGGAACCATCTACTCCTTCCTGAGCTTCAAGCTTCAGTATCAGTTGATCTCTCCTTAGCTAGTGTGCCTTTGGTTCTAGCGTTTGGACAACCCTGCTGCAGTTGATGCTTTTATCAGAGGGTTGTGCCCGTTCAGATTTCTGTTATCAAGAGAAAGCAAGATGAGCTGAAGCAAGAGATGACAGAGCTGAAGAAGGATATCAAGGCTGATATGATAGATCTAAAGGCTTCAGTCAGCAGCAAGTTTGATCAGATTCTATCTCTTCTACAATAGAAGCCAGCAACCCGAAGATCTTCTTCCTACTTCTTTTTAGTGTTTAGTGGCAAAGGGGGAGAGTTAGATTCAGGGGGAGAGATTAGAGAGTATATGTAAAAAAGGCTAAGGGCTAGGCTAAGAGCTGCATGTGTTGCATATGTGTCAAACATTCTCTGTTTTAAAAAAAATTGCTTATACATATGATGATGCTCTGGTTGTTTGTCTTGCTCTGATACATGTGTCCTTTGCCTTTTCTGATCTGATACATGTGTTGTGTTTTTTCTTTTGCTCTGATACATGTTGTTTGTTTTACTCTGATACATGTGTTTAGCTCTGATACAAGTATTTTGCTCTAAATTTCTGTTGATTGCTCTGATATCTATTTGCTCTGATAATATCATTAGAAGCTCTGATACAAGTATTTTGCTCTAATTCTGTTGATTGCTCTGATATATATTTGCTCTGATAATATCTATTCTAATGATATCTGCTCTGATAATATTTGTTTTAGGAGAGTTTAGATTCGTACTCAGCTGTTATTCCTTTTTAAATCTGTTGCTGAGTACTTATTCAACATAACTGCTATTATCCGCTGTGCTTAATCTTTCAGTTATATTCATGGCAATCCTGTTTAGCATTTCTCTCCATGATTAAACAGAACTGTGCATTTGTATACAAACGCAAATTTCTTATATGCACAGCTTTAGGGGTGAGTATATACTAAACTTGGTTGAATGTCATACCATTTTATACATCTAATGCTATGTTTAAAGGGTTGCACTATACCACCACAAAGGTGGAGATTGAAAGTGCATCCAGTCCCAAGGAGAATGGAAGGATGATTATCTAGCCCAAGGTTGGTTTTGATGGTTAATGGCAACTCTCACCTATATCTAACGTTTACAACGAGTGTGAACAGGAGTTTAGATGAACAGGTGATCGATCAGACAATATCTGAGTGATGATGAGGCCTAAAAGAGAGCAAGGAACCGTGAAGGTCAGAAGGGCTAGCTGAGCTAGTCTCCTGAGCTCAGTTGCGAGGAGCCGAGGCTGTGCTCGGGGCAAGCGAGTGATGGTGGCTTGATGGAGTTCAAGGACCGTGACTGCATGCTGGATAAGACCTGGAGGAGCTAGGAAGCTAGTGGATCTGCGTCAAGGGGTTCGCTGTGCGTCTTCAAGGACTGTCATCTTCAGTTGTTGTCTTGGAACCGAGTGCCATGATTCTGAGCGAGCTGGTCAGTGCCATGTGAGTCCATTGTCCTCCTGATCAGGTTTAGGCTTGTAGTGAGCCGAGCCTGTGTTGTACTCAGGATGCTACCTGAGACAACCGAGTCCACCTGAGTTTTGCATCTGAGACTCAGGTGGTAGCTCAGCCGTAGCTAGTAGGTTACCACAAGTGTATGTTGAGCTGAGTCTCAGATGAGGTTTGTCTGGTAGCTCTTTGATGCATGCTCGATTTGCTGCTAATTGGAATTAGCTTCAACCGATTAATTTAGTTAGCATATGCATACCGATGGCTAAATAGCTAATTAGCAAAACTTTTAGTGTTCTGAATCATTCTCTGAAAAACCACCGCCTGACATGCATTAGTTTACTTACAAACTCGGAGGTCAATCGATAAACTAGCTGCCACTTGAGCCAATAAACACTAGTCCAGTCACTAAATGGTACAATCATAACGATTGTGTCACTGAACAACCTGCAATGCACGAATTAAAAATCTGTGAAACAGTTGGTCAGGTTGGGTTAACTGCCAACCTTGTCATTGGTTAATTAAGCTGAAAATTGAGTTCCTGAACCTCTGATCCCAATTATGTCAATTTCAAGTGACCCAACTACATAAGAAGCTGCTCTATAAGTCTTAGTTATCAGTCGTATATGGTTAGGAGTACATCTAGTAGCAAGTCAGTCCCTTGAGAAGCTAAGTAAGTTAAATAGGTAATTATGAGCTAACCATGTATTCAAGAATTTGTTAAGTAACCGATAGAGCTGATCCACAACTGGTTAACTAATATAGGCGATGCTAAGGGAAACGTTTCAAAAGCTTTTAAGGTATGACATGAGGGAGTCATTTGTTAGAGAGTTGTGGTTGGCAGCTATTTCTGGCCACCTTCTACATTAGAGCCTACTTAGGTGGTTAAGCAAATCTCTTAGTTGGCTGTGTAGATCTGTTCTCTTAGATTGGCTAGACTGCTGGAACACTTTGGTAGTGTTATTGGTCCTTCCTATAGGTCGCCAATGTCCTGTTCACCCTGAATAAAAATTGCAAATCTTGGTAATCTCATATATATGTTTTTAATAAGAAGAGATTAAAATTTCTATTAGCCCTTGTCAATATCTTTGTTTAGAGTACTCGTTTGCCCATTTCTGACGAACGGTTTGTGAGATATGGGCAAAGTACTACTGCTGTCCTAATTTCGTTAAATTATGGCTTGCATCTTCGGGTAATTGTAATGGCCATATTAGTGCAACGATTAAACCATGAACCTGGTATATATCAACCTTGTTGCATACATGTTGTATAATTAAGTTGATGACCATGCCATTTTAATGTATAACTCATGTCATCTCTAAAAATGGTTAAACCCAAAATTCTATACTTAACACCTTATACCAATCCACCAGAATTTAACCTGCACCTTTAAATTGCCACGTGTATGTCATGTATGTGATTACCAACTGAATCAAAATTTTATTAATGTGAATTATTATTAATCTGTCAAACCTGCATACTTAATCCTGATTATAGGGAATTCCTGTCCACCTTAGTGCATATCTTGACGCACAGATGCATTGATAATAAAATCTCATTCTTGTTAAGGTTCTAGTACAAGTAAAGCTAAATTGAAATATAGGAGTATTAAATCTCTTATGTTAACCTTGTACTTCTTTTTCCAGCATGTTTGCATCCCATGCATCTTTGCCATTTTCAATAGCTTCTTAGAGTTGCTCTTCTCTTTTGGAGGTTAATTGCCTCTTATCGGTGTTCCAAATGTTCTGGATTTCTTGCACATGATCACCAATGTCTTACACTTCTCCCAGCAATGAGGCAAGTTCTCAAAAATACTCGCTAAGATTTCCTAAGTTTATTTCATGCTTTGCTATTGGTTGTGGTTAATTGCTAGCTTGTATTGTGGAAATGATTGCAATGTGATAGTGATGGCGAATCACTAGTATTGCTAGGTTCGAATGTGTTGTAAGATCAGTGAGGATCTTTTAATCGAACTAATGCAATATGAAACCCCTAATGGTGAGTTGTGAGGGCCGGGGTATCGACACCTACAGATGGATCGACATGTGGTTAAACTGATCGATACCGGTATCGTAGGGCTTTACTCGTCACCCACGGCGGGGTTTGAATTGAAACTGGTGGGAAGTCATGGTCGGCCAACCCTGAACTTACGCATTCTCAATTCATCCCTCGCGTCGGGCAAGTTCTGGTTCCCTTACCTGACCACACCTTCGGTTGAGCCTCGGTTGGAGCAACCGCAAATAAATGGTGTTGATTGACTTGATGTGATTATTGGATATGACATTCTTGGTTGAATTGATTCATATTCAGATCTGAAGATAAACTTGTTCATGTGATATTTGTTGATATTGTTTTATCAATATTGTCCATGTTGTTGTTTATCATGCCATGGTGATATACATGTTAGTAATTGATTCCTGATTAATAGCCTTGCTGAAATTAACATGGGATGAGTATATACATCCTTGCTGAAATTAACATGGGATGAGTATATACATGTGACTTGCAAGTACGAAAGTACTTACGTAATTCAATTCCGAACTTGTTGCAGGTGAGACTAGAATCGAAGGTTTCTATAATCCTGATTTTGCGCAAGTGGATATCTATTTGCAAGTTTGTCCTTCTCGGTCGCACGTGTGGGTTACGTGTTTCTATTAGGGATGGTTGGGCTGCCATCTCAAGGTTTTACTTTTGTGTTCACTGCTGTTTTTGCAATCCGAAGACCTGTATTCAGCCTTCGAGTTGGTAGCTATGTGATATGGAACCCTTTTTGGGCAATGTTAACTCATGTATATCTTTAAATCCTTCTGTTGTAGAGTTTTGCAATGGTATTCCAGTTGTTTCGGTGGCTGCCTATATGCAATGCGTGTATGAAATGAAGTATATGGGTATGCCGTAAAGGGTTTCAGCCGATCCTCTTTTCACTAAGTCGAGCAGGTATCGGTTGAGTGACCCACTGGCTGAGATGCTGCGCCGGCCAGGCAGGGTGTGGGCGTATTCTACTGGGCTTTCGAGCGACCCACTAGCTTCCGAGCTAGGTTAAGGTGTGGGTAGAATCGCCGGGCTCCTCCGATCTTGCTTTGCGTAGTGGAATTGGAAACGACTCTAAATCTTCACAGGATCAGGGAATTGTATGTGGTTTTGGGAAGTTTAGTCGCTTCCGGCCGGCTTGACCAACGGTGAAGGCATACGACATGGGGAAGCGTATGGTGCGTTGGTCAGGTGTCGGACCACTCCGTCTCGGTGTTCACGGCGCAGGTATCGTGCCACCAGGCCGACTGGTTTCTCGGTCCTTGGCGACTATTTGTTCCCCTACTTATATATAATTCTGGGGTCTGTGACACATACCATCGTCTATCGGTCTACAGAACATTATTTTAATTTTACCCCATTGTACATGTCCTCCTACATTTTAGTATCATGAAATTTTACGGTATATGCTAATCTGCAATTTAGACTTCATCAAGACTTCTTATCTCCTTTTATTTTATCAGAGTTGTCAGACCCACACGGACCTAGGTATCTCATATTCTTCTTGCACATTATTGACGATCATGCATAGAACGTGATGAAAGCATCTTTTTGAAGGAAAAGATGGCAAATAAGACCATAAAAATTAGCCATGTATACAGTACTATTTAAAAATTACCAATGAGAAACCAGAAAAATGAATTTCACATTGTTACCTATGCTGTAGTGAAAGGACCAAGATATCGTCTAGAGGGGGGTGAATAGACAATTAAAACTTCTAATTAATTCTAGCCAATTTAAATGCAGAATTAAACTATTGTCAATGAGCAAGATTATCCCCCACTAGAACTTGGTTCAACTAGTGCACAAGCAACCTAATCAAGTGTATATGATTTCAAAACTAGGTTGATTAACAAGCAATACTATATGGCAAGCAATTCAATTCTATACAAGATATGCATTATAGCAAGAATAAATTACAAGAATGAAATGCGATATGTAAAGGAGACAAGGGACAAACGATGTATGACCCGGAGTTCGAATATCCACCGATATCCTACGTGTCCATTTGAGGACCCGATCACACTTGATCAAGGGTGGGCTCCCTCTCAAGCAACTTCCTCTCGAGGACTCTCCGGAGTCTCCTCGACCACTACGGCTAGCTCCTTCCTCCACTCCCAGAGATGGCGAGCTCCAAAGCCACTTCACAATCCCTCGGGCCTCTTCACAATCTTCACGAAGAGATCACCGAGTTCACAACCACCAAGCCGTCTAGGAGTCGGTGGCCTCCAAGAGTAACAAACTCCAAGACACGCACTCGAACACAATCGACGCCGAATGCTCAACACGATGCAACTAATGCATACGCTAAGTCCAACCGATGCACAAACTCTTCCTCACACCTCAATCTAGCAACACATGCACTTGAGGACTTTAGAGAGGGTAGGAGCAAGAAGAGAGGATCAACAAATGACCCAAGAGGCAGCAGCTCTCTTCCCCAACAGGCCAAAGGGGGTATATATACCCAAAACCTTGAAAACTAGCCATTGGAGAAAGCTGACTGTGTGGCCGGTTTAAACCGCTCTCAGACCGGTTTAAGCCGCCCGCAGCCAATGGTCAGAAAATGGTCGAAAAACACGTGGCCGGTTTAAAACCGGTCTTAAACCGCCCGCATGATCAAACACAAAATCTGGGCAAATCTGGACTGTCCAGATTTGACTCGGACCCTCCGGATTGAGGTCCGAATTTGACCCGGACCCTCCGGGTTGAGGTCCGGGTTGTCCAGTACAGATCTGGACCCTCACCCAGACCCTCCAGGTGACACTCCGGAAACCTTCTGTACAACCCGGAGCCTCATCCGAACCATGGCCCGGACCATCCGGGTTGAGGTCCCCGAGGCCAGTCAGACCGCCCGTAGAGCCGATTTAAACCGCCCTGGCCAGTCTGGCTGAAAACCCTTGGTTTCTTGCACCTTTTCCCTAGGAAATCAAAACCAAGCAGGCCTTGACACAAGGACTTTTTACCTTAGTTCATGATGATGTATAGTACAGTATCCCGTATATTAGGAAGTATCCGTATACGATTCCCTGAATTACCAGAGTGTACCATGTATCCGGAAAAGATCTCCAGGAGATAAGGTAAACCCCCGTAAGGAGGGAAGGCACCCCTTAAACTAGGAAGTCAATCTCGATGTTTAAGGAATCCAGAGTCCTACCTAGGCCGAAAGCCCATGTACGGTACGACTTATGGAGCCTCCTATATAAGGATCAGCAATCCCATAGGGGAGGACAGGTCTTTCGAGTCCCACGACACGAGTCTCAGAAGATCCAGGAGCCCTAGCAATCTCCCACGAGAAAACCCGCCGCCTCGAAGGAGTCGAGTTCCACGGAGCTAGTTGCATTAGTCTCCGATTAGGCTTAGGGTAGCCACTAACCTTCATATCCCTTGTAAGAGATTCTCCAGTTAATATATTTGAGCAGGACGTAGGGTTGTTAGCCGATCGCTTCAGAACCGAGTGCGCCAGGGCCTTCAATGGGAGATTGGTATTAATCGACAATCTCTAGGCAGGAGGAACTAGCCCAATGTCCGGGCTGTCCCCTGCACCATCTGATTGTCCAGACGATCGCAATCCCACTCACATCGTGTCCGATGAGGACGACACGATGGAGTGGAACTATACCCCATCTAATCCAGATCTTCGAGTAATTCTCGCGATCCAAGATGATCGTGAAAAGTTCGAGAGACAAGATCAGGATGGGGGCTCTCGATGTCACAGCCCAACGGCTACTCCCCCAAGGAACGGGAATTTGCCTACGGCAGCAAACAGAACACCTCCAGGGACAGGGGAATACATGTCCCAACTGCTCGAAGGCTCGCTGAGGCGCGCAATCTGCTGTCAAGACCACCGGCAGCAGACCTATCAACGCCTGAAGGATGGCAGTGGCTACAACGGCTAGGGGCTGAACTACAACAGGTCCAAGCCCAAGCCGAGTCTTCTCGAGCCTAATCGGCGGCACGCAGCTCCAACCAGAGGAGCACCCCTCGACCACAAGAGGAGTCAGACGGGGAAAGACGTGACCCCAGGAACCAATCTTGTCAGGAGGAACCACGCGTCGACCTCCACAACAAGATCAACGAGTGCCGAACTCAGAGGCGCTAGCAAGATCAGTCTCCCCCTCGGAGAGACTACAGATGCCATGCCAACGTTTGGGGATGATCTCCGACCCTGAACAGCGGCGAGGATGCGCCTTATCGGAGAACCATCAACGGGTGCCAAGCACTATCACAAGAACTCCGATATGTGCGCTGGCCATCTCATTTTAAACCTGGGGCCTTAGAGTCGTACGATGGCACCACCAACCCTGCAGAATTCTTGGCGATCTATACTACGACGATTGAAGCCGTAGGTAGAAACGAGAAGGTCATGGCCAATTACCTCTCGACCGCCTTCCGAGGAGCCGCCAGGACGTGGTTGACGAACCTGCCCCGGGAACGATCCGCTCCTAGGGACAACTCTGCGACATGTTTCTCGGCAACTTCTAAGGTACCTTCACATGCCCTGGTCGAGTCGCCGACTTATTTCTAATCGTCCAACGACCAGACGAGACTCTCCGAGATTTTACTAAGAGGTTTAGTGCTGTCCGCAACACTATACTTGAGATAACCGACTTGGACGTCATTCGCGCCTTCGCTCGGGGCTGTAGAAACGAGATGTGCACACATGACTTGATCATGCACCCTCCTAAGGCCATGACACAGCTCATGGACTTAGCAGAAAAAAGCTACCTGTGCAGAGGAAACCTTGCGCTACATCAAGCAGCAACAGGGCATAGCTCTCCCCTCCGAACTAAAGACGACTCCAAAAAGGCGAAACGCAAAAAGAAGTCCTCCGGAGGGAACAAGGAGAAGAGGGCTAAGGCTGAGGAAGTCTATGCCGACCTCCCAGAGAAGCGTACCTGGCGACCATGCCCCAAGGAGAAGCAAGCAAATTCCTCCGACAAGCCATCCAAGCTCTGGTGCGATTTCCACTAGACTGATTCGCATGATCTACGTCAATGTCGCATCTTCAAGAAGTACCTCAAGGAGGAGAAAGAGAAGCTCCGTGGGGATAACCCGCAAGTCGCGAACAATAGCCGGGACACGACTCCCGATGATGACTCCTACTCTGAGCCATTCCAGGGGCACATTAAAGCGATCGAGCATATATTCGGGGGCTCGGCCTCCTACGAGTCGAAGAGGCAATACAAGGCGATTGCCCGAGAAGTTTTTGCGAATATACCGCAAGTGTCTCGGGCAGTCAAGTGGTCGGAGGTCGAGATCAAGTTCGACCAAACCGACTGCCCCAAAAACTGTGCTCGACTAGGACGATATCTGATCGTGGTTGAACCAACGATCAACAACTGCCGAGTGGCCCGGGTGCTGATAGACGGAGGGAGTTCCCTCAACATCCTATTCACTAAAGCCCTCGATGCGATGCAAGTGCCACGGTCATCCATCCAGATGGTGACGCACACGTTCCACAGTATCGTTCCAGGCTCGTCGGCCACGCTGATCGGGCAAGTCACGCTATCGGTTACCTTCAGAATGCAGGAGAACTTCCGAACGGAGAAGATCTTGTTTGATATAGTCGACTTCGAGACGGCATACAATGCCATCTTAGGGCGCCCGACTTTGGCCAAGTTTATGGTAGCCACGCACTATGCCTACCAGTGCATGAAGATGCCCGGCCCACAGGGGGTCCTCACGATAAAGAGCTCCCCTCAGGAAGCACTTCTCTGCGACAAGCGCAGCCTCGACCATGTACGAGCCTTTCAGGAGGATGGGGAGCACGCTCCCTCTAAAGCCAAAACGACCGTAAAAACTCACGGCGAAGTAAAAATCATACCCTTGGACCCAGCAGAACCCTCCAAGGCAGTCCGAATCGGTTCAGCTCTTGACCCAGACCAGGAGCAACTCGGATGTCTTCGCATGGCAACCATCCGATATGCCCGGAATCCCCAGGGAAGTGATCGAGCACAGGTTGGCGGTCCACCAAGACGCCACGCCTGTAAAACAGAAGCTCCGACTGTTTGCTCAAGATCAGAAAGAAGCCACCAAGCTGGAAATCAAAAAGCTCCTGAAGGCCGGATTTATCCGAGAAGTTGAACATCCTGAATGGCTCGCCAACCCTATCATGGTAAAGAAAGCCAACGAAAAATGGCAAATGTGCGTCGACTTCACAGACCTCAACAAGGCCTACCCCAAGGATGCTTTCCTATTACCCAGAATAGATCAGATAGTGGACTCCACATCTAGATGCGACTATCTAAGCCTTCTCGATGCCTATTCAAGTTATCACCAGATAAGTATGTGTCGAGAAGATGAGGAAAAAACTTCCTTTGTGACTCCGTTTGGAGTATTCTGCTATTCAAAAATGCCTTTCGGATTCAAAAATGCGGGCGCAACATATTAGCGCGGAATACACCTCGCCCTCTGAAAGGACCGAAAGTGCCGACTAGAGGAGGGGGTGAATAGGAGGCTAATTAAAATTAGTTCTTTTAACTTTGTTGAACAGATTAGGCCTTAGTCAGAAGCAGATTGAGCTAACTATGTAACAGATGAGCAGCACAGACAAGGTATTAAGTATGATTTAACACGTGGCTATCACACAGGTGGCTAACACAGGTGAGCTAAGGACTTAGAAATAATGTGCAACCTAGCTGGCTGTGTAACAGGTAGCTGACACAGGTGAGAGATATGATCAATAGCAACTGTGAAACAGCTAAGATAGCATAGGTAAAAAGCAGATCTACAATAAATGAACAGAATAAGTCTAAGATCACACAAGCATGCAAGAATAGCAAGTACTCTAAGAAATGCAGTAAGTACTCAGAGACAAGGTGTTTTTCACCGAAGTTCCCTGTTCTTCTCAGAGAAGTACGTCCCTGTTGGAGAGACTACTCCAAAGAGATAGCCAGCACTGAATCGTGCTTGTTCTCCGAGTACCTGACGATCAGGTCCCTTGCTTTGCTTGTGGAAGTCTTTTTGCCTTGCAGCAGGTAGACTTCAGATCACCTTCACAGACTACTAGTTCAGCCCACACAAGCTTGGGTGATACCAGCAACTCCTATGCCCGTCTAGGAGTAGACACTCCGAGAGTAATAGATTCAGGAGCAACAAATCTTGGAGGAACCAAATGCTCTTTTGCTTAAGGACTCTAACTCTCTTAGGAAGGTTTGCTTTTGTTCCGAGTGAAAGAGGCTTGCAATGGTAGGATGTGTTTTACTGGTTTGAGCTAGCTTGAATGATTGGTTGCTAGGTTGGTTAAGGTCGAAGACCTCCCCTGGTCCCCTATATATAGGGTTCGCAGGAACCCGACCGTTACACTGTTGCCACGTAGGATTAAGTGAGCCACCAGTGATAGGCACTGGTGACACAGCTACACACTACGCCCAACCTATAACCGGCTCGAGCAAACCGACACCTGTGTCACCGGAGGCAGACACAGGTGAACCCTTAACTGACGTAGCAGCACTACTCAGCCCGGTCTTGGCACATGACATGCCCTCAGCATACAACTACTCTGATCCCTAATAAGGAGAGAACCTCCAACAGTCTTCTAACTCAGCAGACAAACCATCACAGTGCAGGTCCCTTAGCATTTACAAGCTCTCCCCTGGTACAGAGATGTACCTGAGTCATAGAGCACTAGACCACCTATGACACAGCTGTGTCACACTGGTGACTCTAACCCCTAGGGTTTTCTACGGCTAGCACTGCAGAGTGCTAACAAAAACCAGTTTCACACTTGTGCAAAACTGTTGACACAGGGCCACTGACCTCAAAGCATCAGTGCCACTGTCCAACACCCTGAGCATTGAGCAAAAGATCCTTCACAGATTATTACTACTTCATCCCTCTTGATAGTACGGGTGTTTCCTATGGACTCAAAGAAACTAGAAAATCTAGGCTTTACCTGTCACCTACTGTATTCATGGCCCTTGACGCATCAAGCCACCATCACCTTACTTGCAACTACTTGCACAGCACCGGCTTCTTCACAGCTGTGACATAGCTACCTAGCACAGCCATTCCTTTGTCCTGAAAACCACCTTTGAACTTTTTGGGTGGTCATCATTCCCTTGATGACCCTTCTTCCTGGAACCTATTTAACCTGCTTACACTCATTGTAAACGTTAGATCCTGGATTGAGTTGCCATTAACCATCAAAACCACTTAGGGGCCTAGATGCTCTTTCACCCTCCATAGTCAACTCGGTCGGAATGTTGAAGCTTACGTCGATGATCTCGTCGTAAAGACAAAGAAGAAAGATGATCTTCTCTCAGACTTACTAGAAACCTTCACCAACCTTTGAAGAAACAGGATAATGCTGAATCCAGAAAAATGTACCTTCAGAGTTGACGCCGGGAAGTTACTTGGATTCTTGGTTTCACACCGAGGAATCGAAGCAAATTCTGACAAGATACGAGCAATTGCAGAAATGAGGTCACCAAAATCAGTCCGAGACGTCCAAAGACTCACGGGTTGCATGGCGGCCATGAGCCGGTTCATATCCCGACTAGGAGACCGCGGAAGTACCTTCTTCAAACACCTACGACAACACGACAGCTTTGAGTAGACGGAGGAATCAGAAAAAGCACTCCAAAAGCTCAAGGAATAATTGACGACCCCCCTGTGCTAGTCGCGCCCAACCCAGAAGAAGACTTATTTCTCTACATCGCTGCTGGACCATCAGCGGTCAGCGGAGTATTGACGGTGGAACGTGGGACTTCAGAACAACGTGAGAAGGTCCAACAGCCAGTTTACTACATCAGCGAGATCCTACACGGACCCAAGGAGCATTGCCCTCAAGTTCAAAAACTCCTATATATGGTACTCACCACATCTCGCAAACTTCGACATTACTTCTAGGCTCACACCATCACGGTCCCAACCGCCTACCCACTTGGAGAGATCCTCCGCAACCGCAATGCCATCGGTCGGATCGCCAAATGGGCTGTCGAGCTCGGAGAGTTCGACATCCACTTCGTGCGTCACACCGCCATCAAGTCTCAGGTACTCACTGACTTCGTCACTGAATGGACGGAGCCCAACCACTCCGGCGAGTCACCAGCCGCGAAAGAAGATATCTGGACTTTACACTTCGACGGTTTCCTGACCATCAAAGGCACGGGGGCTGAAATAGTTTTAACTTCCCCAACAGGAGAATGCCTGCAGTATGTACTGCAGATCGACTTCCCAACCACGAATAATATGGCTGAGTATGAGGGTTTGCTGACCGGTCTCCGCATCGCTTCCGCACTTGCTATCCGTCGCCTCCTCGTGAGTGGGGACTCACAGCTGGTAGCGAAAAAAGTGTCCAAGGAATATTAGACCACAGACCCGAACATGGCAGCTTACCTAGCGGAGGTGAGAAAGCTGGAGAAGAAGTTCGTCGGCCTCGAAGTACGATACATCCCTCGAAAGGACAACTGCCGAGCCGACAGTCTTGCCTGCCTAGCTTCCTCATGATCTCCATGCCCACCCGGAGCCTTTGTAGAAAGGATCTCGATGCCATCCATAGCTTCTCATGAACCCATGGATGAAGGAATGGACACCCTTAGTACCGAGCACCATTCAAGGACGTCACCAGGCATTGACGCTCCAAGGGGAGTGGCAGGGTGACTCGTCGCTCCTCTCGATCCTGAGGATTTGTGGATAGAGCCCATCCGCAAGTACCTCCTCGATCGAACTACGCCTGAGGATGATACGTTATCCGAGCAAATTGCCCGACGCGCCAGGATGTACTCCCTGGTCGACGGAGCCCTCTACCGAAGAGGAGCTCATGGAGTGCTCATGCGGTGTGTACCTCAGATGCAGGGTATAAAATTACTCGAAGACTCTCCGCACACGCAAAGGCATGGGCACGAGAGCTACCTTCGGTCTTCTAGGAGCTACAAACAACCACTAGTCGTGCCACGGGCAGAACACCATTCTTCTTGGTATACGGAGCTAAGGCCATGCTCCCCTGCGAGCTCGCACTCAAATCACCATGGGTAGAGATGTACACGGACAGGGAGGAAACCCCTCAACGCGAGGACGACCTCAATTTCCTTGAGGAAAAACGAACTCAAGCCTTACTCCGAGCTACCGGATATCAGCAAGACCTCCGTCGTTACTATGACCGACACGTCCGACAACGCTCACTTCAAGTCAGCGACCTCGTCCTATGACTTTTTCAGAACAAAAGTAACAGCAATAAGCTCTCCCCCAAATGGGAAGGCCCTTATACGGTAGCCAAGGTTACCCGACCAGGATCGTTCCAGCTAGCAATGGAGGACGGCCGAATCCTATCAAATTCCTGGAATATCGACCAAGTCCAGAAGTTCTATGTGTAAGACTAATAGACTGTCCACTCGAGAACACCCCTCGAGTACACAGTCGGGGGCTAAATAAGGTGGTCAGATAATCTCGACATTATAAATTCGTCGAAAGTCACACAAGACCCCAAAAGTTAAATAGCATCAAAATCCCCGTAGAGTCTGGCACAGGTCTGATACAAAAAAAAGATTGACTACACATTCAGGCCTCCAGGGTTCCCTTCCCTGGAGCAGCCCGATCCAACTCTGCCAATCGATCTGGAAAACTCTCAGTGGCTCAGAAGGACACAACGACCGCCCGAAATACTGACTCTAGGCGATCCGCCACCAGTAAGAGTTTCTCCTCAAGAGAAGAGGTCCGCGCCTTCTCTTGGGAAAGAGCGTTGGAGAGCTGAGTCGACCGGTCCCGAAGTTCTCCGTTTTCATTGCAAACGAAGTCCCATCTGCCCTGGACACGCTGAGAGAAACATTAAGGTCAGGAGGGGAGAAGGAATCACTTTACGAAAAGGGTAATTAACGAGTGGAGACGTTTCTACCTCCACCAATGGCCCGAGCAGCGCCATCGGGTCATCCTCTGCCGAAGTTTCCCTGCTCCACTGACAAACAGTCGGCTGGGGTTTATCAGGAGAGGGCAGAGCCATTCCCCTAGACAGGCCCCAACTAGGCAAGAGCCTGGAGGCAGGCAAACGCCTCCTTGGAGCTACAGACTGGTCAGGCTTCGGCGGAGATGAGTCCCTACAAATCATACTTAGCACCCATGTCGACATAGAAAAAGCTCATCGAAGAGGGGATGAAAGGAGATTACCTCGCTCTCTTCAAAGAAACAGAGCGTAGTCTCCGAGCCGTAGGAACCCTTGCCTCCCGAAAAGGAAAGGGCGAGGCTCCCGTTGGAGGACTCCCGCGCATTTCTTCCTGATTCAAAACAAGTACCCGATCAAGAACTGGTCGCATCACCAGAGGACGAAAAGGCCCACGCACTTACCGGAGAAACTCGGAAAGACGACTCGGGGGTGATCGCGGGAGGTTCTGCTCCACCGCGCGTTGGCTCCTCAACTTGTTCCAAGCCGACCTCAGGACATCTGGTGCACTCATCACACGATCCTCAACAGTAGTCGGACCCCGATTAGGGAGGGAAGGCCCCGCTTCAGGATCCATGGCCCCGCGTCCCTCGCGCTGGAAGAAGTTCACCAAGTAGCACCCCAGTCAGTGCTATTCGGACCAAAAGAACCAAATACCCTGAAAATAGGAGGGATTACCGCAAGAAACTCTTCCCGCTCCTGTCGAGGCCGAAGGGGTAGCGACGATGGGATGTCCTGACGACCTGGTGAGGGCACCTTCTTGAAAAGGGACTTCACCTTCTCGAGCACTTCAGATTCTAAAAGAGCTGATCAAATAAGAAATAAAGGAAGTCAGAATAGCCCGAGAGTATCTTGCCAATCTTAAAAAGGGTACGAGGCATACCCATTCTCTTCCGCCTTTGATAGGGATCACTCGTGGAATCCTAGGCACCTGTCTCCCTTGACCGCAAGGGGCATATCCCGTGCCTAATGAAGTTGGAGGCGACGTTGAAGGAGGACAGGCCACGCGTCCTGAGGACCTTGATTTCTTTAATCAGACTCCTAAGGCGAAAATCCAGCACTGTCTCATCGGAGCACGTGGGTCCAACTTCGGGTGGAGATCCCCAGTGTTTGATGCCCAAGGTGGACAATGGGCGGCAGTAGCACCATTCATTCTCCCACCTCGGGAAGGAGCGGATCCCAGCGGTATCTATGTATTCCATGGCTTTTTCTTTTTGGAGATGGATGCTGGCCCCTCCCACAATCTCCTTCTTCGTCCTCGCCAGAGTGTAATAATATCTAAAGAGGTCCAAGGAAGGACGTATCTCAAGGAAAGCTTCACACAAATGGGCGAACACGCTAAGCATGGAATAAGAGACCGGATCGAGGTTTACTATCTCGACCTGATAGAACTGGAGGACGGAGGATAGAAAGGAAGATGGTGGAAAAAAGAACCCGCACCAAAAGAAATCAGGGAAAATGACCAACCAGCCAGGATCAGGCAAGGGAACCCGCTCGTTCTGAAAAGGGCGAAACTCGGCTTGAAAGGTCGACTGGATCAGAGTCAATTCCAGCGAAGATGTGAGCCTTGCCTGAGTTAGCTCTGAGCGCGGCCATGGGTTTCCGGTTGACAAACACCCCTCCATCACGGAGGAAAAAGATGGTGGGAATGCTGGGAAACAGAGAGCAATGCGGGCAAAACCCCAACTCTCGGTTTCTTAAAGAATTCAATTTTCGCCTAACCAAGCGCGGTTAACGGCACGATCTGTTCTATCGCATTTAATGCGGACAGTTACTTTTCCCGCATACGAGACATTGCGCGGGAAAAAGAGGGTCTGACAAACCCACGACCCCGACAAGCGCACTGTGTTACGGCTAACAACAGCCGAACAGTGGCGTAGAAAAAGGAAAGATTCTTCATCATCACGCGAAATTTTCGCCACAATGGTTTGGTTTCCCATAAATCTACCAGGCAAACGCATGTCCATGATCGATGGATCAGATTAAATCAAAAAAGCCTTGGATTTCTCAAGGACTATTTTGATAAGAATATCACTACTACCCGGTAGACTACCCGGTAGAGATTGTACCTACTCGGGAACATTGTCGATAAGGATTACTCGGTTCGCCTACTCGGAGTTGCTCCCCGAGAAGGGCAGATTCCTTACAGAACAGTCACGGCCTCATTTCATGTACTAATGGAGGGCTTGATGATGTACAGTACAGTATCCCGTATATTAGGAAGTATCCGTATACGATTCCCTGGATTACCGGAGTGTACCATGTATCTAGTAAGGATCTCTAGGATAAGGTAAACCCCTGTAAGGAGGGAAGACACCCCTTAAACTAGGAAGTCAATCCCAACGTTTAAGGAAGCCAGAGTCCTACCTAGGCCAAAAGCCCATGTATGGTACGACTTATGGAGCCTCCTATATAAGGATCAGCGATCCCATAGGGGAGGACAGGTCTTTCGAGTCCCACGACACGAGTCTCAGAAGATCCAGGAGCCCTAGCGATCTCCCAGGAGAAGACCCGCCGCCTTGAAGGAGTCGAGTTCCGCGGAGCTAGTCGCATTAGTCTCCGATTAGGCCTAGGGTAGCCACTAACCTTCATATCCCTTGTAAGACATTCTCTAGTTAATATATTCGAACAGGACGTAGGGTTGTTATCCTGAGGGAGGCCCGAACCTGTATAAAAAGAGGCTTTTTCCTTGCTGTCAGGTCGCTTGGTCTTGTGCCCTAGGGGTCCCATCCCAACTACGAATAGCTTTCACAAATACCGTAAGGTCGACGGTTTACCGATCGTCGACAGTTTTATATACCCCAAAAATCGACTTTCTGAAGTCCGTGAACTTAGATGAAACACTTCGACCACAAAGGTCAAGAAGCAAACCAGACGCGCCGAGACACAAAGTCAAGGGTAAAACCACACACACTCATAAAACGGTCCGAAGCCTTCAAGCACTCACAGCTCAGAATCTCTGGACACGCTAGAACTCAAAGCTCTAGCACTCGCAATACAAGAACCAATGCGATGAAATGCAACATATGCAAAGACTTGAGCATTCGACATACGATGTGGACAAGCTAAACATCCGATAGCCCCTCTTAATAGTATGGTTATCTAACCTATAATCTGGTCTCTCCCCAAGCACGTAGAGACCGGTAAAATAGGAAACCCTAGCTAGGCATACCTTTGCCTTGAGCAATCCTTGTTGGACTTGACGAACGCATCATCCAACACTACTACAGATAGCATTTAACGGGACGCCCCTTGTACAGAAGGCAACTGGGAGACGTCTGCACAATTTTTATCACAGACGGTTCGCAACAC
>JAGXJF010004719.1:600000-976758 GCA_019208055.1 Stipa capillata
TGTAAACTCGTGGTTCTAGTGCTTCACCATTCCATGAGTGCATGAAGTTGAAAACGAAATAACCAGACAAGACACTATACATATATGAATTGTTACCTTATGCGTTAGATAAATAAAATAAAGTTATAACACGGTTTAAACCAAGTTACCTGTTTGGGTTTGTCGGAGCACCAACCGTCAATTTGCGATGCCATATATAAATATCGTTGTTCCACTCAGGGTTTGCTACTTCAAAGGCAAGATTAAGGTTAAAGGCAATTTTTTGAATTTTAAATATATACCTCAAGACTAGCGTGTCTTTAAACTGAACCGGTATAGGAAGCGAGTCAAATATAGAGACAATTCTCGCATCCTGGTCTAAGATGAACAACATGTACTGTCCGAGAAAAGCATATGACAATAAAATCTGCATAAGGTAGGCGTTAGGAATACGTAAATCACGACACCAACAGATGAAGGAACCAATCTTACCAGCTTGTACTTAGAGATATTGTAGTCTATTCCAGGCCAGCTATTAAACAATTGTGCCAACCGTTGAACATCAAGCCTTCCACGACGCCTCGGGTCTCGTGCAAAGTTGGACACCGTCTAAGACAGAAAGAAGATTTAGAAATATGATGCAAAGAGTGATTATGTGATTGTAGCAACTTACGCAAAATGTTAGGTCTATGTAGTAAACTGGGGTATCTCTCAACATATGAAGCTCGTCGCATGAAAATATCCGCACAGCCATGTTGAAACAATTGTTGTCCATAGATTGGTCTATCTTCAGTATGTCATGTAATTTTTTGAGACTTACACTATTTGGGTAAGGTTTAGAGCTTAGCACCCATTCCTTCCTATCAAACAAGTAGTTGTGTTAAATATAATGACATAAGAATGACCTATATGAACGCTACATATATTTTTTTAAACAAATGTGGCTTAGTCCAAAGACTCAGTGTCATTAATCGTCATGATATGTATGCAAAGTTCTTCTACTAATTGACTGTTTGTCAGCATAATCCAAGGGGAAAGGACACATAATGATGAGTGTTCGTCGATTTCCTTGAATAAATTTGGTCGTTTTGTTTGCTTGAGAGGACTTTGCAAAGTCACGACATCTTCAGAGATTTCTCCTGTGCCTTCGATATGTTCGTACTTTGGACTTAGTTTGATCTTGTTGAGCTCCGAGTCGACCAAAATGACAGCTAATTTCTACCTAAAATTTTTTATATCCTTCTGTAAAATAGTAATGACAAATAATTGTAAGAGAATAGTTTAACATACGATAGTCTTCGTAATCCTGAACGAAATACCTATGTAATACAGTTAGATAGAATATCTCCTATGCAATATTCCATGTAGTTGACCATAAACAGCCCGCATGACGAGATACAAGATTAAAAAAACAGGTAACTTGGTTTAAACCTTTATTTAATTTAATCAACAGAAAGAAACAGTTTTAAGAAAAATGGTAAAATACATTATATGATTTAAATATAGAAAATTTCGGAACATAACAATTTCAAAATTCCTCAGACCTTGTGATAATGATGAACCTCTTCGTATCTTTCTCTTTTTAAAACCAATGAATTTTATATAAGATATATAATTTTATCTGCAGCTCAAGGTCCTAAGGATGTTGCCGCTGAATATTACCAACATCAAGTGGAAATGCTAGAGGGTTTCAATGAAATGGATGCACTGATAGATCGTGGTTTTCTTCCTAAAATGTCCAAGGTCTGTTTTATAAACCTCATGTAGTGACATTCAGGAAGGCTACTTACGCAGAAGTACAAATGGAACTTGTTTGACGGCAGTTGTGACTACCCTGGACACCAATTTATCTCCCTGCAGGAAGAACATGAAATGGTTGCTTGGAGTGAAACATTAGCCATCCGGCTATCTAACATTGCAAACATGTTTCTTTTTGCTGCAAAAGAGTATGCTTCAATAAGGAGTGGCTTGCTTGCTATTATAGCTTTCAGTCTGGATTCTCTTCTTGATTTCCTGTCAGGGTTTATCTTATGGTTTACTGCCTTTTCTATGCAAACACCAAATCCCTACAGATATCCAATTGGTAAAAAGCGCATGCAGCCACTGGTGAGTTTTGTCGCAACATATACTTCCTATAGTTCGCTTTTTTTTCCAGAGGGACTACTTATAATTCATGAGATCGGTTCCATTGGTGTGTCTCAGTTATCAGTAATTCAGTATACATGATGTATTACTTCAATGGTGCTCTTTCATATAGCAATGCGAAAAGAAGCATAAACGGAAATTAGATCAGGAAAGAAAAGAAACTAATCCCCAAACTTGAGTGAACTACAAATATGACAGAGCTAGAGCAACAAAAATATTTGGTCAATCTATCAATTTTGCAAAAAGAGTATCCAGCTTCTCCATATTGCTGCTCTCGAACAAATGAAAATTTTATGAGATTGTGTTCTATTTTTTACTTGCAGTTGTAGGTGATCTTACTTTTCTTGATTTTTTTTTGCAGGCCTCGCAGAGTGTAGTCTATAAAGCGGTACAGGCCTTTCCATGCATTCATGGACCTCAAATAATTGTTTTCTATTTCTAATTTGTGAAATGTTTCATTGTTTACGTACATCCTGTTTTTCTTCCCAGGCTGGCTCTGTTGATCCGGTGACCATGACAATTACCCTTTTGTTGAGGCATTTTGATATTGGTATCGATGCCACACTATTATCACAGGAAGGTATGCTAAGGCTTTAATCCTAGAATGAATTCGGTATTAGTTCATAACAATAATTTTATGTAGACTTGACCTAAATTGAACCATTATGCAAATTAGTATGATCAAATTTCAAATAAAGTGGGTATAGTCACTACAACACGGTACCCCAATCGGGGGCACATTTATGTGCCGAGAAATCCAGCTAAGTGCTGGCAAAAGGTTTTTCCCGGCACTTGTTGACCATCAAGAAAAGTGCCGACGGGGAAAGAGTTTCCGCGGCACTTGACCAACCCGACACTTAGATGTGCCGTTCTTTCTCAAGCCCGTGGCACATTATAAGTGCCGTCGTATCCCTAGCTCGGTACATAATATGTGCCATGGTATACCTAACCCGGCACATATTATATGCCCTGGTATCCCTAACCCGGCACATGATAAGTGTCGTTGTATCCCTATCCCAACACATATTATGTGCCATAGTATACCTAACCCAGCACATATGTGCCCTGGTATCCCTAACCTGGTACATGATAAGTGCCCTAGTATCTCTAGCCCGACAGATGGTAAGTGCCATGTTTGATCATCCCAGGCATTTCCAAATACACATTACTTTGTATATATTCAACTATTTTTTATTTGTCACAATCAATGTCTACGTGTGAGAACCCGTATTTTCTAAAGTCTAAACATTAGAATTAGGAGTTGAATTCCTTGCATTCATGCATATCAAAATTTGAGCGAAATTTAAAATTTTTCCTCACATTGGATAAACATTATACATATATGCATATGCAAAGGTAATACAATCCTCAACATACATACACATGAGTATTTCAGATCGATCCAAGAAATATATATATTCAAACAACATGAATACAAATACAAATGTCCAAAAGATTTGCAGAAAGATTTACATGTTACAAATTATGAATGTTACAAAAATTAGGAAGTAAAAATCTATATATTGTCTTCACTCTTCCTTTAAGTCCTTCTCTCATCTTCTCCAATTCTTGATCTTCAACCTGCACATAAACAAAAGCAAAATACTACAAAAGAGAGAGATTGGGTTAAGAGTTAAAATGTTGCATTTTCTTTTTGAAAATGCATTTGATTTTGGAGGCTAGCATTGTGAATCCAGAGAACTGGTTCTGGATTCTAAAAGGATTAAACTGACTTAGAGATTTAGATTAGGCAACCGATAGCAAATCGTAAAGCCAACAAGTGTTACTCCTGTGGCAACATATCATGAGGCAGCAAGTGATAGGCATCCAAATTCAACTAGGCAACAAGGCAATAGATTAGAACTCCTTAAGTCAGTTTTGATTTAAGCTAACCTCCATTAGCATCAGGCAACTGATTATGTAAGTAAATGGACTAAGATCTGCTTTCAGGTATCAATCCAGCAAGATCTAGGCAACTGTTAATGCTAAGCAAATTAAAAACTTAGCAGCAGCCAACAGTTCAATAGTAGGCAACATTCTAAACCTTAAAATGCTGTCCAAGGGGAGTGAATCATGCCTTAAGCTGCTGGTGGCAGCAGCCTTGCCACCTCAAGCTTGAGGAGGATAAGGATTCACTAGGGGCTGCCATGCAAGCAGCATAGTCACCAATGTTATGAGTCACCCATTAGGTGTCAAACAAAGCCAACTTCGAAATTCCAGCTCAACAGCCCCCAAACACCTATAAATAGGGCCATATGTGCCTCATTTTCATCTCAACATCAACCAAAACAGCACCACCTACACAGTAAAGAGTTGAGAAGCAAGCAAGGCAGCAAGGAGGAGGAGGCAATGCCTGAAGAAGAAGGGTTCAGAAAAACCTCAAGACAAGCTTCAGCTTGCTTAAGGTATACTAGAGGAGATAAGAGATTTTTAGAAAAGAAAAGAAAAGAGTTAAAATTCTGCAGAAAATAATCTGCGTTAAGCTAAAATTAACCTCCTGCTAGATCAAGTAAAAGTGATCTGTTCTTATCAGTTTAAAGAGATAGATAAGTCAAGAGTAGTGTCTGTTCTTTAAGTAAAGAAGGAAGGGGAGAGTAAGGATCATAGGAAAGAAGTAGTTCAGACCAAGAAAAGTATAGCACCTGTTCTGAGAGTAGACAAAGAGAGGAAAGGTAGGATTTAGACAGCTCAGAAGTAAGACATGAAACGTAAGCTAAAAAAAATGTATAAGCAGATTGTTCTTATCACTAAAACCTTGACAAAAATGTAAGGAGATCATCTCAGAGCTAGAGAAACATCCATGATAGGGTGCATATATGCCATTAGAATTTACCACCAGCTGAGGCATGCATTTCAGAAAAAGAAGTAGCTTGAAAGGAATTAAGTGATAAATCGACTAAGCTCTTACACCACAATTACTAGGAACTGGTAATTGAGCATGACCAATATCAAGTGTTAAGCACCAAGACTTAGTAGCAGTGAGGAATTAACTTAAAAACATCCAACAACAAATCGCAAATAACCAAACAGAGAAGGAACCTAGATTGTACATCTCTGCTTACCAATAACAACACCAAGTAGACCCCCTTAGGGATAGCTTAGGCTTGTGCATAAGCCGGCTGTCCAGATAAGCTCTGTATAAGCTCCGGTGAAAATAAGCTCTGAAAATAAGCTCTACCTGTTAGGAACGGCTTATGAATATGAGCTTATTGTGTATAGGGAAGAGTTTGAAGTCTAAAATACCCTTAGACTTGTTTGTTTGCTGTTTAATAGATGTAATCCTTTTTCGGCTTGTGAAAATGTATTCTCATTTGCAAAATATAATGTTACCAGAACTTATGTTTAATACAATATATTGTATATGATCATACAAATCAAATAATATCACATTGATCTCGATTTAGATCGTGGATTTTGTCCTCCACAACATACATATATCATCGCAATGGGAAAACAAGATGAGGAATTCAGGACGAACAAGGCAGGAGGAAGAACAAAAATACAGCAGGTTTTCTCTACGTCGCCACTGACAAGTTTCTAAACATCTCCTACACAAAATGGAGGAAAAAATCTACAATTCAAAAAAGAAAGTTTCTACAGCAGGTCAGCAGGTAGTTGTTTGCCCCTTCGGGTGGCCTGAAAAAGAAAGATGGATAGTGAGAACGTTCGATTTAGCATTTGATTTTGAGATGTAAATGCTTCAATTGATTAAGTAGCTAGATAATTGCAAACAAAGCAATAGCAATAGGTAGGAACACCTCCATTTTTTCAAAATACTAAGAGCATACAACTGTAACTTGAAGCAGAGCATGCCGTGCAATACTTCTGACGCCGGACAAGTTGAGTTGCGTTATATTAGGGTGTGATCATCTATCTTTCTCTACTACAAATCAATAAAAAAAATTACCGTGATGGTAACCATGTAACAATTCGTATTCACTACACATAATTATTGACCTCTAACTTAAAGAAAATGATATCACTAACTTCCACAATTGCTACCAAATCAACACTTGCAATCACACAGACAGCATAAACAATAATCTTTCTTTCAT
Source organism: Stipa capillata (assembly GCA_019208055.1). Taxonomy (NCBI): domain Eukaryota; kingdom Viridiplantae; phylum Streptophyta; class Magnoliopsida; order Poales; family Poaceae; genus Stipa; species Stipa capillata. The sequence continues at coordinate 606,180 of JAGXJF010004719.1, forward strand.
ATCCTCTGATGTTAATAGCAACAAAGCAGCACAAAAATCCTCCGCTGCTAATAGCAACAAAGCACCACATAAGCACACACAAAATGTAAACATTCTTGAATGCATTATGTTGTGTAACTAGCTACCAGAACAGGTAAACAATTGAGATCAAGAAATCAGGAAATTGAGTGAAATGTGAAGAAAAGAAGAAGAAAATGGCACCTCGGACGGCCGGCGTTGGGGCTGACCTTGCAATCGGGGAGGGCCATTGTGGGGAGGCCGGCACGGGACGGAGGCGGCGGCGACCTCCAAGGAGAGGATTCGGCTACTGCAGACGGGGGAGGGTGCCGGGCTACTCGCGGGGGAGGGCGATGGGATTCTCACTGGGGAGGGCGGCGGGAGGGGAGGCGGCGGGATCCGAGAAGCGGCGTGGGGAGGGTGGCGACGGAGAGCTCAGCGGTGGAGAGCTGTGGCAGTGGCTGGCGGCCTGGATCTTCGCGGAGCGTCGCCGGATCTGGATAGTAGGCAAGAGGGAGGAGGGCGGCGGCTGCGGGCGCGGGGGAGGGCGGGAGGGAGAGGGAGGTCGGCGGCCACGGGCACGGACGGCCGCCGTGCGAGCTCGGCCGCCGCGGGGGGACGCCATGCGGAGCTCGGCCGCCGCGGGGGGAGGACGCGCGGAGCTCGGCCGCCACGTGGGGAGGGCGCGGAGCTCAGCCTCCATGGCGAGGGTGGCGGCGGAGGGAGAGGGGAGGGCGGCGGCCGCTGGCACGGGGAGGACAGGGCGTTCGGGAGGAGCGAGGGCTGCGGGTGTGGGGGATAGAACTCGAGTGGCAGTTTTTCCGTAAATGTTTTGAATTTTAGGGGCAAAGAGCTGGGTACAATAAGTGGGGAGGTGGAGAAGCTCAGGAAGCCTCAAAATTAAGCCCTAACTCATTTGCCTCTTAGGAATGGCTTATAGCTTATTTTCACCTATAAGCTCTCTAGAAGCCATTCCTAAGGGGGCCGTAATCAACTCATATGTACAAGTAGATGTATATTTTTATCAGCACTAACCTAAACCGAAGGATCTCCAGTATTATCCAATTTAAGCCAAAGCCAGCAGAACAAATTATCTCGTAGTACAGCTCACAGATGAGGATATTCAAAACATGCTAGTAACCGAATCATGGTACCTCAATATACAAGAGGTAGTGAATTAACAAGTTAAAATATTCCTTAGCTGTGACCAAATTAATTTAACGAGTTGAACCCTAGAATTTGGAGTAGAGGAGAGAGATGGGGGAAAACAGAGTACTTACCTTGGAGGAGGCCGTCGGCATAAGGAGCCCCGGCTCGCCACCGGCAGGAGGCGGGCCGGCGGAGCCCCGGTGAGGGAGCTGCAATGCCGGCCGCGGCCATCCCGGGCGGCGGCCGAGACACACGGAGGCGACGGCGTATGGGGCCGAGCGGATGGGCTGAGGGGGAGTAGAGGCAGCCGGGAAGCAGAGGCGGCTGGAATGGAGGCAGCCGGGAAGGAGGCAGCTGAAGCGGAGGCAGCCGGGGACGAGACAACCGAGGCAAGGCGACGGCGCAAGTGGCAGCGAAGAGGGTGAAGTAGCCGGAAGTAGAGGAAAAAGAGGTTTGGTCAGAGGCATGAGGCGTCGTCGACGAGGCCGAGCCACCCGAGAAGGAGCCGAGCGCCGGCACCTCACCGGAGCTCTAGGGACCAACCGAGCCCGCTAGGGTTAACCCTAGCGGCACAGTCAAGCACGAGGACAAAGGGTGTCGGGGTGGAATCAGGAGACCTGAGTGAGGTGATCCCGAAGGACCCCTCGGCGGCGCCGATTGTCGGCGGGAGCGGCCGGGATCGTGAGAAGAAAGGGGCGGTGGCGGAGTCGCCAGAGGAGAGGAGAAGCTAGGGAGTCGGGGAAGAGAAGTCAAGACTGAGGGGTTTCATGGGTTAGCCGCGTGGCAAAGTTGGTCTAGTTCCTGCGCGCAGTGGTCCAAAGCCGGCATTTGGGTATCGCCGGCACTTATAAGTGCCGTGGTTGCTCTAATTTTCACCCGGCACTTTGTAAGTGTTGGGCTTGCTCAAATTCCTGAAACATGATATGTGTCGTGGTTTCTCAATTTCCCGACACATGATATGTGCCATGGTTTCTCAATTCCCGGCACATTTTATGTGCCACAATTTATCTAATAGACTGGCACATCCTAAGTGCCACGATAGATTTTACACAGCACATATATATGCCCTGGTTGGTCAAAATATATGCCGACACTTATTTGTGCCAGAATTTAACCTACAGTGGCACATTTTTGTGCCAACATTTTTAAGCGCCAGGGAATCATAATAAGTGTTGTGGATCATTTATTTGGTGGCATTTAGACTAAATGCCATCTTTGATCAAGTGCCCTCAAATAGGTATCCGTGTTATAGTGAGTTTGACATGGCCGCATGGCATATGAACCTTTTCTGAAACTTTATTTATTGCACTATATGAACCATATGGATTGTGCTGAGTTAGGAGTTAATTTGTACCCATCTGTCTGCGTTGCTTGTTGTAAATATTCTACAATTGGCCATGTTGTGACGCGTAGGTCCTTCCGCTTATGGAATTTTAGCTCTTTTTGTTCTGATGCAAAGTTGAGATGCTTTTCCAGTTCTCGCAACTATTTAATGACAAAAATAACAAGGTATTAGCATTATAGGTAAAATAAGTCAAAACTTTAATCAAAGAGCCATAAGGAAGTAGTAATTACTCACTATAGTAATTAGATCGTTGCGCTCCATTGTAGCACCTAGTGAGTCAAGTTCATGTATCTTATATCTTTTTGCATTGACAATAGCTAGGTACCAATGTGGTTTTTCTAGGTTAACTGGAATGAAAACCTAAAGCAAATGTTTAATTAGTTGTAGCCACAGATAGTCAAAAATAAATAATAAATTGAATTCATATGTAGGAAATTAGGACTAACTAAGTCATGATCCTATTAGAATTTATTAGCTTTCACTTTATCATTCTTTTTTTGGACATTTGGCAATTATTTAATAAAAAGAGACAAAAACCCTATCAGCCCAACATGAACAATAAATTGAAGAAAATGTAGAAAATTAGTCAAACATAAACAATAAATTGAATTCAGATGTAGGAAGTTAAGACTAAGCATGTTATGTTCGAGATATTTATCCACTCTTTCTACGATACAGTTATGTGCATTATCTGCTTGGCTTATATCAACATCGCCATTTCGTTTTAGAAATCCAGAGATGCATGTATTCTCTAAATACACATTTCCATCCATCCTATCCTGTAGATGGTCTTGAGCACTTATACAATACATGTATGCAGATATGACCTATAATTTAAAGTACAAATAATTTTAGATTAAATGTTTGTGTTAAGAAGGACTGTTTTATAAAGTTGTACTCACATCGTTGTTCAAGTATATGCCATCATGTAGAAGGCATTCTAAATCGATCCTTTTATGAAGGCATCATCAATGTCCACCAAAGTTTTTTCTTTTGGTGAGGATTTGATATATTTAATGACAAATATATCATCGGTGGTGCAAACATAATCTGCGATGATTCAATATTGATGAAACTTAGTTACAAAGGAAATAATAATATAATAAAATCAGGACATCGATGGATTTGTTATGTACTTTCTGAGATAACTTTTGTATTTTTTGTCGTCTTTGGTTTGTTATGTCTTGACATAGATTTCTCTATATGCATCTCCTTTGGTTGTTTATTACTCATTGAGCCTTCGGTCCCTTCCAACATCATCGCCCCTCTGCCGGTGGATTCTTTCTAAACCTAGACTGAATCCATCTGTGTCACACATGTAATCTGCAAAAGTGAAACACAGGTTGAAACATAAAACCAGATGTTGCATTAATTAGCATATTCACTTGCTTAGCTGCCATTATGTGATTGCTACTTAAATTTATGTTCCTGGACCTCTTATGGAACAACGGAATGCTATTTGTTGACCATCTTGTAACCATTGCTTGTAAAATACTTATATATATGTATGTCATTGATACCCTTGTGGCTATTTTTGCATTTAAATACTGCTTTCGATTGCAGCTACAAGCTTGCAATGGATTTTCAAGAACAAGTTAAAATGCTTACAGGATAGCATCCCATGAAGCAAGCCTCTTTGCAACAAACAACAAGCATCTATTTACCTAAATTACGGTGAGGCCAACTTCAGTAAATGGTTTAGCAATCTGCTGGCACTTGGCTTATGCGTGGGTGCCTGTACATGTGCAGTCGAAGAACTGGCGTCGTCGTGGCAAATGGGTGTTTGTCCACAATTCCTTATGAGTTGCTCGCATGACTCTGGGATCACAGAGTTTGAATAACCTTGAATAAGCGAACAATTCCAGGGATGCATAGATTGTACACTAAGGGAAACATTGGAGATGCAAATGCTGCTGGAGTTGTCCCCCTGAATGCCCTCCAAGATGCCAGCAACACCAACATGGACGCTAATGACGTTCTCAATTGTAATAATATTGCTTATCATGGGGAGAGCATTCCTGTCATATCTATGATCAAGATGTTCACCATAGTTTCCAGTGATCCTAATGGCTATTGAAACATTATCCATGCTCACATCAGCTATATACACACTCCTCACATACCCTCCACGTTCTGGAGCGGTCCTGGGTGCATCATAAATCTGAATAACTAGGCTATAGTTGCATCTCATGCAAAGAGCCAAAGACGATTAAAAAAAAAGTTGGTCTGGTGCATATATAGATACACGATGTTGTCAATATTCTGACTACCAGTTTCATCGTATGATTTTCATATTTAGATTATTTACCATTTTCAGCACCATCTTTTGCCCAAGTGTTGAGGCAAAAGTTTTGGTGATTTTGCACAAGACAATAAATACTTTTGTAACCGGTTAACTGCAATATATATAGCCAATAAGTGCTCACTTCTCAAAAGAATATTTGCATATATTGTTAGAATTTCAGCTGTAATTGGAAGTTGAAGGAAACTTCGGATATCCCACCTGACATCTCACTTCCAAAGGCAATTACTGCACCACCCCTTGTCTCTGCTGTGATCTTGCTGATGCTGATATTGGAGCTAGGATGAGCAAAAGAAATTCCATACTCATCCCACCCACTTTTGATGACAATAACATCATCTCCAGTTCTAACATTACAATTATTAATGCAGATGTTTGTGGACGAATCTGGATGGATTTGGAATTGCATTAGTACCACAGTGATATGCTAAATTAGTAAATTGCCGTATAGCACCACCTAGATCATTACCAGGCAATATCTAAGCTTTTTGTGATTGCACAATAAATAAAGGTGAACTCTTAATTACGGATGCATCATAAATCTAAATAACTGGGCTATAGTTGTGCATCTCATTGCAAAGAGCCAAAGATGATAAAAAAAAAGTTGGTCTGGTGCATATAGATACATGATGTTGTCGATATTCTGATTACCAGTTTCATCTTATGTTTTCATATTTAGATTATTTACCATTTTCAGCACCATCTTTTGCCCAAGTGTTTAGGCAAAAGTTTTGGTGATTTTGCACAAGACAATAAATACTTTTGCAACCGGTTAACTGCAATATATATAGCCAATAAGTGCTCACTTCACAAAAGAATATTTGCATATATTATCAGAATCTCAGCTATAATTGGAAGTTGAAGGGAACTTTCAAATCACAGAGGAAGACGAAATCATTGAAGACAGAACATACGAAATGGTACTGCAAGAACCTTTTTTCTTTGCCATTCTTCCTACTCATAAATGTGGGGGTGGTAAACATGTAAAACATTGTGAATCAAAAGTGTAAACTTCAAGGAGTGGAAAAACAATTCAAAACTTCGTATTACCTGGATCAACGCCGTCAGTGTTTGGTGAAGTCAAAGGCGCTAGGATTGTGACATGCTGGACAAGCACCTGGCTGTTTATTTAGCAAAAGCACTGTAGGTAATAATTTTAATTGTAGATGAATTATTATGTGTTAACAGAAATCAAGTGGCTATTTAGAAAACCAACCTGCAGTATACAGGATGGATATTCCAAAACTGCAAGTTCTTGAAGGTTAAATTAGATATAATAACATTGGTAGAATACATCAACTAAACAAGATGTGGCCTAGTCATTGGAAATTATTTTGGTTACTACACAGAATATTCACATAATAGCAATTACAAAACAAATAGTGATACATAGAGGTCCATAGTAGTAGAAATGCAAAGACACAAAGGAAGAACAACATTTCTCATCCCTCTAAGACGTCTCTGTAGGCAATGTTCTTGGTGTTTTTTCCCATGGGATCTATCTCTTTGTTTAGCTTCGCCAAAATCCGAGTTGTCTGCCTTGACACACTCCTTGACAATGTAACATAAACTTGGCCATGGGAGAACACAGGCTCAGGAAGGAAAATACCAACATTTGGAATAGTTTGTCACTGCGTCTTGTTTATGGTCATCGCAAAACTTAGTCGAACGGGGAACTATTTCCTCTTGAACTTGAAAGGAAGTGAAATGTCATCCGATGACGACAAAGGGATCCTAGGTATGAACACCCTCTTTCTAGCATGTTGGCCATCAACAATCTCCGCGTCAATTGTATTATCTTGGAAGGCTCTAATCATCAGCCTTATTCCATTGCAAAGGCCATTATTAGGATCGAGATTTCAGAGGAGAAAGACTGGGCAGTTGACTTTGACTTTCAAAACATGTGGGGGCAAGCCATTTGGCGTGAGAGAGTTTAGAAAGTCAATCGGGTAGTTATTGTGCGAATCATCCTCGACGGAGTCAAAGTTGTGGCATACCTTTTCCTGGCCTGGAAAATTTACGATCATCTTTGCATTCAGCTCATCCACGTGCTCATTCTTGGTTGAAAGAATAGCACGTGTACTCATGTACATTCCTGATCTAGCATTGTCATGTAGCGAGGGGAACACGTCTTGGATGAGCTTGTTAATTGCTTCTTCATTGGCAGTGTAACTAATCACAATGTCATCAGGGAGGCACACATAATCGTCACCAATTGTCTCTTCAGTTCCATTGCCAATTCTTAGGAGGTATTCACAGAACCATGGATCAGTTTGTGCCCACATATTGCGTGTAAGACGTATCTTCCTAATCTTCTCCCATAGATAAGAGCTCTACCGTGTAGCATCAGTGATTTGTGCTCTTGTCCCACGGGTCATCACAGGAAGGACCTGCCTGAAATCTCCACCAAATACAACAATCTTCCCCTCGAACGGCAAAGCACATCCCATAATATCTTGTAGTGACCTATCAATGTCTCAACTTCTTCACGCTTTGTCATAGCAACTTCGTCCCAGATTATCAAGGATGCCCTACGAAGCAACTCCGCAGTACCACTCTGCTTGGTGAAATTGAACATGCTATTGTCAGCGAGCTTAATTGGAATTTTGAACCTAGAGTGTGCAGTCCATCCGCCAGGCATGATCGATGCTGCTACACTAGATGTTGCAGTTGCAATAGCTATTAGGCCTATCGAACGTACTCTAGCAAGCAATGCCTTGTAATGGTATGTCTTCCCCGTGCCTCTTGGACCATCGACAAAAAAAATCTGGCTCCTGCTGCTGGTGACATGATCTATGAATTCATTGAACTCAGCCCACTGCTCATCGTTTAGAGACATAAAAAGATCTAGGTGTTCTTGGTCCACACTGACAGATAGCTCCTCCCTAACCTCTCTTAGATGGTCACCTGAACAATCACCTGTTTCAACCACATGCGGAAGGCCATAGATTCTAATATCCTTCCCCATTGAATGTATCAAATCCCTAATGTCTCTAAGGACCATTTGCTCAAGTGCTACCTTATTGGTTTGGCTACGACGGTAATCTTCAGACATTGCTTCCAGATGCTTCTCCCACAAAGCTCGGATGTTGGTAGCCTTGTAGAATAGCAGAATCATCACGAACAGCCGTCTAAGAGCACAAGGCATCTGGAAATTCGCCGCCTCAGTTAGGTAGTCATCAAGGGATCTATCGTGCTCTATAAGGCCTCTTTGCTCGCACGCCTCTCTGAAGGTCGAGCACGGTTTGCAATGTACACTTTTAAATCCTAATATGAAGTTGCTCCTCGTGTTGAAAATATGCCCTAGAGGCAATAATAAAGTTGTTATTATTCTATTTTCATGTTCATGATTAAGTTTATGTTCTATGCTAAAATTGCATTGGTTCTTGAATATGAGATTCAGAGGAAAACCTAATTGCATGTGTGGAATAATAAACACCATTCAGATCCCTAGTCAGGCCTCTGGACTAGCTCATGTATTGTTGATGATCTTGTTTTCCTGATCATGGGCATTGTTAATGTAACAAGGATGCCGGCAATAATGGGAACACATTGTTAGGATAACAATGGTGTTGGATAGACCCCTTATGAGATACTGCGAGATCACTTCGTCAATATGTTGTCAGTATCTTCTCATGATGTGTTAACGTTTACTTGCGTCCTTAGACCATGAGAATATCATAGACCCGGATACCGGATGGTTGCTTTGGGGTCATCAATCGTTACGCCGTAACTGGGTAATTATAAAGGTGACTTCCAGGTACACCAGAAAGTATATCGTGGTTCTAGATATATCAAGACTGGGATTTGCCCATCCGGCGATGGAGAGATACACTCTGGGCCCACTCGGTATTACGGTGTCCAGCATCGCCTGGCCAGGTATTGTGACTAAAAGGTTAGTCACGGGGATACCGGAATACGGAAACGAGAAAAGAGTACAAACCGGTAACGAGGATAACTAGGTATGGTGATCAAGGAGTTGATCACAGGGATACCGTCAAAGTCTCGCCTCGGGTTGTGTAATGTATCGTGAGGCAAAAGGAATTGTATGCGACAATACAAGGTTTGCTCGATAAAGATCTTCGATGATATGTGGGAGTCGTTATGGGTGTCCAGATCCCGCTGACGATTATTGACCGGAATGTATTCCGGACATGTCCACATATACTCGAACCTATAGGGTCACACGCTTAACGTTTTAGCGACATTTAGGAATGCTATGATTTATGGAGAACGAGAGAGAAGGGTTCCGAAAGTGTTTCGGATGATCTCGAAAGTGTTCCGGGAGGTCCCGGATGGTTCCGGTGATGTCCGGAAGTGTTCCGAAAAGTATTGGAAGGTTCTAGAAGGTTCTAGAAGGTTCTAGAAGGTTCTGGAAGGTTCTGGAAGGTTCTAGAAATTCTAGAAGGTTCTAGTGGAGTTGGACTCCAACTCCAACAGGGTGTCCCTGCTGGAGTAGGACTCCACCTGCCTAGGGAGAGCTGCCCCAACCCCTATAAATAGAGGGGCAGGGCACCTCAAAGGGTATCCCAAGCAGCCCCAGAGGCAGCCCTAGTCCCTTGGACTAAACCCTAGGCCGGCCATCTCTAGATTGGCCACAGCCTTCTTTTTCTCTCTCTTCTAGATTGGATCTAGTACAGCTGCCGGCGCGCTGCTGATTCTCCTTCTCGTAGATCCCCGCTGTTCTTGTGTGCTGGTCCACACATTACCGCGGTGTCGCTGATCCGGTACGCGTGGATACCTCGGAGACGTCGTATACTTCGGCGTTTGATCGGGCGAACTATTCGCGAGGAGATCGCTCTCGCGGCTGGGAGGTATAACATAGCTGCGGGAGTCTGCGGACTTCATCGACATCGGTCAACTTCTCCGCTGCATTGACGTGATCGTCGAAGGTATGATATCGTTATCTACACCTCGATAGTGTTTCTTGGTTTGGTTCGTGCGCGGAAAAATTTTGTTTTGCGTAGCGCGTTCCCCAACAGTGGTATCAGAGCGGTTCTATGCGTAGTTGTAGGTACGACTAGAGCATATGTGATATGCGGCATTGCACATATGATGTGCGGGGTGTTAGATGAGATCTACCACCAGATTTTCTTGTTGTTTCCCTCTCATTGCAAAATTTTGATCTCGGCGGCATCGTGAAATTTTCAGAGGTCCGGCGAACCTTACGATCTTCGGATCGAGACATGCTAAGGATGACTTTGGTTTCACTTTAGTTGAGAAAGATAAATTTGCAATGAGCGGGCTTGTAGATGTGATCTACACGGGGGTCATGCGTATGACGAAGTTTAGTATGGGGTTCGAGATTTCCGAGTCTCCAATTCCAGACACCCCGACAGTTAAATAACTGCAAGAGCAATCATGCTTATGGTAACGTAGGTAGCAAACGGTTTGCAACGTAACCATAAAGCCACGTATTGTAGCATAAACGTTAGAGGCGTCTAACTTGTTTTTGCAGGGTATGCATGTGATGTGGTATAGCCTATGTGATGCAATGTGATTGTATGAGATGCAAAGTGTTTGTAATTTTAATTTTGTCATGACCTGCGTGTCATGAGTACGGCAATCGGCAGGAGCCAATACGATTGTCATTATTTATTATATTGACCTACGCGTCAACTAGAAAGCCATGTAATGCATTTATCTTATTAGCTATGTGATAGCAAATAGTTGTAATTGCAAGGACATGGTGGTGACAATCTTACATCGATGGACCTCGACGCTACGTCGTACGCGAAGAAGGAGTTCTCTGCCAAAAGATGTTGAACAAAAGGGGCTATACCATATCACAATAATTTAATTGCATGTGATGTTAATCCCTTTTATGCACCTTGTTTGATGCGTGGTAGACGTTGTTAAATAGGGTGATCCCTCACACAAATATCAAAGTAGTTAGTGTTCTTCCAAGTGTAGCACCGTCTGGAGTATTTGCCATTCTGAGGTGCGCCATGTCACATGGGTACGATAGGTTTGACATATATGAGGCGGGCGCGAACCGTTCGCGCAGCAGAGCACTCGGTTGTCTTGACGAGCTTTGCAAGATCGTCTTGGGCTCGGAACACACCCATCGAAAGATGAACAAGAGTCATATGGGATATGATTGGCATGTTGACCTACCGGTCTCGTTATTCCATCATCAGTGATGTCACATCAATGGTGGAGTAAGTGAGTCGTGGATCTTGAATCACTAATAATCAATTATGAGAGATATTGGTTTTAGTGGGAGCTTACTCTAATTAAGTGTTAATTTGAGTTGCTTTAATCATGAACAATGTCTAAAGTGTATTTGTTTTTAAGTTGTAGATCTATGGCACCCGTAACCACCTTTCCACTATGCGCGTTGCTTGAGAAAGAAAAACTGAATTCATCTGGGAACAACTTTACGGACTGGTACCGTAATGTGAGGATTGTCCTCAAGAGTGCCAAGAAGGACTATGTCCTATCGCAAACTCTCGGTGAACTCCCCGCTAACGCTACGGATGATGAGACTCGTATCTATCAATCTAAGAGCGATGATTCCATTGCAGTACAGTGTATCATGCTTGCCTCCATGGAACCTGATCTTCAAAAGCGTTTTGAGAATTGGGCTGCTTATGAGTTAATCCAGGAGCTGAAAGCTTTGTTTCAGAAGCAAGCAAGGACTGAAAGATATGAGATATCCAAAGCCTTGTTTGAATGCAAGATGGCTGAGGGCAGCTCAGTGAGTCAGCACGTACTTAGATTGTCTGGGTACGCGCAAAGGTTGGATGCGCTAGGTTTTCCAATCTCCCAAGAGCTGGGCACTGATCTTGTTCTTGCTTCCCTCCCTCCGAGCTATAGTAGCTTCATCATGAACTACAACATGAATGGGATGGAAAAGAGTATGGGTGAATTATTCACTATGCTTAAAACTGCTGAGAGTGGAATCCAGAAGGACGCCAATCATGTGATGATGGTGAATAAAACAACCAACTTCAAGAAGAAGGGCAAGTCTAAGAAAAAGGGCAAATCCAAGGGTGCTAGTATGACTGACACGCCTAAGAAGTCCAAGACTGGTGCCACTTCTGATGTTGAGTGCTTCTTCTGTAAAGAGAAGGGACACTGGAAGAGGAACTGCAAGAAATATCTGGCAGAAAAGAAGAAGTCTGGAAAATCCAGCTCAGGTATGAGTGTCATACATGTTATTGATGTATTCCTTGCTGGTCCGCAATGTAATTCTTGGGTATTGGATACCGGATCGGTTGCTCATATTTGCAACTCGATGCAGGAACTACAGAGGCCTAAGCGATTGGCAAAGGATGAGGTGACGATGCGCGTCGGGAACGGAGTAAAAGTTGCTGTGCTCGCCGTCGGTGTCCTACCTCTACATTTATCTTCAGGATTTATATTAGAGCTTAGTAATTGTTACTATGTTCCGGCCTTGAGCAAAAATATTATTTCTGGATCATGTTTGTTGCAAGACGGTTATTCGTTTAAGTCTGAGAACAATGGTTGTTCGATTTATATGGATAATATGTTTTATGGCCATGCTCCCGTTGTGAATGGGTTATTTATTATGAATCTTGATGGTAATACACACATCCATAACACTGACGCTAAACGTCGCAAGATAATCGATTCGAATTCCACTTATTTGTGGCACTGCCGTTTGGGTCATATTGGAAAGAAGCGCATGAAGAAACTCCATTGTGATGGACTTTTGGAGTCATTTGATTATGAATCATTTGACACTTGCGAGCCTTGTCTAATGGGTAAAATGACTAAAACGCCGTTCACAGGCCACGTAGAACGGGCGACTGACTTATTGGAGATCATACATACGGATGTATGTGGTCCAATGAGTATAGCTGCACGCGGTGGATTCCTCTACTTCATTACCTTCACGGATGATTTGAGTAGATATGGGTATATCTATTTGATGAGACATAAGTCTGAAACCTTTGAAAAGTTCAAAGAATTTCAGCATGAAGTAGAAAATCATCGTAACAAGAAAATCAAGTTTCTGCGATCAGATCGCGGAGGGGAGTATTTGAGTTACGAGTTTAGCGAACATCTGAAGAGCTGCGGAATTGTTCCACAGCTTACGCCTCCCGGAACGCCACAGAGGAATGGAGTGTCCGAGAGACGTAATCGAACCTTGTTGGACATGGTAAGATCGATGATGTCATTAACTGAACTGCCATTGTCTTTTTGGGGTTATGCTTTAGAGACTGCCGCTTTTACACTAAATAGAGCACCATCTAAATCCGTTGAAACGACACCATATGAGATATGGCATGGGAAGAAACCCAACTTGTCTTTTCTTAAAATTTGGGGATGCGATGCATATGTAAAGCGTTTACAACCAAATAAGCTCGATCCCAAATCGGATAAATGCTTCTTTGTTGGTTATCCCAAAGGAACTGTTGGGTATTCCTTCTATCACCGCACCGAAGGCAAAGTGTTTGTCGCAAAGAACGGTGTGTTTCTCGAGAAAGACTTTCTTGCGAAAGGGGGTGAGTGGGAGGATAGTGCAACTCGACGAGATTGGTGAATCTTCGTTATTAGGTCAAAGTGATGCAACGCCGGAAGTGGTTCCGGAGTTTCCCACAATGACTAATACGGAAGCCCCTACATGTGATGTAGAGACTTCAGTCGAGCCAGCAGCTGAACCACGAAGGTCTGGTAGGATTCGCACGAAACCACAGTGGTTTTCGGACGAGGTATTGTTGTTAGACAACGATGAGCCTGCGACCTATACGGAAGCAATGATGGGCCCTGACTCCGTTAAATGGCTAGACGCCATGAAATCCGAGATAGAATCCATGTACGAGAACCAAGTTTGGAGCTTGGTGGACCCTCCTGAAGGCGTGAGGCCTATCGAATGTAAATGGATCTATAAAAAGAAAACAGACGCGGATGGGAATGTATACATCTATAAAGCTCGACTTGTCGCAAAGGGTTTCCGACAAGTTCAAGGAGTTGACTACGACGAGACATTCTCTCCCGTAGCGATGCTTAAGTCTGTTCGGATTCTTCTAGCGATTGCTGCATATTTCGATTACGAGATATGGCAAATGGATGTCAAAACAGCGTTCCTGAATGGGAAGCTAACCGAGGACGTGTATATGATACAGCCCGAGAGTTTTGTCAATCCAAAGGATGCTGGAAAGGTATGCAGACTTCAGAGATCCATCTATGGACTGAAGCAAGCATCACGGAGTTGGAATCTTCGCTTTGATGAAGTGGTCAAAGGATTTGGCTTCATCAGGAACTGCGAAGAGGCTTGTGTTTACAAGAAAGTAAGTGGGAGCGCAATAGCATTTCTAATACTCTATGTGGATGACATATTGTTGATTGGGAATGATGTATCTTTTCTTGACAATATTAAGACTTCGTTGAAAAATAGTTTTTCAATGAAAGATTTAGGCGAGGCAGCATACATATTAGGTATAAAGATCTATAGAGATAGATCAAAGCGCCTAATAGGGCTAAGCCAGAGTACATATATAGATAAAGTACTGAAGAGGTTCAGTATGGAAAACGCCAAGAAGGGGTTCTTGCCGATGTCGCATGTCACGGACCCGGGATTGCATATGATTAAGGGAACGCGAAGTCGCCAAGGACCGAAGAACTCGTCAGCCCGGTGGCACGGTACCTGCGCCGTACACACCAAGGTAGAGCGATCCGACACCCGCCACCTGCGAGCCGGCCGGAAGCGACCACTCTTCCCAAAACCACATACGATTCCGTAATCCGGTGAGGAGTCAGAGTCGTTCCCGAATCCTACCACGACAAACAAGGTCGGAGGAGCCCGGCAGTTCTACCCACACCCTAACCTAGCCCGGAGGCTAGTGGGTCGCTCGAAAGCCCGGTAGAACGCCCACACCCTGCCTGGCCGGCACAGCATCTCAGCCAGCGGGTCACTCAACCAACACCTGCTCGACTTAGTAGAACAAGGTACGGCTTCGACTCTTCACGGCATACCCAAAACGCTTCATATCATACACGCATTGCGTAAGGGCAGCCTGGATTAACAACTCGGATATCATCACAAAGCACTACATTACGAAATTACTAATAACAGTCCCCGAGGGAACGATATATTACATCAGGCGGTAAATCCGAAAGCATATCCGAGTACGGAGAAGTTTAACAACAGCGGAAGCAAAATGATTAGACCCACAGCGACATAGGGGCCGCTGAACAAAACACCAACTATCCCACAATCGAACACAACCGAGGAAACCCGAGTTCAAGCTTCGTCAAAATAATCATCGACCACCGGCTCACCTGCAAGCTCTAGGATTAACCTAGGTGAGTACAAACGTACTCGCAAGACTTATTCGTGCTTGATTAAATGTCCTACTCATACTAGTACAACACAATTAAACATGAATGCTTCTCAGAGTAACAATATACAACTTAAGAACATAACAGTAATAAGGTGAAGTAAAGACATACCAAATGACAGACTAACTCAGGGCACAAACATACCACAATCACGCTACCACAAGATCAAGTCATCAAATCCAAATCCATTGGGGCAACCCCTGAGTCCAATCCCAAACCAATCCATTAAACCTCATCCAATTCGATTAGAGCAGCCCCTAAATCCAATCCAAATTGATCCAATCCTCAACAAGTTCATTTTAATCTCTCGAACCGCTACCGACAACTCAACCCCTGCAGGCATAGTGAGTGCATAACAGTTTGGAGGTAGCGAGCCTCCAAAGTGCATGCCTACCCCCAACTATCCTCAGTGTTGGTTCTCGCTAGCGTCCACGTGTGATAAGGGATGGTGACACGCTGAAGATAGGGTTGGTGTGGCGACTAAATCTCTACTTACACCCGCGTCGCCATCAAACTACGATGAACACCAACCGTACCCATTGTGCACGCCCTCGGCTCTCACAACTCACTTAACCATTTAGTTGAAGAGCCATCAGATGTTCTCGACGCAAGACACATCCTACACATGCTAGTGTACGCAACTTTGCGACAATTCACAGATAAAACATTCATACACATAGCACATATAACAAGGGCATACACAAGAGTACGGAAGGTAAGGATGCAACAAGCTCTGCTTGCCTGATTCTGGTTGTTCCTGTTCTTGCGAGGGGTCGTAAGCCTGGTGGTCTTCCTCTTCAGGTTCTTTTATAAGCAATACGAAGAACCGGAAAAGAAACGATAAGGAAAATATTAAGATTCAGCATGTATGCATGATCTTTAGGTAGAATATGCATGTCATGGCGATGCTTGGATGACTAGGGTTTCGTTACGACAAGGTATATACAACTAAGCAGTTGATGTTATCCTAATGCCTGGCGCATGCATGTATGTAATGTTAACCTTTATGTTGAGTTAGGGTTAGGTATTTACTACTAGAACACATGGTGTTAGGTTATCTTGTCGAAGCTAAGGGGAACACTAATTATGCATGCATGACAGGTTAAGGGGTCTCGATGAATTAGGGTTAATAGTATTGATGACAAGGCATGGCAATGTGCTGGTTAGGTTAGTATAACACCTGTAGTACAAGTCATGGGTTCAATGCAATTATGATTATAATTGTCGAGTTAGGGTTTACGTGGTACGACGATAAAAGGCTAATCAACTCGAAGTCTATCGTGCATGTAGCCTTACTGGAGTTTCAGTGGTCCCATGTCGTAGGATATCTCGCGAGGATTCCAGAAATGTAAAGATCGTCGAAATCGGAGCTAGGGTGAAGATTCTAGGGTTAACGGACTCTCGGACGTAGCAAACTTCCACCCTAAATATCATCCCGTGCATGTAACCGAAATAAATTTTTGATTCAGCCATCTTGTAGAGTTTTTCATGAGGTTTCCAAATATATAAAAATATTTCAATTTGGACTTGTGGTTCAAAAGTTATGGGGGTTTGAAGTTTTGAACAAAACCTAACCCTAACAGCCCTAAATTTAAATGCTAGATCTACCCGAGACACCACCCACCCTCTCACTGCCGCACCCTTGCTTCTGCTAAATCCACCCGAAGCTATACCCTAATACTTCAACACATAACACCCTCAGCTGTCATTTGGGTCCCACCTGTCATTCGGTCATGAGCTCGGGAACCAACCCGACAGCGCCACGTGTCCTACCTCCTCTCTCTCTCTCTCTTTCTCTCTCGGGTCCGGCAAGGGGATGGGCTAGGCGGCGGAGCTCTCACCGGAGAGCTCGCCGGAGATGGCTCCCGAGCTCGGTTGAGCTCGGGGAGAACGGCCCGAGGATCAGAACCTTACCCCGGCGACGATGGTCAGGTCAGGGACGACGGGGGAGGCCGGAGGGAGGCTGGCGACGGCGGGGATCGACGGGAAGCTCGGTGAAGGCCGGAGAGGTGGCTCCGGGGGTAGATCTGCAAGATGGAAAGGAGAAAAGGGTGAAGGAGGGGGAGAGAAGGCTAGGGAGCTAGGAGAGGGATACGGGGAGCTACTGGAGTGACGGAGGTAGCTCGCCGGAGGGGCTGCCGACGCTGGAGAAGAACACGGCGGCGACGGAGAGAAAAAGCACCGAGGAGCTAGGGTTTCTCGGGCGGCGTTGGGGCCTTGGACAGGGGAAAGAAACGGGGGAGCACGGGCTGTCCGAAGGGCTTTAAAGGGCGGCGCGGGGCTGTCGGAAGCGGACCGGGGCGCGGGGCGCCGCCCACCGGAGCCAGCGAGCGGCGGCGACGTGGAAGCCGGGCCCTGACAGGCGGGCCCGGGCGCTAGCGGGGGAGCGGGGGAAGGCGTATTCGGGAGCAGGCGCAACCGAGAGGGGAAGGCGTAAACGGGGAGGGAGGAAGCGGAAAGGGATCTGGCGGGTTGGCGCGTGGGCCGGCCGAGTGGGCCGCCGAGCGGTTCTCGGCCCAGTAGTTAGGGTTTTTCTTTTATTTTTTATTTTTTTAATTTCTATTCTCAGATCTACCCCCATCGTTATTTTATGTACCATTTCTACTCCAAAGTTGATGAAATTTTTACAGGAGCTCTAACATAATATTTGGGAGTTACTGAGAAAGTTTGAGTCAATTTGAACAAGATTTGACATAGCTTCTAGTTCAAATTTGAATTAGGGCTTGATTTGGGATTTGTATTTGTGGTATTTTATGTGCCAAAATAGCTCCAAAAGTTATGAAATTTTAGCAGGGACTTCAAGGTGATTGATGGGACCTACTATAAGGGTTTGAACTATTTTGGGGCTGGTTTGAACTATGCTCACATGCACTGGTGATTTAGGGTTTAGGGTTAGGGACGAGGATTCACCGAAGGTTCGATGACTTCAACCACCCTTATCGACGATATTGTTAATTGAGTTACTTCAAATAAATTGATTGGTGTTTGCAACAATTATCCACCGAGGATGAGATATTAACATATTCTATAAAGTATATTCATATTACATCTAAGTTTAATTGAGGTGGGGGTGATGATGATGACATGTATGCATGGATGCAAATCAAAAACCTATCTATCGACTTTAGGTATTACATCGCATGGGAAAAGTTTGAGCAAGAATCAGTGTCCTTCGACAACTGATGAGCGAGAACGCATGAGTAAGATTCCATACGCATCCGCGATTGGGTCAATCATGTACGCCATGATATGTACACGACCAGATGTGTCCTATGCTCTAAGTGTTACGAGCAGATACCAGAGTGATCCAGGTCATGATCATTGGACAGCAGTGAAGAATATCCTAAAGTACCTGAAGAGGACTAAGGATATGTTTCTCGTATACGGTGGTGACGAAGAGCTCGTTGTAAAGGGTTACACCGACGCCAGCTTTGTCACAGATCCGGACGATTTTCGATCTCAATCAGGCTTAGTGTATACACTGAACGGTGGCGCAGTGAGCTGGAAGAGTTCCAAGCAGGACACTGTGGTGGATTCTACAACGGAGGCTGAGTATATCGCCGCTTCAGAAGCGGCAAAGGAGGGCGTTTGGATTAAGAAGTTCGTCACCGAGCTTGGTGTGGTTCCGAGCGCGCTGGATCCTATGGAGCTCTATTGTGACAATAGTGGCGCCATAGCTCAGGCCAAGGAGCCAAGGTCCCACCAGAAGTCCAAACATATACAACGCCGATTCCACATCATTCGTGAATTGGTGGAGCGTGGAGACGTAAAAATATGCAAAATACACACGGATCTGAATGTGTCAGATCCGCTGACGAAGCCTCTACCACAAGCAAAGCATGAGCAACACCGGAATGCCATAGGTGTTAGGAGCTTAAGCATTGGCTAGATTATTGACTCTAGTACAAGTGGGAGACTGTTGGAAATATGCCCTAGAGGCAATAATAAAGTTGTTATTATTCTATTTTCATGTTCATGATTAAGTTTATGTTCTATGCTAAAATTGCATTGGTTCTTGAATATGAGATTCAGAGGAAAACCTAATTGCATGTGTGGAATAATAAACACCATTCAGATCCCTAGTCAGGCCTCTGGACTAGCTCATGTATTGTTGATGATCTTGTTTTCCTGATCATGGGCATTGTTAATGTAACAAGGATGCCGGCAATAATGGGAACACATTGTTAGGGTAACAATGGTGTTGGATAGACCCCTTATGAGATACTGCGAGATCACTTCGTCAATATGTTGTCAGTATCTTCTCATGATGTGTTAACGTTTACTTGCGTCCTTAGACCATGAGAATATCATAGACCCGGATACCGGATGGTTGCTTTGGGGTCATCAATCGTTACGCCGTAACTGGGTAATTATAAAGGTGACTTCCAGGTACACCAGAAAGTATATCGTGGTTCTAGATATGTCAAGACTGGGATTTGCCCATCCGGCGATGGAGAGATACACTCTGGGCCCACTCGGTATTACGGTGTCCAGCATCGCCTGGCCAGGTATTGTGACTAAAAGGTTAGTCACGGGGATACCGGAATACGGAAACGAGAAAAGAGTACAAACCGGTAACGAGGATAACTAGGTATGGTGATCAAGGAGTTGATCACAGGGATACCGTCAAAGTCTCGCCTCGGGTTGTGTAATGTATCGTGAGGCAAAAGGAATTGTATGCGACAATACAAGGTTTGCTCGATAAAGATCTTCGATGATATGTGGGAGTCGTTATGGGTGTCCAGATCCCGCTGACGATTATTGACCGGAATGTATTCCGGACATGTCCACATATACTCGAACCTATAGGGTCACACGCTTAACGTTTTAGCGACATTTAGGAATGCTATGATTTATGGAGAACGAGAGAGAAGGGTTCCGAAAGTGTTTCGGATGATCTCGAAAGTGTTCCGGGAGGTCCCGGATGGTTCCGGTGATGTCCGGAAGTGTTCCGGAAAGTATTGGAAGGTTCTAGAAGGTTCTGGAAGGTTCTAGAAATTCTAGAAGGTTCTAGTGGAGTTGGACTCCAACTCCAACAGGGTGTCCCTGCTGGAGTAGGACTCCACCTGCCTAGGGAGAGCTGCCCCAACCCCTATAAATAGAGGGGCAGGGCACCTCAAAGGGTATCCCAAGCAGCCCCAGAGGCAGCCCTAGTCCCTTGGACTAAACCCTAGGCCGGCCATCTCTAGATTGGCCACAGCCTTCTTTTTCTCTCTCTTCTAGATTGGATCTAGTACAGCTGCCGGCGCGCTGCTGATTCTCCTTCTCGTAGATCCCCGCTGTTCTTGTGTGCTGGTCCACACATTACCGCGGTGTTGCTGATCCGGTACGCGTGGATACCTCGGAGACGTCGTATACTTCGGCGTTTGATCGGGCGAACTATTCGCGAGGAGATCGCTCTCGCGGCTGGGAGGTATAACCTAGCTGTGGGAGTCTGCGGACTTCATCGACATCGGTCAACTTCTCCGCTGCATTGACGTGATCGTCGAAGGTATGATATCGTTATCTACACCTCGATAGTGTTTCTTGGTTTGGTTCGTGCGCGAAAAAATTTTGTTTTGCGTAGCGCGTTCCCCAACACCTCGAACATGATTCAGGAGCACCCGCAAGAACTACCTCTCCTCTTCAGCAGGGTGCGCCATACACAATTCTTCTAATTTGTCCCCTCTATTTTCTTCTCTGCCACTTCTTATTACCCTTAACCCATCGGAAGTGTTCTGGGAACTCCCTATACAAGAAATTCTGTGCATAACTATCCACCTGGTTCATATTGAAATACTCAGTAAGCATGGTCCTCGAAGAAGACGGCCGACTGACAACATCCTCCAAATTATCAGAACCTTTGAATGCGATAGTATGCATGTTGGGCAAATGAATTTGGAGTTGCAAAACAGCAGGAGAGACACCAAATATATTGAAACCAAAAATCATGTGGATAGCCTCTGGAGGGGATACATAGCGAGCATCCCTATATTAGCGAATCTCATTGATTATCCCTCCATCATTGATTATTCTTGCCTCGACTGAGAAGGATGTGGGCTCATGTCCTTTATAGATGTACTTGAACCAATACTTGACTACTTTAATGCTCAAGCATGCATTGACATTGGTGTGGTAGTTATACCGCATAAGCAGACCAAGGTTGTATGGGACCAACCATCTATTATCCAACACAGCTCCCCTGACCTTTACTCGATGCCCATCGTCCCTCCTCCTATATATAGGATATGAGTCCTTTCCTTGCTGTGTAGCGGGGTAGAACTGTCGAGGATAGCAAAAACGGCATTGCCCGTCTATCATGCAAGGGCATGTTTTTCTGAGAGCACCACAAGGTCCATGCAGCATGTGTTTGATAACCAGAGAATGCAATATAGGGTACTTCTCATTGTCAGGAATCTCCACACATATCACCATATCGTAACAGTCTAGGTTTGTTAGCTTACTATCTGAGTGCATGATCAATAGGAAGTGCTCATGCGGGAGGCCTCTCTTCTAAAACTCGGTAACATGGACATAAGCAGCAACTTCACCAAAGTATTTCTTCTTGATCAAAAGATCATGCATGTCTCGTAGCTTAGCCCTGTATACTCTTGCCACAAGATCAAGACGGTCTTGTGGTGTCTACCCGAGTGCAAGATTCGAAGTCATCTCATCCCAGTATGGGTTGCAAGTCATTGTGATGAAGTAACCCGGCTTCCCAAACCGCTAGACTATTGTCATAGCATCAAGGAATCTTCGTTGCATGTCTCGATCGCCTCCAGGAAAAGTGTGTGGGAGCATGATTCGTTTGCCAACCTCAGAACCACATGACTCGCCAGCAACAATGATGTCAACAACACCCTACAAAATAGATGAATCAAAACATCAGTAAATAGGTCCTGACCTAATGTATGGTCTTATTAGAATTTTAAGATTTAGAAATCATAGAATCAATCGTACCTGATAGAGTTCAGCACGTATTAGCTTTCAATTCTCTGGCTTGGAATAGAAATCTAGCGTCATAGACTCAATATTAATGTACATGTCAACAGTCCACTGTTGGAAAAGGAGGCCCCCGAACAACAAGATGTTAAAAGGGGTTTTCCTGACTTGCAACTTGATACAATAGTACTCCCTTGCACTGACATATCTTGTAGACTCAACTGCATCGCCTACCATAGTAATAAAATCATCATCTTGGTTGTCATCTACAAGATGGTTGATAACAAAAATATATCTCCAACACATAATAATAATATATATGAACAAAGTGGCCAAACTCATTACTAGAAAAATTAATGATGTGTATAAATATATGTAGGTAAATCCTCATGTTATGTAGAAGTACAACTTAGGCCTTGAAATGTGTCATCATGGGCGTTATGGCATCCAATGATTCCAATCAGTCTCCCTACCAGGAAAATACATTGGATATGCCAAAGGATCATAGCACCCATGCTCTGATATATCGGGGACGATCTCCTCTTCCATACACGACAACACTCCTATCAAAACAGTTGTATGTGTCGGTCCCTTCAACCCATATCGCAGCCACCTAAGAAGTCGTCGGGGCGTTGTACCTTTGTTGGTCCAGTGTTATATTTGTATTAAGTGAAATCCTATATTCGTCTAGGTTTGGAACAGACCCAATGCTCTTAAAAGTCTACACATAAGGGTTTGGATCTAGTATCCGCAGAATATTTCGTATGAGGTTGATGTCAAGATTTGGAGACCTCTAAACTCTGTGTGACAATGTTTCATCTGTATCATAAATATAGAGCTGCAAATGACGGGGGCCATTCCCACCAGGTATCAACTAGTCTAGACGGTGATACAACTGTCCATGTGCACGGAATGTATATATGCCAGTTCCTGCTGCACTACTAACTCGATGGTCAAGGGTAACTCCAAGACTTGTGAAGGAGAAGTGAGAGTTGAAATACCGTATATGTTGTCTGAAATATTGTGCATCCTTATTATTCTGAATTGTAAACAACCGTCGTAATTCTGCAGGAACATCTAGAATAAATATCTTGACTTTTCCTTTTCTGCAACAAAATGTGGGTCCCTCAAACTGGAACCGCATAGCTCCACAATGACTGCAGTCCCTAACTGTCTTTAGAACATGGTGTTTTTTTTGCAGGTCTTGGTAAATGTTGTCATAAATATCCTGATTTTGGCTCCCATCAACAGGAAGTTGTTCTAAGTGGTACGATTGGAAGTCAGCATCTAGCATAATTTGATACATGTTGTTAATAAATGAATAGTTATAATAATTAATAAAGGGTCAGCATGAGAGAGTGTTGTAATGAAACTTGAAAATGACATCAATGAATCTACCTTGTGCACTAAATATCCTAATTTCTTCATCGTCGTCATATCCAACTTCTGCATGGTGTACGACATCCAAGTATTCTGGAGGCAAGATATTGAATGTTGTTTGAACATCCAAAAATTTTACATAGCATGACGTATCGATGAGAAAAAATTCTGAAAATGTAAACGACAATATACCTTCTAAGTTGTTGGATGGTTGATCCACGGGTTCAAAAATTCCATATGCATTGGGTGGTTGATCGACGTCATCTAGTAATTAGTCGGCACTCAAATAATCATTACTTACAAACGAAAGGTACCAATAAAGTGGCAGAACATGTACAAATAATAAGTACCAATAGTGCTATGTGGAGGAATATGCATGGTAGGCATACGGTCTTGCACTTCATTGATTGTTGGTTTTAGTTGATTGGACCCAATAGAAGGCTGAAGAACTAAAACAATATCCCAAATAGGAAAGTTATTAAATATATAGCTAGTAATTATTATATAATGAGCCGACTGTCATTGTACCTAGAAATTGAATTCGACAATTTTGGTTTGAGGACTACTGATGTTGCTTTCTTGGTAATGAACTCCTCCAGATGGTGGTGTTACTCCCCCTACGATACGTGAAAAACTAGTAAAAGGTGTCTCTCCGTGATGAGCATAAGTTCCATTGTAAGCTCTCTTTTGTACATACATATCATTTCTTCGGAGCCAATCGAAATTGTTGGCAAGATTTTAATTTTCTTGGCTGCATGCAGTGGCCGGCTGTGGGAGTGATATATTTGGAGTGCTATATGCAGGAGGACAAGACTGCGGAAGAACTGTGGGCATGACGGTAGACACAATTATGCATAAGGTAAATACTACACCTACATTTATCATGGTGTTTCATGTGCAAATATACACACCTTTTGCAAATGGTGTGTGTCATAGTTCTGTGATTGTGGATTGTCCTGAACCCAATCGATTCTCTTCAAAACACACTGCAAAAAGAGATCATGTGAACGGTGCAAGCTTATGATTGTTACAAATAAACCATTTGTGATTACAGGGGATATGGAAATCGATTTGGATATGGACATCGGTGTCAATGATGGAGCTGTAGCTTTTTTTTTGCTGACAGGTTTCCCACGGCTTTTTTAAAAATTCAGCTTTCTTCTCGCCAGACATTTGTGCATACCGGTCCCTATCCCTTTGCCTCTTCCGTTCTTTCGGATATGCGGCTGGTGCCGTGGATGTTCCTAATTGAACAACATGGTCAATGTTGACACAATCTTAAAAAGGATACCATATATGCAATTGGGAAGCCACATCAATCATCATTTTGGTATAATCAAGTTGATCAACATTACCTACGCTGCTTGTGTTGGTTACATCTTTAAACAGAGAGCGACCCCAGTTCGCTTAGCAGATGCCATGTGCGAGGTAGGTAGGCAGTGACGGACCTTCTCGAATTCCTCTTATCCTCTACAATTGGATAGGAAAGTAACAAGTGGCCAAGGCCCTATTTTTGTGAGGGGATCAAGTAACATAGACATACATTTTGATACTATTTGTAAGTCATAGATTACCAATATGTGCCTTCATAAACAATCAACTATTTACATGGAGCACGCAAATGAAGCCGCCTAGACAGTATAAAGAGCTGGCACAATCATGGGTGGCAGTGAATTATTGACCAAATTAAAGCCGATGCCTTGCTTCTTTGGTTGCACTCTTCTAAGGGAGGACAATCTGCAATCCTTTGCATGGGCGTTATAGGTAACCAACCATTCAGGGCGAATACTCACGGTGTTCTTTGCACCAGTGCTCTTAGTCAGGGTGGAAACGGATAAGGGATAATCCATATTATCCATTATCCGTATTCGAGAGAAGGTGAATATGGCAAGCAACATCCGTATCCGGATTTAAAACGGATCCGGATTCGGATATTATCCGAATTGTGTTTCCAGATACGGATGCGGATGTGGATCTGTCAAATAAAACGGATTCGGATACGGTTTCGGATATATCCGTATCCGGACCCGGTAACTCCTCAAACAGTCAATCGGTCAATAGTCAATACTCAATCCTCATTTCCTCAGTGCACAACCGGCCAACCCGTCAACCACCCGAGCCCGTCAATTCCCCCTGTGCCCTAACCGCGCCGCCCTCAGCCCGCCGCGGTGCCGCCCCGGTCGTCGCCCTCAGCCCGCCGCCCCTGCCGCCGCCCTCAGCCCGCCGCCCCTGCCTCCGCTGGTCCGCCCTCAGCCCGCCGCCCCGGCTGCCGTTCTCCGCCGCCCAGCCACAGCCCGCCGCTCCTGCCTCCGCCGGTCCGCCCTCAGCCCGCCGCCGCCCCGGCTGCCATTCTCCACCGCCCAGCCACAGCCCACCGCCCCTGCCTCCGCTGGTCCGCCCTCAGCCCGCCGCCCCGGCTGCCGTTCTCCGCCGCCCAGCCACAGCCTACCGCCCCTGCCTCCGCCGGTCCACCCTCAGCCCGCCACCGCCCTAGCTGCCATTCTCCACCGCCCAGCCACAGCCCGCCTCCCCTGCCTCCGCCGGTCCACCACAGCCCGCCGCCCAGCCACCGCTCTCAGCCCCGCCGCCCACCCTCTGGCCTCTGCTGTCCAGCAGACCAGCACGTCCTCGCGGCCGCGCCCTCCACATCGTGTCGCCGGCTCGCCGCCCTCAGGCCAGTCAGCCCGCTGCCCGACTCCCTACAATGCTTAATCTCAAATTCTCAATGGCATGTTCCTCAAGCTGTCAAGCACTCTCTTCTAGTCTTCTCATTTGAATCATTTTCCAATCTTTGTTGCAGGTCCTTGATTACTTTTTGTAGCTTCATAATCTCAGCAGAAGAATATCTAGGCTATGAGATGTTTGTTCAAGCTCCATAACCTGGGCCTCAAGCTGCAATTTCTCATGTGACATTTTTGCTAAGTCCCCATCAAAAATTCTTGACCACTTCTTCCAGCTTTCTGATTTCAGTCTCTAGAGTAGACTTATCACAGGAGTAGTTCTCGGTAAAGCAATTGAAACATATTACATATCAGCCATGGTTGCTAAATCTTCAAGTAATGCCAGGAATAAGCAAGTATTAGAATTTATATTTGTAGCTTTGTACACTTGCTGAGTTTGTAATTTAAAATTTATGTTTTTGTAGGCTGAGGTATCAAGTGAACCTAGTGAAAGCTGTAGTGTCAATCCGAATGCTAGTGCAAGTGGCAGTGCTACAATTGTAGATGACAATGTTACAACGCAGAGTAGTGTGGCTGCCAAAATCATGGGCACAAAGGGAAAGAAGAAAACATCAAAAGTTTTGTTACATTACAATGAGATGTTTCAGGAAGAAAAGGTGAATGACAAGGTTACCAAGAAAGTAATGGCAGAATGCAAATACTGTAAGAAGGTTTTTGAAGCTGGTAGTGTGCAAGGTACGTCACGTTTATGGAATCATTATAAAGCAAAACATAAAGTACATGAGAGTCAGGGACAACTTAATTTGACCACATTAGGAGGGAATGTCAATTTAGATACTTGGAAGTATGATGAGGAAGCTAGTGTTGAGAAGTATCATCTTGCAATTATCATGCATGAGTATCCATTCAACTTTTCAGAGCATGAATACACAAATGACTTTATCAAATCATTGTGCCCCACATTTCCTTTGAAGTGTCGCAAGAAAACTAGGTCAAGGATAATGGAAATTTTTCGCAAAGAGAAGCTAAAGATTTTTGAGAAGTTTGCCTCTCTCAACTGCCGATTTAGTTGCACGATGGATTTATGGACTTCTAATCAAAATAAGGGGTACCTTTGTGTCACTTGCCATTTCATTGATAACGATTGGAAAATTCAAAAGCATATCATCAATTTCTTGCATCTTGAAGGAAGACATACGGGAGCAAATCTGAGTGCCGCATTCATGGGGGAAATGGCTGGATGGAATATTGAACATAAGTTATGTGCTTTAACCTTAGATAATGCTTCTTCAAACAATGTTTGTGTGGACACTATCATCTCTACTCTTGAAAATCAGAATTCTCTAATCTGCCATGGCAAGTTCTTTCATGTCCGTTGTGCTGCTCATATTATTAGGCCCTGTTTGGTTGGGCTTCCAGCCAGTTTTCCATTGGGAAAAGCTGAAGCCCAACCAAACGGGTAGCTTCTAGCGCTGCTATTGTCAATATGAGCTGATGCTTCATAGTGCAAAACCGACCACCCGCAAAAGCTTCTTGCCACCAGCTTCCCGCAATAGGTTGCAACTTTCGGGCGTCCTTTCCGCAAATATCCCCGGACTTCTCCCCCGAACATGCTCCCCACCTCTACCTCTCCTCGGCCGTGCGCCGCTGTCACCCATGAGCGGCACCGCCGGCGACCCCCTCCCCCCGATAGATCCATCAACCCCCACCGCGACACCCTGCCAGATCTTGCCGGAGGCCGGCACCCCATCGCGGGCCATCGAGGCCGCCGCCCCCGAGCAGCCCCACTCCCCGGATCCGCCGACCGCGTCGAACCCCGCCGTCCCCACCGACCCCCTCCCCCGGTCGTCCCCTCACCGCCACCGACCGCAGCGTCCCCGTCCGGATCCGCGGACCCCGCCGTCCCCGCACCGCCGCCGACCACACCGACGACCCATGGCTCCAGCAGCGACCCCGCCGTCTTCTCCTCCGCGTTCGTCCCCGTCTGGATCCGGCGACCCTGCCGTCCCCTCCCCGCCTTCGTGCCCATCTGGATCCGGCGACCCCGCCGTCTTCTCCTCCGTCTTCGTCCACGGCGATGACCGACAGCACCAGCACTGTCCGAGTCGTCCCCTCCTCCGCCTTCATCCCCATCTGGATCCGCCGACCCCGTCGTCCCCTCCTCGCCTTCGTCCCCGTCCAGATCCGGCGACCCCGCCGTCCCCTCCCTGCCTTCTTCTGCGACGACATCCGACGGATCCAGCACCGTCCCCACCGTCCCCTCCTCCGCGGCCCCCTTCTAGACATCCTCTGCCGCCCGCCGCCCCTCCCGGCCCCTACCTCCGGCCACTGCCCCTCCCAGCCCCTTTTTTCTTTTAATTTTTTTATTTATATTTGTATGTATTATGTTCTGTAATTCTGAATTGAAGCAAGTATTTTTATTTTTATTTATTCTTTTCTATTAGTATTTGTATTTGTATTTGTAATTCTATTAGTATTTGAAGATAGTTTAAGCAAGTAATTGTATTCTATTAGTATTTGTAATTGTTTTCTTTTGTATTTCTATTTGTATCATTGGATCGTACCTAGGGACATTTCAGACTTTTCTTTCATATACAGCTAACAGTCACAGCCCAACCAAACACGTTGAATCACAGGCTCAGATGTCAACAGCCACAATAGTTTTCCCTAACAGCTAGCCAACAGCTGCTTCTACAACAGCCACAACCCAACCAAACAGGGCCTTAATCTCATTGCAAGGGATGGTGTGAGCACAATTTCAGCTATTATAGATAACATTCGTGCATCTGTTCTTATTGTCAAAAGCTCACCTTTGCAATGGGAGATATTCTGAAGCATGCTAATGATATGGGTATATACACAAAGAAGGGTCTTTCTCTAGATGTGTGCACTAGGTGAAACTCAACCTATTTAATGCTAGCAGATGCCATCCACTATAAAAAGGTTTTCCAAAGGCTTGTTATTTTGTATCCAGAGAAGTATCGCAAACGTGCTCCTTCCAATGATGAGTGGGAGAAGGCAAGTGTTTTGTGCACGTGTTTGAAGTTATTTTATAATGTGACTAACCTTTTGTCTGGCTCTTACTATCCAACCGCCAACTTGTTCTTTTTAGAATTTAGTGAGATTAACATTCAGCTCATTGAGTGGGTTAATGGAAATGATGGCTTTATTGCTACGATGGCAAAAGCTATGAAGGATAAATTTGACAAGTACTGGCACATGAGTAATGTGGCTCTAGCAGTTGCATGCATGTTAGATCCTCGCTACAAGATGAAGGTGGTTGAGTTTTACTACAAAGAGATGTCAGACAACTCTGGAATTAAAGAGATAGCTGAATTTAGAAAGGTTGTTCAAGAGTTATTTGATTCTTATGCTTCTCTTTATAGTCATCCTGTAGTGGGCAATGTGCAAATGCAACCTAGAGCTCAAGCTTGTGAATCACATGTGGATCTTGGTGATCAGCCAAAAAAGAAAAAGCTAAGTGCTTTTCTAAATGATATGAGTGAAGTAGACCAAGATAAGTCTGATTTGGAGAAATATTGTAGTGAGTCCTTGTTAAGGTGGCCTAAAGGTGAATATTTTGACATTTTGTCTTGGTGGAAGACCCATGGTGTACAATATCATGTCCTTGCTCTAGTTGCAAGGGATGTATTGGCTATTCCTGCATCAACAGTTGTATCTGAATCTGCCTTTAGTGCTGGAGGAAGAATCATTGACAAGCACCGTAGTCGTTTGGACCCTGAAGTTATTGAGGCTTTGATTTGTACCAAGGATTGGATAAGGGCTGCTAGGACAGGTAAACTAATTAAAATAGGCAAATTTTTCTTCTATTATTTGCTAAAGCATTGCTAATTTATTTATCTTTTTCTTTCAGATCAATGTGCCATAGCTTCAATTCTGGAAGATTTAGCTATTCTTGATGTGAATGACAAAGTTGAATAAGGTGAATTTATACAAGATGAGGACATACAAGAACAAGGTAGAGAGTAAAGATTAGGCATTTTTTTATGTAAATGACAATGATGCTCATATTTATCATTCTAGCGCTTCATAGCGCAATTAGATATGATAGAAACATTTGAATTGCCATTCTTTATGTGCATGACATGATGACAATGATGCTCAACTGTTACTTATTGTGTTATAGGTGCTTTCGACCATGTGGAAGCTTATTCTTGAAGCACTACAACCATGTAGACTTGGAAGGTTCCAAGTTTCTTAAATGGACCGATGAAAGGAGTTGTATTCTGTTATTTACTACATTTAGATATGTTCATTGTTATTTTGTGTGGTTCCAACAAGAGCCACCAAACAGTTATGTACTATGTCTACCTGGAACATATTACTATCGTCATTATCTATGCGAAAATTATGACTATTGTTATTTATCTGTGTGGAACGTATTATTATCGTTTATCATTGATTAAATATATATATTATTATTCGTCCATCAGTATTTGTCATGTATTTATCTTATTTCTTTTTACCATAGTCTGTCGTTAAAGTTGTTGGATATCCATATCCGATTCGATTTGAATAAATATCCGATCTGTATCCGTATTCGAATAACATCCGATCCATATTCGTATTCGATAACATCCGTATTCGTATCCATATTTGTTTTAAAAATATGGAAAAAGATGTGGTAAGAGCACTATCCGATTCGTATCCGATCCGTTTCCACCCTTAGCTCTTAGGAAGTCTTTCTTGTTGACAGGTATTTCTCAACTTCATGAACAGAAAAGCCCCTTGGATAATATTTACTGATCAAAATATGTATCTCAAGGAAGCAATTGAAAGGAAGCTTTCCAACACAAAGCATGCCCTCTGTGTATGGCTAATTGCAGCCAGGTTTTCATCTTTGTTTAATGCAGTTCTCGGCGAATGTTATAATGAATGGAAAAGTGAATTCTATAGGCCGTGACATGGTGAACTGCTATGGGTTACATGGAAATAGGCACATTTATATATAGTCTCTTTGCATCCCGGGATCTCTGGGCATTGCCATATTTGAGAGGATCTTGAGTGCTCAGACACGCCTAGCCCATTTCACTGAGCAGATGAGCATCTCATCTCATGTTTACCAAATACTAACTTTTCTATGCTCATTAGATCCATTTTTTTTTAATTGTTATTCGCTTTCACAACTGCTCGAGTCAGTTTATCATAATTAGCATGCTAACTCTGTGTAAAGTAAAATGAGTAATCTATTTTAGTGTTCATATTCTACACATAGGTTGCAGTAGTTGTTGACTACAAAGACCAAGCTGGGGAGCAACAAATAGTGCAACAAACTTTGCAAAACATAACCTTGCACAGCACAAAATTGTTGCACTCATTACCAGAAATCCTCCTTCCTTTTCTTCTCTTCCTCTCTACACCTTCACTTCCTTTCCTTCGCATTGCACAGCCTTCTCCTTCCTTCACGTTGCAGCAGTGGCAGCGGAAGCACGGGAGTAGCGGCTTAGCTTGGGGAGGTGGCGCATCGCGTTTGCCAGCGGTCGGCAGTGAGCGGAGGCTCCGGTCAGCGATGGGCAGTGGTGGCGCTCCGAGCAGGGGAAGATGGGCGTGCGGTGGCGTAGCCAGGGCACGCGTGGCAACAGGGGCGTGCGGCGGTGGGACTGCAGGATGCCGGGAGCCGGGGCATAGGGGCAGGCGGCACGGGGCACACAGCTATGGAACACAGGGGCAGGCGGGCGACAGGCCGAGTGGGGAACAAGGGCGCGCGGCGGATCTGCAGGACGCCAGGCGGCGGAGGCAGGCGGAGCGCAGGGCGCGGGGCGTGGGGCGGCGGAGGCTTGCAGGGCGAGCACAGTGATGGAGGCGTGTGGGGTGGGCGTAGGGGACACACGTGGGTGGCGCGCGTGGAGGCAGGGCACACGGCCGGGCAAGGAGTTTTTTTTGAAATATTATTGTTTTTACCCAAAAATTTCAGAAATAATACAACGTTTAAAATTTTTACAAAAATGGCCTCAATCGCCATGGGTGGTGGCGGTAGGGCCCTAATCGCCACGGCCCATGACGATTTCCAGCTATCGTTAGCCCATGGCGATTTGTCAGTAATTGCCACTACCGGTGGCGATTTCTCCTAATCGCCACGACCCCATGGCGATTACTCCTAATCACCATGACCAGTGGCGATTTCTCCCATGGGGATTTGTCAACAATTGCTAGATGCCTGCCATGGCGATTTATCAGTAATCGCCACGACCTCTGCACCCCCTTCTGCTATTTAAACGGGTGAGCAGACGCTCCCACCAGGTAGTTAATCTTCCCTGAGTTCTTCCGAAAAATTGTTGGTATCTCAGAGTAGATTGTTTTGATTTGGGAGGAGAAGAAGAAGTAGTTCACGGATGCATAGCGACGATAGAGATAAGTCTTGTAATATTTTTCCTCCTCATATGCGTTGAAACATTGAGATCTACAATTTTTGTTTTGTGCAATAATAATTATTCGTGTAAATTACTAGATGCCAGTGATGCTGTTTGGAACCCGAGAATAGACTACGAACTTCTTACTCATGCGGAAATGAGGAGGTGGAGTTGTAAAATTATGCGTTCGCAGATCTTTGAGGAGGTTCATACGCGTGCTCTTGCAGTGGTGTTAGCGAGAAAGGGTTTTCCTAGAATTACGTACAAGCAGGTGTGCAAGCATTTGAGAGAGTTCCACAAGATGTGGGAGAGGGTGAACGAGCTTAGAAAACTACTTTGAGCGAAGTACATAAAAGGCGAATTCTGCGAAGGAACGATAAGTATCCCGCAATCTCAGTACAATACGCACATAAGGGTTAACACAATTCCTTTGTTCTTAGTTTGTAAGCATTTCATGCACCATTTTCATTTGATACATCACATTCTCAGTGTGTAGGCACATCCGGAGGATGTAGGGTTGCTGAACTGCAAGATCCGAAACTTCGGGCATGCGGACCAATTCTAGAGAGACCCATTTGCTAATAGAAGACACCTAATGAAGACAATATTTGAAAAAGATGAACGCAAAGTTGCTGGACTCCCCCCTCTGGCAAAACGTGGGCGCACATCTAAAAAAGATGTTCGATCATCAAAGGATAAATGCGCATCCAGTTCATCGAAAAAGGCGTGTACCGATTGCTCGTCGAGTGTAAGGAAAAATGGCTTGTACGATATGAGAATTGTTTTGCCTTGTCGACTCATGAAAAGTGGGGACGCACTCTGCTACCACGCAGAACCACCCGCCTCTATGGGCTCCGGCGGCTGAGAGGTACAAGGCTGACGATGCCTCGTCTGTGAAGGACGCGGTGGTCTCTGTGCTCCCTGGCTTGAGCTAGTCCCGGCAATGATGTCATCCCTGCGCGTGCACTTGAATATGTCCATGATCCTCCTAGTGTACTCCGTGACCCAAGCCTGAGTGGTGCTCGGAGCCAATTGGGAGACACTGAAGAACAGCGGTGACCTCCGTGTTCGCCGCAGTCGCCCACTGTCCCTGAAGAGTGAGAATCATAGGTGCGCACATAAGTAATAAACAAATAAATGCGGAGAAGTGAATCATGAATTTCACTAACCGCCAAATCCAGAGTTTCAGCTGTGAGGATCGGGTACATGTCTGTCGGCTGTGCCGCCACGTCGTCAGGGGCCTCGCTTCCACGAATAAGGTGGATGCGAATGCATGGCAAATACCACTGTAAGTAGGCATCGAACTCCGCATATCGAAATGGCCACTCCTCGTGCTGGACGTTGTTCAGAGCAGTGTCCCACTAGGCAACAAAAGGGGTCATCCGTGATGCCCACTGTGTCTCCCTAGTACCCCCTCCCTTGCGACTCCACCTATTTATGTAATGAATTTGTATCTCATAAAAGTAATGGACATTCTAAGTCTATATGAGTTTCTGAAACTTGACTTATGTGTGTGCGTTCGGCTCGACCAGTGGTACATGTGGAGGCAGGCACTCCTGGTACAAGCCAAATTGCCTCATCACACGGTGTGGTGAGTGGTCCTCCATGAAGATATCGAAGACAATTTTCGAAGTGGTCCTCCAATAGCTCTCGTCCCGGTGGCACAGCAAAAACATCCCCCGGTGAAGTGCACGTTGCGTCAATGCATCATGGGAGTACGGCTCCCATATGACACTCGGCGCAGGGAGGTGCTAGAACTGCTCCGTGAAAGAGAGGTAACAGCCTCATACCTGAACCTTCGCCCACTGAGGCTGCAAGAAGCACGTAAGAAAGTGTTATAGTCAATAAATCTTAAGAACTAAGGTACAAATATTATCGGCAAATACAGGCTGAGGAAGAGAGAAAGTAACTCACTATTTTTCTAGTCCACATGGACCCGAAAGTTGGTCCGTCCTACGGCAACTGCGGCCCTACTCCACGGTAGAACTCTGGGCCGTAAGCTGAGTCGTCACCCATGGTTGTCCGACTGGGAAGCGCTCGAACGCCCATAGCTGAAGAAGAAGGGGACACCCCGTGAGATTGGCATTGGCGCCCTTCCTCTTGCATGCGGAACAGAGCGCTCGGTATGTGTACGCAAGCACTGCAGACCCCCAGCTCGTCGGAGGTAGCTGATCCTCTGAGTCAGCATCTGCAATCTGCCGTGCGAGCTCGA
Source organism: Stipa capillata (assembly GCA_019208055.1). Classification (NCBI taxonomy): domain Eukaryota; kingdom Viridiplantae; phylum Streptophyta; class Magnoliopsida; order Poales; family Poaceae; genus Stipa; species Stipa capillata. The sequence goes on from JAGXJF010004719.1 coordinate 640,849, forward strand.
TGTAGCAAGCGTCCATGCTATCTCCGTACGCACTCGTGAATAGGGTTGAAAACGGAACGGGAAATTTCCATCCGTTTCCGAAAAAACGGAAATGGAAGATGTTACACGGAAACTAAAACGGAAATTCTCGGTATGGAAACGGAAACGGAAATATTATACGGAAATGGAAACGAAAACGGTTCGGCTAGTTCTGTCAGAAACGGAAATTCCGTATAAGGAAAATGAAAAACTTCCGGATAAGCCCATGTATTCCATCCGGTCATGCGGCCCATCCAGCCCATGAGCCCATCCAAATCCCTAAGGATCAGCTAACCTGCCTAACCCTGGCTTCTTCAATCTTCAATTCTTCTCTCTGTCTCCCAAGTCTTCACCAACACCGCCTCTGTCTGCGACCTGTAGGCTGCAACACCGTCTCGCCGGTACCGGCAGTCCTCCGCCAACGCCTCACCGCTCCCTGGCCATCTAGCGACGCCGCAGCACGGCCCAGCTGACACTCCGTCGTCACCTCATCGGCTGCCGTCCCTGCCGAGTGCCGACAGCAGTCACAGCAACCTCTGTCGGTAGGTAATAGAAATTGTACTATTCTAGTGTACCATATATCCATATATGCGTATATGACCATGACTTGATCTTGATGCTAGTTAATAATTTGTATGAACTATTTAGCTCTGGAAAGGGAGCTTTGCCGCATGAGTATAAGATATATAATGTGTATAAGAGGATTGTTCCCAAGGATTAAATAAGAATGTTGATATCTGTCACTCTGTCAGTCATAGTATAATGCTATTTACTTTCAAAGAAGACACTACAATTAACCATTTATCTGGTATTTGCTGCTCACCCATGCCTGTCTCACCGTTTTCCCTGATAAAATATTCGCAGTACAACTGTACCTATAATTAGCCAAGGAAATAGTGATTCCATGGAGACTTTACAGTGATCATCTGATGCATTGTCAGAATAGCCACAGTTGTTTCATGTCCAGCAATAAGCATTGTCATAAGATCATCTCGAAGCTATCACAAATCATGAAATTTGTCAACTTTTTTGCCCTGTGCTGGAACAAATAGTAACATATGCTTGATCAGCAATTTAATTTTTTTTCTGAACTGCTTAGTTATATTAAGGTGTACTAAAGCATGTACTTTTTTCTCACAGATGGACACTACCGGTAGTCATAGTGCAAGTGCAAGTGTGACATCCCCGGCTGTGTGTATCCCTAATGTCGCTTCAACTCCAAATGCTACAGCTCCTGCTTCAACTCCAACTGTGGAATTAACCGATGAATCTAGGGTTAGGCCTCCTCCTACGAAGAGATCAAAGAAGTCAACATTTGATGTTTGGGAGCACTTCACGAAGTATGATAAGACTATGAAAGATGAAAAAGGCAATGATTTTGTAGAACTATGGGCTAAGTGCAATAAGACTAGATGCAAATATGTGAACCGATGAGAGAGTAGTCGAGGCACATCAGCTTTTAGAAGTCACTTGAAACATCAACACAATATCTTGATTGGGCAGCAAGTACTTAATCTGAAGAAGAGTGAAGGTAACAACTCCACTGCATCGGTTGAGACTTATAGATATGATGAGACTATCAGTTTAAAGAAATTTTATCTTGCAATTATCAGCATGAATGTCCCTTCAATATTGTTGAACATGAATACATGGTTGATTCAATCAAGTCTTTGCATCCTACTTTTCCAATTAAAAATCGCCCTACCGTGAAGAAAGATATAGTGAATATATTCGTGGAGGAAAAAAAGAAATTATATGAGTACTTTATAACACTTCAATGTCGTTTTAGTACAACTATGGACATGTGGAGATCTAATCAAACCAAAGGCTACATGTGCATCACGGTTCATTGGATAGATGATAGTTGGTCCATGCAAAAAAGGATTATCAAGTTTATGCATGTAGAAGGGCATCATTCGGGAAAGAATTTATGCTTGGAGTATTATGATAGCATAGTGGATTGGAATCTTGATAGGAGATTGTTCGCACTTACATTGGACAATGCTGCAGCCAATGATAAATGTGTTCAGGGGGTAGTAGCCAAGTTAAATAAAATATCTCAATTAGTCTGTGATGGCATCTTTTTTCATGTGAGATGTTTGAATCATATTTTGAACCTCGTTGCTCAAGATGGTCTTAAGACAATTGCACCAGCTATTGCAAATATTAGAAATACAGTTGCAATTGTGAAAAATTCTCCATAGCAATACGAGGAATTTAAGAAGTGTGCTTCAAAATGTGACTTGAATGTGAATTCAGAACTCTCATTGGATGTGTCTACAAGGTGGAATTCCACATATGACATGTTGAAGAGTGCAATTTACTATAAAGATGCTTTTGATAGGCTTTTTCTTCGGCATGAAAGGAAATATAGAAAATTTGCTCCTACTTTGAATAATTGGATCATGGCTACAAAAATATCTGCATGCTTGAAACTATTTGCTGATGCTACTGTGATATTTTCTGGCTCTAAGTATCCGACTGCAAATCTATTTTTAGTTTCTGTAAGATTAAGATTGCAATTACAGAATGGTGTGATAGCTTTGATGCAGTAATTAAGGCTATGGCACATTCCATGAAAATTAAATATGATCAAGTATTGGGAATAGTCCAACATGGCACTTGCTGTAGCATGCTTCTTTGATCCTAGATATAAGAGAAATGTGATAGAATTTTATGCACCAAGAATTTACCCTGGCACTTCTATGCAAGAGATTGAGAAGTTTAATATGGTTGTTAACCAGTTGTTTCAAGCTTATGCCTCAACTTCAAAGAATACAGCCTCTAGTGCTACTAATGTGCATCAAGTGGCTTCTCAGTTTGATGATGTTGATGGAGATGATGATCTTGACATGTTCTTGCATAGCAAAAGTGGAACTGATCATGGTACGAAAACTGAGTTAGAAGTGTACTTGGAGCAACCTCTTGCACCTAGAAACAAAGATTTTGATATCTTATCATGGTAGAAGGTCAAACAAACTGAGTTCCCTATTCTCTCTCAGCTTGCTCATGATGTACTTTCTATGCAAGTATCTACAGTTGCTTCAGAGTCGGCATTCAGTGCCGGTGGACGGATTGTTGACCCATTTCGAAGCCGTCTAGATCCTAGGACTGTTCAGGCTTTAGTTTGTACTAAAGATTGGACCGCGGCATCAAAAGGTAATTTACTATTTTTGTTTCAATATTTTATTCATCATGTGAAAGAATATTTAAGGCTAATTAGTTTTGATTAATCATGTAGGTGGCAAAATTGCATCCATTGTTACCGAGTTGGACATTGAGGGCCTTGAGCGATGTTTTGCAAGCTTGGTGCACATGGTTTGCCTTTTCTTATCTAACTTTGAATCTTACTTTGTTATATCAACTACTTGTCAAAAAGAATGATAATATGAATATTTCAAACTTGCCTTTGTAGTTTAAGGAGCAAGAGAATGACAATGATAATGATTTGGAGAATGACATGATGGAGGAAATGGAGGACTGACATAGCCTGTAAATTCTTGAAAGTAGAGCTGTTATTTACCTTTCAATTTATGTTTGAACTTTGAACTATCTGTATCTTATATTCACTTTGAAACTATGTGTTTGCTTCCTGAACCATGTGTTTTGGTGAACTATATAAACTGAACTGATGGTTATTTAATATGTTCTTTATGGTTGAAAATCTCTATTTGATGTGATGTTGTTATGTTGTCAACTTCATATTGTGGTTAATTAGTTATGTTATATATTCTATTTGATATGCTATTGTCATGTTGTGGTTAATTGTTTATGGCTAAAACCTCTATTTGGTGTGTTGTTGTCATATTATTATGTTGTGGTTAATTGTTTATGTGACATATTATTTATGTCATGTTGGTTTTGTTGTGTTTTTATGCACGGTTCAAGGGGTTTTTGTGTTCCGATAAATATTTGTTATCGTTTTCGTTTTCGATCGTATTCGTCTCGTTTTCGTTTCTGGTACTTCCCGTTTCCGTTTCTGAAGTTTCCATATTCATTTTCGTTCCGATAAAAGAGTGTGGAAACGGAAACGGTTAGACCTCTTTCCGACCGTTTCCGTATCGTTTTCAACCCTACTCGTGAACATCACGTACCCAAGCAGCCAAAGCACGTACGCCTCAAGCCCCCAGTTCAGCTGGTACACGTCGAGATCTCCCTGAAATTTCTGCTCCATGCTGTCCAGCTGAACGAATATGTCAGACAACAGAAATAGCTTGACTCCGCAATGAATATGTCGAACATCATTAAATGACATACGTACCTCAAATGACGAAGCCACATCAACCTGGGACCGTGCTTCTGGGCCGCCCTTGCCACCTGAGGTGGACCCGGTGGTAGAGCTGGGGCAAACCTCTCCGCAAGTAACTCACGCCAACTGGCAGGAGCCTGGAGCGGACCTACCGCGGCTCCCGCCACAAGTAGGCCAAGTAGGCAGGCCGTGTCCTGCAGCGTGACTGTCATCTCCCCCAAGCAAAGTGGAAGGTGTGGGTCTCCGGCCTCCACCTGTCTACAAGTGCGGTGAGCAACGAGACATCGAAAGGAAACCTCCTAGAACGACCCACTCCAGCAGCCAGGGTCTCCAATGTCCTCGTCGCCCACCGCCTCGACCATCCGTGCGAGTGGTAGTAAATCGGACCAAGCCAGCCTGTCAGAATAGAAAATAAGTCTAATTAGAATTGAAACACGATAATTTAGATACAATCAACTAATGTACCTCTCGATCCACGACTCGTAATCATCCACGCGTGCTCAGGTGTACGAGTACGAAACACTCTGAGATCACGGTCTCCTAAAGCCAGCTGCCTAGACCGGTGCTCTCGGTCCTCTCGATCATCTATAAGCTCGAAGCCAGCCATACCTACTTCATGTGATACAAAAAAACATAGAGGTATATGAAGTGCACGAGGTAAAGATAACACGAATACAGGAAATACACGAAGTCAAGAGTCCACGAAGTAAACGAAGTACATATACACGGACAGATGAAATACATAAAATATGTGAAGTAAATACGACACGACGTACAAATGAACTAGCAAATTACATAATACAAAGAGTGCGACATAGACTACTGATGGCCTGACCCAGAGGCAAAGGCAGCACTAGACGCCTCCTCCCTTCTTTTTTGGTCTTCTTTCTTCTTCGGACATGTCTTCACCCGGTGGCCAAATTTCTTGCAATAGCTGCCTTGTTTGGTTGGCCGCCAGCCTCCGCCTCATCCATCATGTTAGCAATACGGCGAGTCCGGTGTCGTCCCACGGAAGCTCGGAGGAGCCTGAAATCAGGAACCCAGAACCGTTCGCCTAAAGGTACCTGCGTGAAATAATTCACCACAAGGAAACCATACAGCTTGTCTGTCCAAGTATCATGGACAGCCTCTTTTGTGAAGTAATACGACACAAATGGCCTCGTGTCCATCTTTGTCTTGGCAGCCGCAGCAAGGACGTGAGAGCAAGCTTGTGAAGAAGCATGGGCTTGTTGCACGTACACGTAGCAGAGATATTCGGTTCCACATTGAAAGTAACCTCCTGAGTAATCTCCTGTGTGCAAACCCCAAATCCACTCTTCTGCTTCAAACATATCTCAAACCTACGTTGCACATTACCTGTGCGTTTGGCCTTGTGCATCTGCCCCTTCTTGGCCTTCTCCTCGATGAACAACATAGTCTTAGCACAGTAAGGTGTTCTACCAAATTTTGTCTATATGCAGTACAGTCTTTGCATGCCTCTCCTGAAAGTACCTCATTGTGCCGTGAAGCGAACCCTCCATGATGGCCACCAGGGGTAAACCGCGTACCCCCCTGAGAACAAAATTGTAAACCTCAGCAAGATTGCTAGCCATGATTCCATATCTAGCGCCGTCCGTGTCATGGAGGAGCGACCACTGCTCAAGTAGTTCCTTACTTATCCAGTCCGAGAAGCACTTCACCCTATTTGAAGTCTTCCTCCTAGTGTTTGGATCGTCAACTCTCAGAAGGTCACAAAACCTGCGTGCTACCTCCCCAGGGTTACGTTGTCTAACCTCCTTTTTCGTGAACTTGTCCAGTCTGCTCCAGTACGCGTCAAACTTCCTAGACTGGTTCTATTTGCATAACATTTTGAAGAGGTTCATCAACTACTTGTTCTTGAATTGGCAATAGAAAATTGGCGGCTAGGTGGCGCGTGCACCACCTACTCCGTATGTCGTACCAACTTGAATCTTCTGACAAATCTTCTCCCTCCCTTGTCTTCGCTCTTTCTTGCTGAAGATTGCGAATTGCTAGCAGCAGCCCGGCATGCCGGTCATGAATAACACACATATTTGGTCGATCCTTCACAACACCTTTCTTCAGACACACAAGGAACCACAACCAGTTATCATAACTCTTGCAATCAGCGAAACCCATTGCCAGTGGCACTAACTGATCATTTCTGTCTGCCCCAATTGCGACCTGTCATGAAAGTCCCATCAATACAAATAACCGGCCGACAATGTCTGAAAGCTTCTACGCATGGGACCAAAGCACCAAAAAGCACCATTCAACATCATTTTTTCAGGCATGTCTGTAGAGGGCAATTCAAGACGGCTAACATATGTCCTATCGTTCCTCTGGCCCAGTGTGTCCAGCAGGTATAGCAAATTATGATATAAATCGATGAATGTCTCGAACCGCCGCTCCAGCACGATCTACTTAGCCCTCTATGCCATGGCATAACTTATGCTATACTGGTATTTGCTTTCTATAGATGTCTGTATTAACTGTGCTAGAATGCAGACATTCTTCACTATCTCGTGATACATCAACCCAGCCACAACTTCAGCACTGATATTTCGATGGGTGTCAGGAACACCGTTTATCACACATGTGTGCGGCATCATCCTTCGTATGACCCACTGCACTTCATACTTCCTCAGGGACGCATGCACATAGCCCTCACACCAACAGACTTACACTTCACTGAGTACTAATCCCTACAACTTTTCTGCACTCCAAATGTCCTCTGTGTCGACATCGCCCAAAGTTTCACCGCCTCTTTCACCTCTTTCTTCGTGCCATAGAATGCACCTTGGACAATCTCGTTCGGTTTGTACAGATACCTATCATCACTTGCGACCTCAACATTCATTATGGTGGACATGTCTGTGTTCCACATATACTAGGAATCGGATCGTCCCCTCCTTCTTCATTCTCAGCTTCGTCCTCTTCGCTGCTACCATCTTCGACATTCATCTGTTCCTCTCGAGCAACGGCATCATCATGCTCCATGATCTGCACTAGTTCCTGACGCATCTCCCCCTCGTCCACCGAACCGCTAAGGTATTCAATAGCTCTTGTCGTGGAAGGTCCAGCAAAAGGTCCACCGCCTTCTACTACAGTGCCTTCTTCCCAACAACATCTTCCTTTGCTACTGGGCTGTTCTGTCCAACTTCATTTTCTCTGCCTCCGCCTTCTTCAGATGACACCTCCTTAGCTACTGCCTGGACCAACAGATAATGGGAACCCTTGCGTGCCTTACTTGCTCTCAACCAAGCCCGCCAATCTTTTGTCAGATTTAGCAGGAATAAATCCCACCGGACATGCTTGCAAGATTTGCTAAAATATGCCTGCGAGGTTACACTTGTGACCTCCGGATCAAGACCAAAGGCTCATGTGAACCATTCTTTAATGGCATTGATAGGGCATTTGTCTGCATCTTGCATACTTAATCTCGTTTGTTGGAAGCTACTAAGATCGACGGAACCAGAATCATCTGTACGGATGGTACCAATGCCATGTTAAACTACAAATTCGACTAGTTCTGACATTCCTGCAATCCAAAACGTAATATTTTAGTCTATACAGCCTAAGATCGTGCCATGCGCTAAAAAATGTTCTACTCGATTTCTAAATATAGTACAAGTGGGTACAACTAAAATTATACATACTTCTTTCTACACACATATATTATAAAGTATTATTGAACTAAATAGAAAATGTAAATGTTCAACCTCTAAATCAATGTCGACTTGCTACTTGAAAATCGATGTCGACTTCCTACATCATCTACCTAATCTACTATTTGTTCTGAACTAATCATCTATATAATCTACTATAGGTTTCTATTTAAAATACTACTCTATTTCTACGCATTATGAGATCTAAATACTACAAATAAATCTACCCTAAATTTACCCCTGATTCTAGATCTACTATTATATCTAGTACTAAAAATATAAAATTACTACAGTAAACAGTGAAAGATTCAAAAAATACCTCTAAATCACTGCAGAAATACCCCACACTTCCTCCCTCTCTATTTCCTCTTATCTATCTTCTCCTCTCCCTCTCTCCCTCCCTACCCGAGCCCCCTATTCTATCCTCCTGCGGCAGCCTCCAACTCCTCCTCCTCTCTCCCTCTCGGGTGGCGATTGCACGAGCTTATATAGGCCAGGGAGTAATCGCCACCACCCGTGGCGATTGCGCCACATGGCTTGGTGGTTGGGGATTGGCAGGCGATCTGGCCAGGGATTAACTTCCAATCGCCACGACCGGTGGCGGTTGTGCGTTATCGCCACGGGTGGTGGCGATAGCATTGAATACCGTCAGCTGGGCTGGCGATAGCTGGAAATCGTCATGGGCCATGGTGATTAGGGCCCTACCACCACCACCCGTGGCGATTGAGACCATTTTTGTAAAAATTTTGAACGTTGTATTATTTCTGAAATTTCTAGGTAAAAAATTAATATTTCAAAAAAAACTCCCCGGGCGAGAGACGGGTGAGAGGGCGTGGTTGGCAGCGGCGGGAGAAGGATCGGGCGATGGAGCAAGCATGCGATCAGGCGGGGGAGTGTGCGATCGGGCGACGGAGCGAGCAGGGGGCAGGGCAGCGCGGGATCGGCCAATGGAGCGAGCGGAAAAGGCGGGGGCGAAACACGGCACATACGTGCTCCATTGGATGGCGCTGACCGAGCGTGATCAGACGGTACAGTATGTTTTGTGTATAGTAAACAGGGTGATTCTAGAAAAGAAAAACTCGTATTTTTAATAGTAGTGGAGATTGGTTCCTGAAGGAAATTTGTAGATGTTGTCAAGATCTTCGTGTAGAGTACTCATTTGGCCATTTCCGACGAACGGTTTTGAGAGATAAAGGCTAATTACACTTGCTATCCAGAATTGCTTAAAATCAAAATAAGCAACCTTGGTTAATAAAAATGGCCTTGTTAAGGTACTAACTAAGTCACGAACCTTATAAAGAAATTACTACATGCATCTTATAGAAACTCACTGAATCACTTCGTTAATCATAATGTTTTAACATATAATTCATATATATATCGTCTCCATCAGAACTCTTAAATCCTAAATTCCATTCTAAGTACCAATAAGCCTTGTTTCAATCTATAAAGAACTTATCTTACATACTAGAATATCATATGTATATCTCATACATGTCATTTTGATAACAACTATAAAATTTCAAATCTTATCCTATTATCAAATCTGAGGTCATGCTTTGCATCTCTAAAACATCCTGTATAACTCATACATACTTTTACTAAACCAATCCAAACTTTTTATAATGGTGTAGCTAATTACATTTGCAGTTTAATATAGAACTAATGCACCATGCCTTAGTTACATATCTAATTTTATGCGTGCGTCCATAAAAGAGTCGTATCCGGTGGAATTATACCACAACTAAAGCTAAAAGCAAGTGTAAAATGGATAACAACATGCTCATTTCACGTGTTATCCTAATTCTATCATAGTTGCATCGCATGCATGTAGCTAAATACACCTTTATCGTAACTAGAGGATAATTACTTTCATGCCTTAGTTGCATATCTAAAACCACAGGCACATTCATAATAAATATTCATCACTGTGTGCATCCTTATCGTTTTACATTGGGTAAAATAGTTCCTTAGAGTTGGTTTTTCTCTTCTGGAGGTTGCCTTTATTCTTTATCGATGTTTCAACTTACTTACTTGCAAAAAACTATTTAGAATTTCTCAAAAGTGAACTTGGAAATGATTATGTGCCTTCGTCCGGTTAACAGGCAAGCAAAGAGTTGTTTGCTTGTCATACAATTAATTAATTCTATGTCATTGAACTTAATTTCCTGGTTGACTTGTGTATATTTAAATTGATACCTAATTCAACCTAAACCGGTGAGTAAGAGAGGCGAGGGGGTAGTGTCGGTGCAACTGGGGGGGTGAAACTAGTCTGTCAACACCATTCACCAGGTAAATTGGTCTGTCAACATCATTACCACTCGTCATGGTTACCAGTTGACACTCGATTACCTCCTATCAGCCATATGTGAATCGTGACCCTAGCGGAAGTCCTTCCGGTGTGGATGTCATCCTCTTGGGGCTTTGCAACCCTCATTTGGAGAACCCCCAGAGCTCTTCTCGGTGATGCTAAACAATTGACATTTTGTGTGTGAACTTTAATAAATTGGCATGTTCTATGCCTTATTGAACTGCCATATCTATGCCTTATTGAATCGGCATGTCTATGCCTTATTGAACCAGCATGTCTATGCTTCATTGAATTGACCTGTCTATGCCATGTTATTTTCCGAACAAGCATGTTAGGTTGATTCATTTAATTAAAGTGCAACTAAGTCTTGCGAGTACGAAAGTACTCAATGGAATTCCATTCCCTTTTCATTTTGGACAGGTGAATTGCTTTAAAGGTTTATCTTGTTTGCCACCTGTTTACTTTACCCGCTTGGCTAGGAAGGATAGGGATGAAGCCACTTTGACTGGTTTAAACTGCGGGGACTGCTGATTTAAGCCGGCTGAGCGGTTTAAGCCGGTGCATAGTCGGTCTGACTGGCTGCACATGTTCACATAAAGGAAGGCTAGGGAAGGAAAAGGAGATAGCTCTAGAATTCATAGGTGTGCATATCAAGGCGATTCCTAAAATTGTGCACTTGCTCATACTATGACAAGTTGTACAATCTTTACGCTCGTAATTGACCATCTTGAATCCAATCATCAGGCTTCACATTGTTCAACCTTCACCTTTTCTTGAGCTTCATGATGGTCATATATGACTCACACCTTATGCTCATTATTGACTCCTAGAGGTTCACTTCTTGACCTCTTTCTTTATCTCTTGAAGCCATACGAAGAATTCTTCTCTTTCAATTCCTTGCTTTAGGATCTTGATCACTCATGAGCATCTTGAGTTACACAATGAACTTCATCTAGGTCATCTTTTGATCTTCATCTATCTTGATGCGTATCCTTCAATTGATGCCATTCGTCCCCCAATCCATCCAGTATCCTACATGCATCACATATGGATCATAACCTCATGTCCAACTCAAGGAAATCGTTAGTCCATGAAATTTTCATTAATTACCAAAACCACATTTAGAGGCTAGTTGCACTTTCAATTACCAACTAATTACTTATGGGTAATATTCTACTAATGAATAGTATTTTAATAGAGGATTTGCTAAATCCCATCGGGGTCGGGCTTCTCCCCTGCATACAGCAACAACTAAATAGAAAAATGAATACCAAGAGCTTCAAAGAAATCAGTGATACACCGTCAGAATAGATTCCTAACGTTATAGCTCGTGGTACGCTCCGCCTCCATCTGCTTCCTATTACTTCGCCTCCCCTTCCTCCCCACCCCCTCCCCTCCCCTCCCAGTAAACACGTTATCGTCTCTCCCCCCGCACTCTAACCATATGCAACTCCACTGTCACCCCCTCCTCCACATGCTAACCACTACCATCAACACTTTCTCCATCATACCTGCTCTCCTAGTCAAGTTGTCCTCCATTGCCGGCAATTGCTAGTACTGTCGCACCACCTCACCGCATCACCCTCACTTACCAACACCACCGCTTGTCCTGGCTATCCCCTCTAAGCTTGAGGAACGCACAAAAACTCCCCCACCCAACCCCCTAGCCTTAGCCCCAGCCTCGACGAGGTCTGACAAAAGCGAGCATTGGAGGAGAGAGATGGGGGGCCAATTTACAGGCGACCATTTTAGCAACCTACCCTCTCGTCTGAGCTCGAGTTGCATCTGTTCTCCCTCACCCCCTGTTCATCCATGGCAGCCATACCCGTCTCTAGTGGCGATGCAGCTGCAGTTGCCAAATCCATGGACAATGAACACAAAAATAAAAAGTAAAATTAAATTATTTTTTAATGCATTTTCAAAATTGAGAAACGAGATTTCAAAAAAATTTGAAGAGTTCCCAAAACTGGAATGAGCTTTAAAAATCTTCATATGAACTTTCAAACATTATGGGTAAGCTTTCAACAAATTTGGGATGAAATTTCCAAAAAGAGGTCACATAGGTTTCAAAACATTGAAATCCCCCATTTCAATTAGACCTTTCTAAAAATCTGGAACCAACTTTTAACTCAAAAAAGTTCGGCTTTCAACTTTTTTTCTGAAAAATCAAAAAAATCCAAACTCATGTTTGACCATTCCCACCTTGTCTGGCACCAATAGCAAAGGGAGGTTGGCGGCTCGAAGGGATATTGCACCGGTGGATAGGAAGGACATGACGGCTAGGTAGGGACACGGTCGTGATGTCAATAGCAAACCCTACCGTCCCTGCCATTGCCGGGCTTAACGCATGGAGAGAGCAATGTCAGCGGCAGCCCCATTAGAGAAGACGCAAGGTGACGTGTGGCTCTATGTGTTTGAGAGAAGAGACGGAGACATGACTGGGAGCGGCACAAGAGGACAAGGGATAAGGCAGGTGAAGAAGGGATAAGGAGCAGTGGACACCGTTGGTGGAAGATGCGTTGATCAACCCCATGAGCAGTCAACCGCAAAAGAGCATTTTCAAGGAGAGAGAGACAGGAGGGAGGGAGGATGAGGGAGAGGGAGAGAGCCCAACCGGGAGGTAGAAGAGGGCTATGAGCTGTTGGATCAAGGGAGGCAACGGTGAGATGCTCTACCGTTGAAATCCCTACTCTATAGTTTTCTAAGGGCCTCTTTTGATCGCAGGAACAAAAAATGTATGAATAGGATAAATATAGGAAAGAGATGTCATGTACTATAAATTCCTACGGGATGTCAGATCATAGGAATTTTAGAAATGATGCCACTAGATGGTTCACAGACAAATAACACAAGAATTTTGGAAGAAGAATGAAGAGAGCGAGAGTGGAGAAAGATAAAGAGAATGCATTGGAGGTCTCAACGCAAAATAAAAAAAAGGTTTGAGCTCATGTTGATTTTTCTATGGAATTAGAGGCATAGGAATGCATTTCATAGAAATTTTGGAACTCCAATCCTTCTATGATCGAAAAGGCTCTTGTAGGAAAATTCCTAAAAATTATGATCCTCCAAAATTTTCATGAATATCCTATGATCTAATCAAATCATGTTAACCAAAATTTTCATGAAAATCCTACGATCTAAATCAAACCATGTTAACCAGCAGGGCCCAGAGAGTACACAACAATACATACACATACTGATATACACGTCTGATCAAAAATCGTCTGCTGCGACAGTTCAGAGTTGGGGGTTCTACCATGTATGGAGAACGAAACATCAACACCAATCCACTAAGTACTACTACCACGTGGTATCTAGCAATCAAATATGTATTGCCACCTTATACAACCCTTTGGAAAAGCTTACTCTTTTCTTCAAATCAAGCGCTTACAGAACTACATGTTTACTTATAGATGCAATTAGTTTTTCTTCTGTCTATAAATAAACTGGTATTCTAATATATAACTGCTGACCCTGGTCTTGCTGATAAGCTTTGCCGCGCGTTTGCAGCCTTCTGTGTTCGACATGCATTCCCGGGTACTGGTCCAGCATAGCTTTCAGCCCTCAGCGATGATCTTCTTGAGGTCCTATGAATTGCTATCACCTGCATTACTTTTTTGTTCAAATTAAGTACACATCAATGGATCGGTTGAACATGAGGTTTATACAACAGGTGCACAAGATTAATTTGGTACCTCTTGCGTTTGCTTTTCACATTGGTGGAGGAAGATGGGTTGCTGTGCCAGTTCCTTTTCCTTTGGTTGATGAACCAGTTGTTGATCTGCTTTAGCTGTAGCCCTGTTTCTTGCACTAGCCGTGCCTTGTCTTCCTCCTGCACGAAAAACAGGACAAGTTTAGTTGTCGTACCTTGGATCCAACACGAACACATAATGCATAATAGTGGCCAATTGGTATTGCAAAACAAAACTAGTGACATCAAAATAAGGCTTAATGAACAGTATGGGCACACGATGCAAAATAAGGGTACTCGCAAGACACGGAAAAGGCACGAGATATGAAAACATCCAGTGCTAGGCTGACATGTGAACGTAAAATGCAACATAAGGAAGCTAATCGTGTGACTTTTGTCATCGTCACTTACTGTTGGGTATGGCCACTTCGAATGAGACTGCCACCAAGCTTTCAATGTAGAAGTCGTATCTCCTGGGAGCTTCCCTGCTCTCCGCTTGCGAAGAATTTCTTCTCTAATGTCAACCAGCTTCTCTTTGTAACCCTGTAATTTTCAAATGATAGTTGGGCTTCATCAACATGTCCATTTATCTACAGGTGTGAAACAATGGTGAATTTCTGCAAAATAATTATCGGAATCCATTCTCTAACCTGCTTGAGCTCATGCTTTAGCTCTTGACGAACACGTTCCATTAGGGACCGCTCACTTTCTGTGGGAAGGCCAAAGCCCCCCATAGCATCCGGTCCGTCCAAGCTTGGATCGTACATGTTAGCTTCGCTATCCGCCTGATCATCTTCACCATCAGACATTGTTGCACCAGTACCCTCACCAGGTGACACACCTGGCAATCACTTCTAGTTAACAATCATATTTTTGTTTGATTGGTTAGTTTTCTTACACTCGCACACCTGACAAATGCTATAGTCCTCTTGATTAACTTCTATCGAACATTATAGTAGTCCATATATCATACATGCTTTAACTTAGCTTGATGATTTGACAGTACTCAATACGGAAGTACTAAGAAAGCAATATATGGCTATGTTTATTGCCCCCAAAACGAAATAAATTAATGTATCATGCGCATGGGAAGTGCTATTGTGGTATGCACGCGGCAGATATGCTAACCACTACAGTGCTTACATTTTCAAAACATTTAATTCTAAACTAATCAAGAGCAGAAGAACAATGCGCTGGTCCAAAAAATGCAATTTCCAAAGCTTTAATTAATTCTTTTAAGATCATTGTCAAGAAAAGTTCAGTGTATCACACCAAATACAAACCATTATGCATAACAAGATTAGAGATGGACAAACTTCGGCCCTTATTTATTAAGACAATTTCCAATTGAGAGACCACAACATACAAAACAAAATGAAAGGAAGAGCATCCCCACATAATAGCTAATATTGGCATGGAAACAGCTTTAATAGTGCTTACGAAATTAACCATTGATGCATATAAGAAAATTCTTTGAGAAAGTGAGATTACTTAAAACATTCAAAATAAATTAAATCACAATGGTGTGAATACAAAATATTTGTGCTATGAAGTTCTAGTGGAACTAAGCAGAAATGTAGCTAACAATTCGAAACATATGAATATGATTGGATAAACAAAATAATACCATTGTAAATTTAGTGAACTAAAAGCAAAGGGAAAGGACTTCACCTGTCAAACTCTGTAGATTTTGTTCTAGTTCCCAACAAGCCATCACTGCTTCCATAGCATGAACACGGACGTGCTGCTGTAGTTGTTCTTTGAACGAACAGAGTAGCAGGACATAGTGTGTCTACAAAAAGCAACAAACGTAGGTTACTGATATTTTATGATTGAATATGAGGAAAGAATGAAACTAACAGGAAAAGGTCTCACAAAAAAATTTCAACCACAAAAGCAATGGATTTGCAAAACGAGTATTTTATGGTCATAATAAACATAAGAGGAGAAGAGATAAACCAAACAAAAAAAAGTTGTGGTTATGCATAAAAAGGAACATACATCTAATGCAAACCATGATTTAGGTGCAAACATTTGAGGAGATGGTCTATTAATTATTGCTTTATATTTCAAAAAATATTAGCTTACTTCAAAATGAGTTAGGGGGTATGAAAAAGAGAAGCGTGCTTTGAATAGTAGCCTGTGTCCTTTTCCATTTTTAACTTGTAGTTTATTAACAAATGTTTTGGCTTCTCACGAAAAAAAATGAATTTGAACTTGCAATTTAAATGTTGGTATACAAATTTTCAAAAAATAATCATGTTAATCCGGTATTCAAACCTAACCGATTTGCATGCTTGCACCTAAATCTGCTCAAATATAGAGAAAAACAGGCACAGAATGGACGAAATGCAAACCAAATATGATTATAAAATGGCATGTTATGGAGAACAAGCTCAGAGATGGACAAACTTTGTGTTTACTCATAACTATAATTCAAAACGAGAGACCATGACTATATGCCTATATGGCATTATGGCATCCAGGAAAAATGAAGGGAAGAGCATCCCCATATAATTTCTTTTATTGGCTTAAAAATATTTGCATTTTCATACAGGGAAAAAAAGGTTAAGAATATTCGTGTACATTTACAAACACATAGTGCATAATTGTTATCGCTCATAAAACACATGTAACTTCTTTTTTGTGCTAAACGTTTCAGGTTGAGGCAACATTGAACTTATCATCAACAAAATAGACAGGACAAAATAACTAGATGTTAGACCTAAGAAAAAATAAGAATGGAAGTTGTATGGTCCCAACTTCAGTAATGCATCCATGCTGAAGCATAATGATGTTTTACGCTATTGTGTATTATTACAAGGTCCAGCAGACCAGCCCAGAGACCAGGGAATCAAGAGAACTGACTAGGATCACTCAATGGATGAAACCTTGTTTGTGTTTCTATACTAGGCACATTAAAAAATGTGAATTATAAGTCGGTTATAATTAGATGTATCCAAGATCATACAGCATCATTGTTCTGGTCGTATGGACCTTGATACAATCAAGGACATTCCTTATAAGTGGACAAAAAAGAGATCAAACAAACAGCATTTGGGACCATTGTTGGCATATTGATGTTCTGGTCCTGTGCAAATGCAAACTACTAAGGGGGTTCAGGCAGAACAACACGTGAAGTACCACTAGGCCCATATACCGCAATCTTCATTGCGAACAGGGACTGGGGCTTTCCCGAATGGACATCCTGCTCATATTCGAATGGGTGAATATTCATCATTTATTTGAGATCGGTGAGGAGCACCTCCTGACACAGCAAGACACTAAATAGCTGTCCAAAATAATGTATTACACGTGAAAATACAATATAAATGTTGTCGGCATAATGGAAAGGGGGAAACCGGTTTAAAAAAAGACGATGTCGGCAATGGCTATTAATATTCTCCTACCTATTCAAGCAACAAAAACAGTTATATTCATTTCCGTGGATGCAACGGAAGGGAACAAAGCACAAACTTAAATGATGTTTGGGCCATCACACATAATCATAGCTGCAAATCATTCAGCTGCTGAAAACAACATTGATTCATATTTTCAAATGTGCTGTAACCCACTGCACTTTCACTGATTGCCAAGATAAATAAATAACATGTATTTAGCAGTTAGCACTGCACCAGGGCCCGCACACACAGAGAGGGAGTCTTTGAAGGGAAATGTCCTAAAGCAGAATACCACGGAAACAGGTGGACCTACATGTAAAACCCCTAGAGCATAGCAGAAAACCCAAAAGGCAACAAGGGTGAAACATCTTTACCAACCTAGCCACAATCTTTGCCCCATGACTCCACCTATAACAGAAACGGGAAGTCCCTACACCATATTTATGGCGGTCAAGAGCCACATATAACACGCCCATGTCGATCGATGGGAGAGAGAAGAGAAGAGAAGAGGAGAACTAGTCCTACTTTGGAAAAAGAAGATCTGACAAAGGACAGGGTCAATCGGAGGAGAGGGAGCCATGATCCGTCCCCTCATGTATCGTGATGGGAAGCAATATCCCCTTCATTTCTCGACTATCTGTTCGGTCTATCTTCAATCAGGAGGATTCAGCAGAAAGAACTGCCTCGACTCGGCAATACCCCAGAGAAACGAACAAAAAAGTGATGTAATTCCTCACACCAACTTATTGGAAGATTGGTTCAATGAAAGGAGACTTCTTGAATATTATTGTAGACCCCAGCAGGTACATGGTCAAAACCATACTTGATTGCAAGCACACGAAATTGCTAGCTAGAGGCCAACCAATCAAAACCAGATTATTATTATTTTATAGATTAAAACAGCAAGAGCAACAAGATTAGGAAAATGGCATTGTTACAAGAACAGAGAGCAAACGGGCAAAAGAAGCTACCCATATCGCAAGCCGAGAAAGAAAACAAAAACATGTAGAGATGTTCCGGTTTCTCTCCTAGTAGAATCCACAAACCCAAGGGGGGAACATGAAACCTTCGTGATTTCAAACTAAACACTCTTTTGAATTCGTCCTTACAATCTAAAACCCAACGGAAACAGAGTGTAGAACATAGAGAGAAGGAGGAGGAACGAAAAAGCTTGCGAAATCGAAAACCACCCCTAAGGGCGCACACCTTTTAGCCTTTAACCCCGGCAATAAAAAAACGCCTCTTTTAGGCTTTCCGTAATTAAATTAAGCTAAACCAAGGCACCCCAAATCCCCTAAGTAATCCCAAGGCAATACGAACAGCAACACAGAACGGGAGCATGACAAGACAAGAAGAGAAGGAGGAGGAGTGAGAGAGACAGGTGCCTTGGCGTGTCCTCACCATGAACTGGTCGAGCTCGCGGCCGTCGTCCCCGGCGGCGAGGCCGGAGTACTTGGCGACGACGCCCTGCGACTGCGCGAGCTGCGCGTCGATGCGGGGGAGCTGGTCCACGGGGGTCGCGATGCGGAGGCACGCCACGTGCGCTGACAGCAGCTGCTCGTACAGCGGGTGCGCCAGTATCTCCGCCTTGCACCGCGCCGCCTCCGCCTCGATCATGCCGCCACCTCCCCCGCCCATCGCCCACCACCGCCTCCTCGCCGCCCGCCCCCATCCACTGTACCCCCGCTGCGGCGGCCGCGGCCGCCGCGGCGGCCGACGGCGACGGCGACGAGTCCGACGTCGTCTGCAGGTGCAGAAAGTTCCCGTCGCCGTACCTCATCCACGCGGGCGCCCCACCTCCTGGCGCGCCTCCCCCGCTTGCCGCAGCCGCCGCCGCCGCCGCCGCCGCGTCGTCCGTGCCGAGCGGCAGCATGGCCATCTCGTGCGGGAGGTGGCCGTGGAACGCCATGGTCTCCCCCGCTAGGTTTCGTTCTACAGTTCCTCCTCCTTATCGCCAAGGCGAGGAGGCTATGTGAACGGAGCGGTGGCGTGGGCTATCTCGACGGCGTCGCCTAGGGGAGTAGAGTATGAGGTGCAGGAGGAGAGAGGAGCTGGGTAGGCAAAAAGCCAAGCGGAGCGGGGAAAGGGACGCCTGCTTCCTTCCCTTCTTCTATACTTCTATGCTGACTCCATCCAAGAGAGAGAGAGTGTGTGTATAACTGCTTCCTTTACCCCTCTCTCCCTCTTTCTCTCACCTCTGTCTATACTCTATACCTATGCTGACTGGGTGAGTATTTCTGCTGCTCCAGATAAAAATAATCTTGTTTGGTGAAACCGTAAGGTTCAGATTTTCCATTTGTGCTTATGTTGTTGTCATGGGAAGAAAATGGCCTTGCCTCATGTAACTTTCCAATGCCAACCCAAAGCTTGTATACATCAGAATGTTTCTAGCTAGTTAGCTAACAACATGTCCATGTCTAACCTTTCTATGTGAGATAATCCCAACCACATCTGATGAGTTTACTTCTTGTTGTCTGTGCAGAGTGCAGGTCGACTAACAAAGGCTTCATTTGGAACAGGGGAGTTTCATAGGATTATCATAGCAAACAGTTTAATCTCTCCAGGAAAATTTTCTATACATTGTAACCAGCCCCAGGTGTGATTCAAAGGGTTGCACACGTAGAGCCTATCTCGTCGTGTAACAACGGTGCAACTTGGAAGAAGAAAAATCTAGAGTCAGGTGTTTCATTTGTGTAGTACGTTTGGGAAGAGTGGTTAGGAGGAAACCAGCAACGAGAGGGGGGTGTGTTTAATAAAGGGCGTGGGGTTAGTTGGGTGGGGTCAGGGGATTAGTGATATAGCCATATAGGCACCCGTGTTGTGATGACTGCTACAGGCTTGGTATTTGCTAATGCGTGCGGGTGGGAGTTGATTATTGGCGGGCACTGGTGCAATTAGAATGGTCAGAACTTCCAGGAGAATCTTTTCTGAAGCTTGTATTTGTCTGGCTCAACATTGAAAAAGAAAAGGTGACTACCATTAAATTAGCTATTGGAGCTTTTCCAAATCGATTGACATGTTAATATGCATTTCTCTCCCTGTTAAGTTATTTTATTTTATGCTAAGGTTTCCCGTGCCACGGGTTACATTGCACCAGATAGTGTTTGCTTGCTAGTGTACGTTACAAGTGAGTCTGCTATTTTACACACAACTCATTTCTTATCCATCTTATATATTACAGTTCACTGCTATCATTACTTTTATAGACATATAGTAATGATTAGTATTGCATTTCATCATTAACAAATTAAATCAGATACGTTTCATATATACTCGCTTCAATTTGAAGTGAACTCTCTATGCATGTTTCTCCTGGCTCCAACTATTATCCGCGCAGTCTATCGTAACAAAAAGTAATAATTAAATGAAGTAGTATTTTTTGGAGTAAAACACTGCACTAAGATAATGGAGCTATATATGTATTATTAGACAATGTCCATAACAAGGATAAACTGAAAAATAAACTGGTGGAAATGATATCAATAAACAAGGTGAGGGACGTAAATGCACTAACTAGATAATACCGGGTTATATGTATAAAATGATTCGCATAACTAAACAGTTTGCATTCCATCGAAAACTAAAATCTTATCAAATCACTCTAAATTGTGTTGTTGAGAAACAATTGTCGCACTTAAGATTGAATCTGAGAAATCCCACGAGGCTCTTAGTTTTTCACAGATTTATTGAGTGATAAAACATTCCATTGTCCTTAATTTTTCTTTCCTTTTCCATGTCAACTTTTAGTTCTCTAATTATAATTGTCTCTCCCTCTTATATGTTTACTATATTTTATGCACATGGGCATTTCAATGCTCGTAAAAACATAAAATCAAACGTTACGTACATTTTCATAAAAATGTGAATAGGAAAAAACTTGTAAACAAAATAAAACCATATGTTGGGCCATTGTATCGAGAGAGATGTGTAAGTGTATGTATTGGTCTTATGGGCCTTCAATAATCAAAAGCCATTGGAGCATAGAGTATACTCCCTCCGTCCATAAATATAAGGCGTATTTTGATTGCTTAACACAAAGTTTGACCAATAATTACACTATTAATATGTGGTTTATGTGACACAAAATCATAACCATAAGTAGTACTTTTGAATATGAATCTAATGATATCAATTTTATGTCACATAAGTTACATATTAGTGGAGTAATTATTGGTCAAAATATTATCTTAACCAATCAAAATACGCCTTATGTTTCTGGACGGATGGAGTATATAACAACACTTTAAATTCTTTAACACCTTGTTAGACTTCTAGGTATTGAATTTAGGGCTTGTTTGGTTTGGCTGTGGCTATTGATAAAGCTGTTGTTGGCTAGCTGTCTGGAAAAGCTGTTGTGGCTATGGGAAAGTGAACATTTAGCTTTTTCTTGATTCAAACCATCTACAATATTTTGGAAAATGAGCACTGAAGCTTCAACACATTGTGAAAAGCTGGTAGAAGGCAGCTTTTCCAAACAGCTAAATTTACACTGCAAAGCCCACAGCTACTATTGGCAAAAGCTACTGAAAAACTGGTCGTTTAATTGGATTGCAGCTTTTTCCACTGAAAAACTGTTGAAAAGCCTAACCAAACATCCCCTTAATCCATTCAATTGGAGTCCAAATACTATTCTATCAGGATTTCATTTTGATTCAAGCCAATTCAAGCCCCAATTTTTCTGTTGGGTGTCCACCAGAATCAGAACATCGGAATTTAGATGAACCAACAATACTAAGAGCCCAAGAACCAAATTTGTCTCAAATTACTCAAATCCAAGAACCAATACTTCAACCTAAGAACCCGTACACCAATCTAAGAACCAATACTCAAACTTGCGAACCAATATTCCAAGGCTTACTCACACGAGCTCGGCGAAGCACCCATCGGTGAAGCAAAGGCGACCACAGATGGGAGAGGCGCGATAGGAGGGGAGCAGAAGTACACGCAAGGAATATGATGGAGTCTTCTTCACCACCTAGAGGGT
The DNA here is from genome assembly GCA_019208055.1 of Stipa capillata. Taxonomy (NCBI): domain Eukaryota; kingdom Viridiplantae; phylum Streptophyta; class Magnoliopsida; order Poales; family Poaceae; genus Stipa; species Stipa capillata. The sequence continues at coordinate 663,168 of JAGXJF010004719.1, forward strand.
TCTTGACGGTGACTACATTCTAAGTCTTTGCGACAAAGTCAGGGCAGCGGCGGTAGATCATTGGACACTAGGTTTTGGTGGCGCCGCAAGACGGGATGGCTCCATCAGAGAAGGGACTGGGTGACAGGTGACTTGGGAGAACAGAGGGGAGGCGGCGCTCGCTGGGAGGGAGGGAGGTGGTGGCTGAGGAGAACGGAGAGAAGGCTTTCGAGGAAACTAGGCTCGGTGCTTCTTCGTTTCCAGATGATTGACGGATGGTTGTAAAAAAGTAGGTACTGTTGTATCACAGCTCATGGAATTGTAGCTGGAATTGTCTATTCCATTTCCAGTGACAGCCAAACAACCTTCTCCGCGGAATTGAATTCCATTCCACGATTCCAAGACCAATGCCTAGGAGCCAAACAGGTGTTAAATCTAATATAATATATACATCCATGCAATTTTGGAAAATGTTACAAAGTTTTATGGATTTTATAGAACACTTTCCTAATTTATGGAAATCAAAAGTAATAATGTAGAGCAAATGAAATATATAAAAGGTCTAAATTATTTATTTGAGTTCAAAATAATTCAGATAAATCTATGAATTTTCTGAGAACTTTAGTGTCATTTGGATTTTCCAAAACTCAAAATCATATTTTTACCCTGTAAAACTTTGAATTCATTTCAAAATACTTCTTCTCCTTTTCTGCTCCCTTGGCCATGTCACCTCCAAAACATATAGTGCTTGCTTCCTGTTTTCTTTTTCTTGGTGTATTTTCCTGAGTATACCTTCTCTCTGCTGCCTTTTATTTTCTGTCGCAGGATGGATCAGGACCCACTTGTCAAACCCCTTCATCCATATCAAGCTTGCTTCATGGGGCGCATGCTTGAGCCATGCAACACCAATTCAGTTGCTTTCCCAGTTGTCGATTGATGCTATCCTCACCCCGCCATCGATTCATAAAACCGGTTGATCATTTGTCGTCAAGTCGCATGTCTAATTTGTTTGATTCCTTTCAAATATAGATAATCAATTATAGCATTTTTGATAAGAAAAATGTCGAACCCACAGAGAGGCTTAAAAGGATCACTTGGTTCAAATCTAAAATAAAAAATAATAAAATGTGAAGGTAGAGATATACGACCACCTTTCTCAAATAGCCATGTACCTCTAAGATACAATTAATAATTGAAATAAGCAATTGCTTGAGCTTGAAAACTAAAAATATTTTTAAAATAGAAAATAACAATACTAAAACTACTAGGGAAGGTGTTCTAATAGCTAAAATTGAGACATAGGGTATAATATAGGTTTATTATAGCAATTTTCAAGCAAGTAATAAGAACTATGCAACATAGAAGTACCGAATATGAATATGCAAGAATTAAATAAAATGCTATTATTTTTAGTAACAAGTAGAGAATCCACCTCTTGTCCAACTACCAATTTTAGGCATACATTAAAGTATAAGCCAAAACAATACTAATAAATTGCTAGCGAAATAAAGAAAGGACCACGTAGTTTCCTGCTCTACCTCATTCCTATGCTTACCAATTAATGCATCACTAAGTGTCATGCACGGCCAATTCATAACAAACAATCAAATAACACTATTAAAGAAATAACATGCATAAGATTAATCCCAAAAAATAAGTAATTATGCCAAAGATGGATAATGATATTAATAACAATTTGGTAGTGCCGAATATGGATGATCATCACAATTATCATAATAACACTACATAGTTACTACAGACACCCTGTAGCCTCGATGGGCTATTCACACATCATGCAATTCGTAAAAAAATTGATTCATATTGAAGGTATCAATGAAATAAACAAAATCCGAAGGATTCAATGAAGTAGATGAAGTACAAGGAGGTCTAACCTATAGAGGGCTTACTGTGGGTGATGATCTATGAGTGGAGATGAAGGTCGTGATGGCGGAAGTGAAAATTATGGTTATTGGTGGTGTCTCCCTGATCCCTCCCAAAAGCTTCTCTGATTTTTCAACATGAAGACTCTGTATATGTAGGCAAAATTCCGCAGAGGCTCTCATGAACGCGAAATGAATCTACACGCAAAAGGGCGGCAATGGCCGAGGCTTAATGGGAGAATCCATAATAACATTCTCAACTATACCAATCGATCTTTTAATGGAAGAATCCGCTAATTGGATTTCATATTGCAAGGGATAGGCTTATCCAATTAATCAAAAAGAGCTTAGGCATGGTAAAGACACTAGCACAAGATGACCTAAAGCATTAATGAAATGAATATCAATTCTAATTTTAATAATAGGATCGTAAATGTCATCTAACTTGAGAGGTACTATTTCTTCTCTAAGCATTTCATCATGTCTAAGGCCAAGGACTTCATAGCAACCTTAGTATTAAATTCTTCATGTAAAGGATCTTTAATAGTAGCATGAGAGAACTAGCATGCATAATTTTAGTTAGCTCATAAATAGAAAGGTACTAGCAACATTATGAGAATTCTTATCACTCATAGCATCACATGAAGATTCATTCATAGGCATAGGAGGAGCATTATTAGCATTATTGGGAGCATCAATCATCAATTTCAACAAAACGAACCATTTTAAGAACATCAATAGGGGATTTCCCCTAAGCTTATCAAGAGCATCATAAATAATTCTAATATGGAGAGAGAAATCATCAATTCGTTTTCCCAATTCAAGAATCTTATCATTTTGAATTTTGAACTTACTTTCAACACTAGCATCAACATTATTAATTTTGGGGGAATATGCTATCATTAAGTTCAAGAGAAGGACCAGAGCATTTATCAAAACCATAATCTTTGCAAGCTACATTTTCTTCTTCTACCACATCATTTCTTTAGTATCACAAATTATCTTAAGCAATCTACCATTTTCAATAGCTTGTAATGGCATCAAAAGTCTATGCAAATCATCTACCTTTTGATTGAGAGCATCAATTTCACTTTTTGGTTGTACCTTTCTTTTGACAACGAGAATATCACCTTTATAGCTTCTTGTGTAGAACTCAGTCATCTTGTCCAAAAGCTCATTTCCTTCTTTCATGGTCTTATTCATAAATGACCCTCTTGCAGCTGCATCCAATGTAACTTGGGATATAGAATTTAAACAATCATAAAAAAGTACTTAAGATTAGCCAATCAGGACGAGGACTTGGGCAATCATCACCAATTTTCTTCATGCTAATCCAAGCATGAGCTAAAGCCACATTATCTTTTTGTTTAATTCCAAATGCATTTAACCTTATTATCTAAGGCCTAAGAATTCTATCACTCATTGTAGCAAATAAAACTAGCAAGTAGTAACTTTTTTGTTGTTGTTTTCAAATAAAACTAACTAAAAAAGCAATTGAAAGTAACAAGCAAACTAAAGATCAATGCAAGGAAATAGAAGAAAACTAATAAACTATAAAGAAACTAATGTTGCCTTTGGGCAACGGCGCTGGAAAATGCTTGATTGCTTGATTCCCTTCAAGTGTAGAGGATCAATTGTAGTGTTTTTCATGAGGAAGAGTGTCAAAGGATCAGTGAGTCCAAATGTGAAATTACACCTAAAAATAATAAAGCATGAAGGTGGAGATGCACGATTATCTTTCTCAAATAGTCATGTATCTTCAGGATGCAATAGATAATTGAAAAAAGTAATACTTGAAATAGAAAAGTAAACTATTTTTGAAATAAATACAAATATAAAATATAAAAGTACTAAAGTGCTAGGGAAGGTGTTCTAATAGCTAAAATTAAGGACATGGAGTATATATATTCACTAGTAAAAATTCTCAAGCAAGTAATAGGGATTATGCAACATAGAAGTACCAACTACGGAGTTACAAGAATTAAATGAATGTTGGTATTATTAGTAACAAGCAGAGAATCTACACCTTGTCCAACCACCAATTTGAGACGTACGTTAAGGATGAGCCGGAACAATACTAATAAATTTGCTAGCGAAAGACAAGAGAGGACCACGGAGTTGGGTTGCTCTACCCCATGCTCCGTGCTACCAACTAATGCATCACTGGGTGTCATGCATGGCCAATTCATAACACACAATCAAATAATATTATTAAAACATAGCATGGATAAGATTAATCCTAAGCAAATAATTGATTATCAAAGATGGATAGTAATCATAATAACAATTTGATGGTGCCGAAGATAGATGACCATCATAATAATCATGAGGATGCTACATAGTTACTACCATACACCTGTAGCCTCGATGACTACTCACACATTATGCAGTTCATTAAAAGCAAATGATATATTGATTTTATATTGAAGGTACCATGAAACAAACCAAATCTAAGGTTCCAGTGAAGTAGATGAAGTACAAGGAGGATCTAATCTATAGGCGTAGGTGAAGGTGGTGATAGTGGAGATGGAAATTTTGGTTGTCGGCGGTGTCTCCCGTTTTGTCCCAAAATATTTTCATTTGTTGTGATGCAAAGGCTTATGTATATGTAGGTGAAACTCTGTAGGGACTCTCAAGAAAGCAAAATAGATCTACATGCGAAAGGATGACGGTGGCCGAGGCTCGATGGGCCCAGGCAGCAAGAGGAGATGGCTAGGGGGCTGCCCCTTTGGCCGCCCCACCTAGCTAAGGCTCTGCTAGCTGCCTCCTTTCGCATAAAGTTTTCCCCTCTGGAACATTCTCGAATAACATGCAAGCATGTTTTCTGATATTTTTGCTGATTTTTGCGTCGTGCCTATATATAAAATAAAAGCGATAAATAGACATAGTCTTCAGCAGTTACTTAATGATATAAAGAAATAATTAATAAATATATAAGTATGAGATATCAAGAAAAGACATCACTGACAAAGAAAACATGATACATTTTCGAAGTATCAATGTGCCCTGCCACAACATATTCAAGATGGATCACGCGTTTCGCGTTAAGGATGGAGTATCGCTCTAGCTACCCTCAACCTTTATCACCTTCATTCCTTGTTTCCATTCTCTCAAGTTCAAGTCGTGACCTTCTCTAGCTTACCCCAACGTCACCTATGTCACCGCAGGCCATATGTCGCACGCACATGCCAACCCTCTATTACCAGTGAGCTCCATTTGTTCAATCTTGATCATGTCACCTCACCATTACACTCTACTTACTCCTTCTTTGTTCATTTTATCTAGGGTTATAACACATGCGATGATTTAACTTCTTTCAACTTTGGCCAAAACTCCTTTCTACTGAAAACCCATCTTGCATGGTGATGAGCCCCTAAGTTAATTCTTTGTACTAGTAGTATCTCCAGTCTACCTTGATGCTAATGCAACCATTTCCTTTATGACTTAGCTACCCTCTTCCTAGTGTGTTGAATGCTCTCACCACCTCAGTGTTTCCTAGAGCTATCTCGTTGTGATCAGCACTTTATATGATGAGCCTTGGAGGCCCCTGCGATGCTGCTACATAATTAATTTGGCTTACGCTAAAGTTTCCCTAGCTGGCATAGTGACCATTTGTCTTCTGGCGCCAGCAGCTTCTTCACACTACTCCTATGTCTGGACTGTTGCTTCACTCTGCTCCCATGTTGCTAACTTGGCTTCTTCTCTACTAACAACTCCTCTACTTCAGTCCCCATTTTCACCAAGCAAAAATAGTTGGTGTTCACTCCATCCTCAACACCACCTCCCCCACCTCCATATGACCTCTAACCGTTTAGCATGTCAATTTCCCACTACCATCGCCAACGAACTCTCCATGGATGTGACCTCATTGTTTTTCCACTCTGAGACTAAGGGACTGTTTGGTTGGTGGCTAAGTTTGCTTAGCTTTGCTGCACCTCATTTTAGGCAAATTTGATTAATTTAGGTGGGTGTTTGGTTCAAGCCACATTTAGACATAATTCTTTTCTAGATATAGGGTACCATGTGCTATAGACTCAAAAAGTGTGGTAAGATCCCCTTAACCTCGTCAAAATGTGGTTTCACTTTGTAGAACTAACACTAGACCGACTAAAAATGTGTGACAATATATACTAAAACTAAATAGACCCTAACAATGTGGCCCCATCTATCAACTCTATCTCTCGCTATGTGTATCCCTTTCTCTCTCATAGCGTAATGGAGTCAATATCAGTTGGGCCCCATTCATCATCATGTAGCCATCCATCCTTCTAGCTTTGTGCATTTGGAATAAATATTTACTAAGTATATTCATACACACTCTCGCTTAATGGAGTATACTCGTTGAAGAGAAGAACAACATATGGATATTTCTATGTTGCTAGAGTTCAGTTATGCGTGGATGTGATGCAACGATGTGAATTGTGTACATGCACAAGTTGATGATCATGGGTGTAAGGCTGTACAAAAGAGGGTCTGGACTAGTATCCTAGATCCCCGCATATTTTGACTTTATTAAAATATAGAACTTCGTACATTTCAAACCGAGACGTCTTTACTCTCAATCCCAAGCAAGATCAAGTTATCCAATAGCATTGTCAATACAACTTTATCATGCATCATTATATTAGCAAGACGTCTTTACTCTCAATCCTAAAGATTGCAACAGTAGAACAGAACTTACATAAAATAATTTGGTCGACCTAGGATTATTATATGTAACTACCGAGGAAATGTCCAAATTAAATTATTGGTCGCTAATCCGTGACGTTGAGCTCGCTCATATGCATTAAACGACGTGCACATGCTTTTTGACATATTTGCAAATAGAATCCACGGTTCATCCGTATAGATGGTGTTGAACTTCTAAGTTTTGTCATGTGCATAGTTATTTTCCAGTTCTATTATAGTTCCTTTCGCTTTTCGTCTCCTTTTCCTGGGAGCCGATGCCAAAAAAAGGGGCTGTTTGGTGTCCACTATAAAACTCGCAACTACAAGTACCTGTATGTAATTTATTTAAAACACGCTCAGGCGTGACAAAGGCGCGAAGACGAGGGCGTGATCTCGGTGCCCGGTCCCGCGCGAACACGTTTCGGCGGGCCGGTGCTTGGACCACTGGGCATGGGCCCCACGATGGCCATGGGCAGCAGCCAATGGGAGCCGGATGCGTAGGCCAGCAGGCTAGAAACGGACGGCCAAAGTGGAACCGGGTCCCACAGATTGTATCACTGAGATCTGGCCCCCGCATCGGCAGGTCCACGTGTCGGTGATACAGCTGTGAGCTGCCGTGATTTTTTTGGTGGGGCCAGCTCCCACTTCCCGTGCCCATGTCTAAACACGAGGCTTAAAAAAGAAAAGCTTCCACGGCACGGGAGACGGAAAAATCTACATTTATCTGACTGTCAGGTGGGGTACTGAAACTGTGGTCGCCTTATCAGTGAGCGGTTTGGACGCTCTTACGCGTGGATCCCGGGGCTGCGTACTTGCTCCAGGCGAGGTGGGGTCGGATGCAACTTCACTGTGCTGCATGGTCCCCTCACCGGCAGGATAAGCGACGCACACATACCGCCAGAAGTAATGTCGTTTCACGGACAAGTGGGTCCGCACGAGGCGGGACAGGTGTGTCGGTGATGGTTTTCATGTGTGTGCGGTGGAGGATTTAGTCACTATATATTGGTGTGGTGGGAACGGAACGGCTGCACGCGCTCAGGAAAAACGGGAGAGCAAGATGTCCTCGGGGAACCGGGACTAGCTGCGTAGCATCCCTGGCATGTGGGTCTACAATTATGTGGACCAACTGGTCGGTTCAGAACACGTATGCCTGTGAGGCGGAGAAAGTGGGTTGCGCTGATTTTTTCTCTTGTCCAGCGGTTGCTGCGGATGCAGTTTCTGCCACGGTGGGCCAACGTGGCAGGCCTGCTCTGGGCTGTTGCCTGTTGGACCTATCAGCTGTGCAGGGTATCCCGTGATGTCACCTCTGGTATCACCTTCAACAAAATATTTTTAAAAATTAATAACATTAAGAGGTTGTTTGATTAGGAGGTTTATATAAATAAGATTCATGTAATCACGTTTAACAGCCTAACTAACTAAAACCTGTTTGGATCGTGTAACAAACTCGTAGATACATAAAATCTGATTTTAAGAAACCTTAAAATTCATGTTTATAGAAAAACGAGTACCGGACATTTTTCCGAAACGCATTTCCACTATGCTGACGGCAACAACTTTTCTAATCCCACCCTTTCCTCAACAACCACATATTTATCTTGGCGCTAATTTTGCTGTTAGTCACTACTTACCTGCTTATGCCTTTATTAATCAAAATATGGTTTCTTGTAAACCTAATATTAACAGAAAAGCTATTAAAACCTGTATTCCTAAAAATCCCTTTAAATCTGTTTTTTTTTCTAAAACTTATCGATAATTCTCTTAATCCGAAACACCTAATAATGTATGTATCAGTAAAGCTCAAAATTTTAGATCAGTATACGACCCACGGCCTAAGAGGTTGTTTGGTTAGGAGGTTTACACAAAACCAGATTCTTCTAATCACGTTTAACAGCCTAACTAACTAAAACTTGTTTGGATCGTGTAACAAACTCGTGGATATAAAACCTCATTTTAAGAAACCTCAAAATTCACGTTTGTAGAAAAAACGAGTACCAGACGTTTTTCTGAAAACACGTTTCCACTATGCTTGACGGCAACAACTTTTTTAATCACACCCTTTCCTCAACAACCACGTATTTATCTTTGGCGCTAATTTTGTTGTTAGTCACCTACTTACCTGTTTAAGCCTTTATTAATCCAAACATGGTTTCTTATAAACCTAATATTAACAGAAAAGCTACTAAAACCTGTATTCCTAAAAATCCCTTTAAAACTTATCGATAATTCTCTTAATCCAAACAACACCTAATACTGTATGTATCAATAAAGCTCAAAATATTATATCAGTATACGACCCATGGCCTAAGGATAAAAAGGCATCTCAGCTTGTGAATTCTGATGTGAATAGTATGCAACTAGTGTTATTCACAGTTGTTTGTCTTTTTTATTTCTCGACTAGTGGATTGAGTTTAGATTTTTTAAAATTTGTGTCACGGTAAATACATGTTCTAATATTCTCAATTTTATGGGTTTCAAAAAAATTTTAAGCAATGTAATCCAAAGTTATATATTTTATCCAATTTTTATTGCAAATTAATTAGAGGTTTTGAATTAATTTGAAAGATATTAAAGGAGATATGATTTTTTTCTTTGGTTATTCTTTTGATATTATCCTCTCGAAGTATTATTATTGGATTCTTTATAGCCAATTTGGTTTATTGAAATTTTTAGGATTATTTTTGGAAATGATTTGGCGTTTATAAATACCATAATTAATTTCCTACGTTTATTTAAATTCTAAGAATCTTTCTAATTTCTCCTAAAGCCTCTTGGCTGAAAGCCCGTCTTCCTCCTCTTTCCTCTCGGGTTGAGCCCCTTTCTCCCTGCAGCCCACCTCGTGTTTCATCTTGGGTTGGTAAGCTAGTTCGCCGCCTAGGCAGCCCTTCTCCTCTTTCGAGCCGGTGGCTAGGCTCGCCCCGCGCTCTACCTAGGCTAGCCCACGTACTATCACTGGAGCTCTTTGCTGCGGAGCCACACCGTCGCTGCTACTGCCTCTGCCTAGTCCCGCGACGTCCCAATCGTCAGCGCCACCACCGTGAGCCCTCTTTTCTCTCTCTCTCTCTCTCTCTCTCTAGTAACAAACTTCTTCATATGCCTGTGCATGGATGATCAATCCATTGTTCTGTGTTCAGGATGTTTATATGGATCTAAGGTTCCAACTCTCTACCCCCGTCCAAATCATGTCATGCCTTCCTTCTTAGTGGCGAATTGATTGCTTACAACCTCAGGAACCCACCAGTGCAATTGGATTATAATTCGATGCGCTAGTTTTTGAATTATAATGAATATACTCGAAATTTAGGTTGTTTTTGACCAAATTCGTTATAGTTTGATTCGTGGTGATATATTTGAAAGCATTTTAATTTTCCTAGCATAATAACATGTGTAGGGAGTGCTCCGTAATTTTAGAATATTTTTAGAACATATGTAGATCATATGCAAATATTTTCTCGGTCATTTGGGCATTATTTTAGCTAGTTCTATATTATATTTAATCTCTGTTTTAGTATTGTCATTTCTGGTTAGTCACTGTATGCATATTGTAGCTATAGATCCAAAGTTACATTCGATGGATCCATGCTTGGATAATATTGCAATTATATTAGGAGTTCTTTTAGATATATGTTGATTAGAATGGATCCAATTCAAAATATTTGAACTCGGTAACTTGGGCTGTTATTACTGACCATATTAGATGAGTATATGTCTTTGTTAAAAGCATATGTTACATGTTTATATGTATTGGTAGGTTTATATGAGCTTCAACTCAATAGCTAGTGTTTATTTTAATTGTTTTGTATAGTTTATATATATGAAATAATTAGGATATGTTATAATGTTTTAGAACCTGATCCAAGCATGTCTATATAATTATTTGTTGCTGATCCTAAGCCCTAGGCCAAGAAATGGCATGTTTATTATTCTTTTTGCATGAGTTTAGTCCTTTTAATAGTGTTAGTTGTTGATAACGTTGTACGCATGCTTGTATGACTATATTACGTTGTAGTTGTTGTTAATCAATATAAATATTTAGAGTTTTTTAAATATTTATTTGTTGTTAATATCTGTGGACTACCATATTTTCATGTCAATCTTGCATGGTAAAATTTTATTATTAATCATGTGGTGCATATTTGCATGCTAGGGCTGTATTTGTTTTCCATGCGTCCTGCATAACATGATAGGCTATATGTGATGTGTTATGTTTGATGTGTTATGTTCGATAATAGCTGTTATATATATGTTAATTCCCGATTTAGGGATATCTATGTTTTATATGCTTATGGCCAGTATTATGACCTTAGTAGCGGAAGCTATGCTTAGCTTACGCAAACTCTAACCCTAGACCTATCGAGTCCTCTCTACTTATCTTGATATCTTGCTACCACCTTCTTGATCTCCGAGTTCATCTTGATCCATTCATACTTACTTTAATTCGGATTTCAGTTTCATTGGATTTATATTTGGAGTTACATTTATTGCTTTGCTGTCGTTACATTATGACGATAGGGAGTGAAGAGGTAGATTCAGTTTCAAGTGTAGGAGAAAAGAAGGAACACTACTATGGAAGCATGCCCCCTCTTCTTGATCATGTTCATCCTATATTTCTAGAATTTATTATATTTTATTGTCTACAAACATGCATGTCATTTTTGTTCCTTAGCTAGTGTGGCAATTGACACATGGCGATAGCTGGATCAGGTTTGAAGGAGCATTTGGTCGTCCACATAGATAAGGTTGAAGTCTTGAACCCGAGAATTGTGAAAACAGTACAACTATATGCTATTAGGGCACTGGCTTGTTAAGTACGTTAGTCAACTCTTGGTGTTGATGCCACTGTAATACAGAAGGAGTGGAGGTAGCTACAAGGAACTTCGGCACAGATGAGAGGACCAGAGGGTGGGGACGTACTCTCAACTCCGTGCTAGACCCAGTGGGCATGTCACATGAGGGGATCTAGTTAAAAGACCTTGTCATGATCTCCCTACCTGTACACTGACGTGTGTGTGCTATGCCATTTGCTATTGGTGGGCAACAAAGCGAGATTGTGTCATGTGGGTAAAGTGTACAACCTCTGCAGAGTGTAAAACTAATCAATTAGCCATATCCACGGTCATGCAAGAAAGGAGTTGCCCCTCTTCCCCTTGCTACTTCCCTCTACCCCTTTGATGTTAGAACTATGGACGAGTTAAGGCGGGAGGCCTTGCTCGCATGTGCTGGTCGTGGACCCTCACATTGTTAAAAAAATACTTTTCATATTAAAGCTGATTTTCATCAAATACTGCCTTTGAATCTATTGTAGTATTACAACTAAATTTGCTTTTACACAAAAGAGCCATAAAATTCTCATTTGAAACCTCATGTACCTAAATTTAGATGTTTTCGTATGAGGCGGCAACTTGAGTACGTGGAGTACTCATCGACATGTTTTTGTTATGACAGTGTACAAAGGATTATGCCGATGAAGATTTGGACGATGATTATTTCTATGATGATCCCAATGAGTAGGTTATGTGGACTCTGTCGACTGCCTGTGGCACGGATGCAGCCGCTTTGCTTTTATGTTCCACTGTTTCCTTTGACTGTAATAATATCATAAGACATGATACCTTGTAAGCCACGTGAAATATTGTATTCAAACCTCTGCAATAACTTTAATGCCGTCCAATGGTATACATTTTACATGTGTCTGTCAGCTTGATCCTGAACCGACATAGGAGGTGTGATAGTTGATACCAGACTCTCACACATGTAATGTTAATATTGTGAATTATTTTTGAAAAGTTTAATGACTTTTTAGATGTGATACTATATATTGGTATTATGATTCATCTAAAGACCAGTATTACTAGATATATTCTCATGGGAGCTCATAAGGCTATACTGTTAGGATTGTCTTACACAATGGTCCTCTAGTGGCCTTTCTTCCTCTTTTTCTTTTCTTCAAGACCAATTATATGCAAATTCATAAATATAGTCTTAAAAAGAGAAGTGGGTAGACAAAATATTGTCGACGAGATTTCTGCTTTCGTAAGTACCATTTTAATTTTTTATTTATATTTCTACTAAATTAGAAAGAAGAAGCAATTCAATACAGTTAGGACAGGGTGTTGCTTCTTTTTTTAATACAAACCCTTAAAAGGAAGAGAGTTAATTCAGTTAAACCCATGGCACTAAATTCGTCAAGGTAACACCCTTGAACTCATGTTTGAGAGGAAAGTCTAACAATTAATCTACTAGGAAAAATTAGCACAATACATGTTGGTAGCTCCAAGTATTTTGGGTTAACAGTTGTACGTTACATGCCAGTATAGATCCGCCGCCCCGTTTCACATACAATTGACCCCGATGGATCACGCCGAAGAAACAAACTCAAAATAGGCTATATCTTAGTCTATATTTCGACAGATGCAAACTAATCATGATTTGCACTATGTTTTAGATTTTGTCCACAAAGACTTTTGTAGAATACGCAAATCTGTGTATGTGTATCATTATTTCATACAACATATAAGTTCTAGTATCTCTAGCAGACTTCTTAAATCCCGCTCTCTATATCTCTATAGGGGGAGCCTCTACAAAAAATTCCTCTCGATATCTCTTTATGCTCCAGCAGATTCCCCAAATCTCACTCTCTATATTTCACTATCATATATTTTATTGATATCTTGTAACTAACAAATTATTTATGGTGATCATATTTTTAACGGCTATATCTGTAGTGGTTATATTTTGAACAGATATATTTGTAATAGCTATATTTTGAACGGATATATGCATAACAACTATTTTCTGTAACGACTATATTTTTAACGATTACTTTTTGTAATGGCGATATTTTCAACGACTATTTTTGAACGGCTATACTTGTAATGGCTATATTGTTCTAGTCTATATATGCAAAGCCATTTGCTCTTCCTGCCTACTCATCCTCTAGCAAAGCCATTTGCTCTTCCTACCTATTCATCCGCTATCACATCGCAATGAGTCATCACAGCTTACACATGCAAACTCTGTTGGATTCGTCGTCGTGGGATGATGATGACGAACTTATTCTTCAGACCATATACGCAGCACACAATCAATATAAGCTTTCGAAAGATCCAAGCCATGGCAGTTCTGTGCTTGGGCGTTAGGTAGTTAAAATGACCTTAATGACTAAGATGTCGCCTAGAGGGGGTGAATAGGCATTTAAAATTCATTTACGGATTTGGCTTAATCCCAATACAGAATTATATTAATCGGATTTTGCAAGCTCAAATCCTGATATGTTAGTCTTTTATATGAGCATAAACAACCTACGTGAATATATCAATGTTTACAATCTTAGTGTGACAAGCAGCAATTCAACTTATATAAGAGATATACAAGTGATCTATTGTAAGTATGAAATGCAATAAGTAAAGGAGACAAGAGATAAACGATGTATGACCCGGATTTTGGATATCCACCGATATCATACGTCTCCGTTTGAGGACCCGATCACGCTTGATCAAAGGTATGCTCTCTCTCTCTCAAGCCGTTTCCTCTCGAGGACTCTTCGGAGTCTCCCCGGTCACTATGGTTAGCTATTTCCTCTACTCCGGAGATGAGGAGCTCCACAACCACTTCACAATCTCTGGGGCCTCCCCACAAGCTTCTTGAGGAGATCACCGAGCCACCACCACCAAGTCGTCTAGGAGTCGGTGGCCTCCAAGAGTAATAGACTCTCAGACTCTCGCTCAAACACAATCGATGCTGACTGCTCCAACAATGCAATTTATGCACACACCTTGTGCAACTTATGTACAAAGGCTTCCCTCACACCTCACAAATAGCAACTCATGCACACGAGGCTTTAGAGAGAGAGGAAGCTACTAGAGATGCTCACAAATGATTTTAGAGGTAGCCAATCATCACCTAAGCTAGCCCAAGGTGGAGACTATATATAGCCAATCTTGGAAAATTAGCCATTGAAAAAGAATCTGGGCAAATCCGGACTGTCTAAATTTGACCCGGACCCTCCGGGTTTCACACCAATGGTTAGAAAAATGACCACTGAAACTCCCGGACCCTTAACCCGAACCTTCCAAGTTGAGGTCCGGGTTGTCTAGTAAAAATCCAGACCCTCACCCGGACCCTTTGGGTAACACTACGGAGACCTTCTGTACAACCTGGACCCTGGCCTAGACCCTCCGGGTTCAACCCAGACCTTGGCCCAGAGGGTCTGGATTTTCTAGGATAGAAACTCCCAGGGAGCACTTGACAAACCCCGGTCACTCCGGAATAAACCCGGAACACCTTGGCTTAACCCGGAACACCTTCGGGGCTAGCCTGAGGTCATATACTCTAAAAATGGACCTTCTGGAGTCCACGAACCCAGTCAATCAACCAAACCACTTAGGTCATATACTCCAAAAATGGACCTCCCAGAGTCCACAAACCTAGCTGATCAACTAAACCCCTTAGGTCGTAGGATCGCACACGCCTAGACACTAAGTCTAGGAATAGCACACGCAACACCAAACTACACCCAAAGCCTCCGAGCACTTGCAGCTCGGAACCTCTGGACACACTAGAACACGAGTTCTAGCACCTCCATTACAAAGGAAGCACGGCGATATGCAACATATGCAAAGATTTGAGCACTCGACACAAGACGAGAACAAGTTAATCATCTGATAGCCCCTCTCTGTAGTACGGCTATCTAACCTATAATTCTGTCTCCCTCCAAACTCCTTGAGACCGGTCGAACTAGGAAAACCTAGTCTAGGCATACATTTACCTTGCGTTCCACTTGAACTCGATGATGTCCATCTTCCTTGCTCCAAGTGGAATCACCTTGATCATCGGCACCTCATGAAGTCTTCTTCATATAGCTCCCCCATAATCCTTATGGGGAAGCTTTCTCTTGAAATCATCTTCACTTGATTGACCCAGAAGCCTCAAAACTATGTCTTCACGTGATGCTAATCTTGAGCTTGCTATGATGACCATCAACTTATAGTGTCATCCTCTCATGGGTACATACGATCAACCTCTTAATGCTTGCGCATGAGTGGTACTTAATCCTCAACATACACATAGCACATAGGGTTAATTCATATAATGCAATACATAATTGCTTACCTTCACTTGATCATATGAAGCCACCACTAATGTTCTTCTCTTATACTATAATTTTATCTTGATTCAGTATGGTTCACTCCTTAAACCCATATCTTGATCTTGAAGTTTACTTCTTGATCACTTGATGCTTCACATGATTTGATGGACTTCAACACATGAGTCCATCTTCCAATCATTACATGCATCATCGATCTTGGGCTTCACGGGCTTGTAGGTTCATCCTGTTGATGTAATCCTACAAAGTAGGACCTAACCCATACATGTTCCAACACTCAAGGAAAATAGTTAGTCCACAAAAACCGTTTGTCATTAATCTCCAAAATCACACCTAGGTTAGATTAACTCTCAATCCACCCTGAACCACACAAGGGGCTAGGTGGACTTTTAGTAGTTTATCGTAATAGATAAGCAGGGCTTTCGAGACTATATGAAGACTACTTTTCAGATGCCCTTATGTATGGCCCAATAATCTTTTGGCGCAGGTTCGCAATTAGTCCTTATTTGTCTTTGGCCCCATTTGTCGAACCTCTTGCCTACGGCTCAATATTCATTTCCACGTAGGTTTAAAATGGGTCATTCTCTATTATTCGCATATTGCAAGCCGTAGAAGACTGTGATGACTATTTTGTGCAGAAAATAAATTGTGTTGGGGTTGTTGGGTTATCTTCTTTGCAAAAGATTACCGCAACATTTTGAATGCTAGGTTATGAAGTAGTAGGGGATGCTACAAATGATTATGTTCGGATTGGAGAAAGCACTGCTATTGAGAGCCTGAAAAGGTTTGTTAAAGGTATTGTTGAAGTCTTTGGAGGTGAATATTTGAGATCTCCAACTGAAAATGATACGGCTAGATTACATAAAATTGGAGAAGAAAGAGGTTTTCTTGGAATACTTGGGAGCATAGACTGCATGCATTGGAAGTGGAAGAATTACCCTGTAACATGGCAAGGCATGTATACCGGCCATGTACATGAGCCCATAATCATTCTAGAAACCATTGTGTCACAAGATCTCTGGATTTGGCATGTATTTTTTTGGTTTACCAGGGTCTCACAATGATATTAATGTTCTTCATAGTTTCTCTCTATTTGCAAAGTTAGCTGAAAGGCAAGCTCTGAAAGTTAATTATAATATCAATGGTCAAAACTATTCTATGGGGTATTACCTTGCAGATGACATATATCCTACATGGGTGATATTTGTGAAGACAATACCATGTCCACAAGGGAATAAGAAAATATATTTTGCTGAGGCTCAAGAAGCACCTAGGAAGGATGTCAAACCAACATTTGGAGTTCTACAAGCTCGCTTTGTCATTGTTCGTGGACCAGCTCATTTTTGAGTCCAAGACACACTTTGAAAGGACATGACAGCTTGTGTCATCATGCGTAACATGATTATAGAAGACGAGTCGGATGAAGGCACACATGACTTCCATTATGATGGAGTGGGAGAAAATGTGACAGTATCTCATGAACATACGCCTGAATTGTTTGAGTTTATTGAAACTCATCGTTCTAGTCAAACAGGCAAACTCACTCTCGTCTTCAAGATGATCTAGTCGAGTATCTCTAGCAACATTACGGAGGGGTGTAGTATCTTAAAATTTGAATGTATTATGTAATGTTTTCACAATGTATGCACTTCTTTTAATAATGTAATTATGCACAGAGAGAGTACTTCAATTACACATGTAGTAATATTTCATACATCACAGAGAGAGTACAACATGATTGTGCATAGAAGATAAGGAAAGTACAATATAACAGTTCATACAACATAGAGAGAGTACCACATAATAGTATGTACAACATAATAAGAATACAATATAGAAGAGATGCATGTCATATTGTTCACATAACATAATCAATCAGACCCACTGTAGCAACAAGCAATGATATCACTCTCCACACTCATAAAGTACTGTCTTTGTGGCCTAGCCATGGCGTTAATATCCAAATTCATAATTCTCTCTTCTTATACCATTCTCTTCAATTCTACATCTTGCGCCCTGAGTTCTAGCATCTTTTTCTTGTTCTCAATCCTCTCTTGTTCAAGTGCATACACTCTTTCATATTGCTCATCTTTCTTCTGATCTCTCATGGCATCCACCTCTCTCTTCTTTGAACAAATATTATCGAAAGTTTCCATGTAAATGATATCTCCCTCCTCCATAGTGTTAGACCCTTTACCTCGGCATAAACGTTCTTTCACAGCCTTACCAGCTGGTCTTCGTAACAGCTCACTTTCAGGAGTTGGAGTCTCCCCTTCACCATCAAATGACTTACGTTTGGTACTCATAGGACCTGACGTACCCGGACTTGAGTTTGAGGTCACCTTCTGCTTTTTCTGTGCCAACCTATCAATCCACTTCAGATGGTGCTGCAAAACATTCCGGCAATGCAAATATTAACAAGCTTTTCTCTCTTCTTCCTTGTACACAGCACATGCCTAAAGAATCTACAAAAGTATACATGTCTTATTAAACAAGCATGCGTCAAACGCGATTACGAGCTAATTTGGGAGATACGAACTAACCTTATCTTTCTCCATCACCCTGTGTTGCCTTCTCTGCTCAATCCGGTCATGACATCCACATAATTTGTTAATGTATTCTTGAATTGTTGATCAACGGTAAGAGAATTTTGACTACAGTCTGACTAGAACTCCTTGTTCTCGTGGAAGTTATAATATAACTCTTCCAATAAGTAGAACGAGACTGTTCGTTACCTTGTGCTGCATTCATACTTGTATTTAGCCATGCCGACACTAATATATTGTCTTCCCTCTCGTTGAAGTTCTTTCATCTCTTGTTGCTAGGTCTATTAGGAGGATAACTAGTTCAATTGGCCACTGTTGGTCCTCGACAGGGCTAAAATGTTGGTTCTCATCCTAAGAGGCCCCATCATTTTCCTCATTCAACAAGTTTATGTAAAATTGATCCATATTATTTCTTTGTGAATATAAATTATAACCAAGTTAATATATCACATCATTCAAAAATACATCAATATATAACAATACTTTCATACTAGGAGTAATACAACAATAAAACATAAGTTATAGAACATCCATATAGCTAACGGTGTAGAAGACATCGATTTACCAAATTAAAGCTATGTTCAAATTAGTTCAACAACACAACAACTCCACTAGTAACTACTACGCATACAAATTGTCATTACCCGAAACGTCACTATCAGGATCAATGCTCTCATCTTCATAATACTGCCAGTAATAGTGTTTACCACTATCATCAATCTCGTAGTCGAAAGAGCGACAAGCATCAGGGTCAACGTTGTTGTCGGTGTTGTCTTCGTCATGATCTACCTCATCTCTCCCAAGCAACTCCGTTGACTATGTCGCAACCTGATCAAGGCCGTGAGCTAGTTCTTCTATTTGAAGTAGCACTTGATTTGTATCGTTTCCACACGGACAAGACATAGGAGTAAAATTAACCGTTCGCTAATTTCTTAAAAGCTGAAGCTATGCCCTCTATTTCTTTAATTGTCCATGAAAATCCTTCAAGATTTTTCTTCGGATCCTTGTCCATACAGTTTTCATCAAAATTCCAAGAAACAACTAAATTAGGAAAATGCAAATCACACTACATAGAAAAATTGGATAGAAAGTAGGAATTTAAGCACTTTCAGTATGTCTGGTTGCATACACGTGTCATACTAAGAATCGGCCATACATGTTTGGTTGCATATACATATTCATCACAGAAAGCTTTGCATAAAACAACTTATATATGAAAAATAACAGAAAGCTGGTCCCAAGGTTTGCAAATAAGTTACCATAATCCTCAACATAACAGTGAACAATAAGAATGCTAGTGCATGTGCAATGCTTTCTATGGGTTGGTGTTAGATTCTAGCACTGGAACAGCAGAGTCGTAAAAGCAAGGCTCCTTGGTTTCCAGGGATATATGTAAATATGAAAGAATGGAAGAAGCCAGCTTATTTGTTCTAATGATTTCTTTAGCAGTTTTGCATGCTATCCATAACTCACCAACTTGTAAAGTTAGATTTCATGCTGAAGAATTTCTTCAGTTTGGTATAATCCTTCCTAAGACTTCTGATTTACAAAAAACATTTCTTTAATTTGTTATAATCCATGACTCACCTGCAAGATTGATAAAGTGTTCTTTAAAGAAATGACAACTGAGTCCCTAAAAGGACACAAAGAAGACTGACGAAGTTAATGAATAAGTGGAAGAAGCAGACCTCTTTGTTGAGCACATTCACCTAGAAAAAATGGAGCTAAGGTTGTAGATTAGGGTTCGCCTTCACAATAATATTTTTGCACACTAAAACTAAACTCACTATCTAACATGCATTTCTCCTTCTCACGGCAGCATAAAGAATCTACTCAGATCCAGTTGGAGGGGGTCGATTCGCTTGGAGGAGAAGATGGCGGGGTCGATCCACTCGGAGGGAATACAGCGAGGTCGATTCGCTTGGAAGGGAAGACGGCGGAGTCGATCTGCTCGGACGGGACGAGATTGATGCTGATTCGGTTGGAGGGGATGACAGAGCCGTGGATTTGCTAGCAAGGGATCAGCGCGACAACAACAAGACCCCGCTGCTGGGGACGAAACCGATGACGACGTTGGAAGCAACGGTGGTGGCATGGGAGGCTCCGAGCATAGTGGTTGGGGCGACGGCGAGCAAGGCACCCTCGTCAGAAATGGCGAGCGAGGGAGGACGGATATCGAGCGCGATGTGATGGTGAGCGCAGGATAGGAAGGGTGCTGAAGGCCGTTTTCAGTCAATGTAGTCAGAAAATAGTTACAGTGAGCGGGATAGCGAGACTGCCGCGGATACTCTTATTAGCGGATACTCTTACTGGTCTTGATGACAACGTACTATCAAAAGAACAACTTCGAGCATGCACTTAGTTACCCCACCTATCGGAGAAACAACCCATGTATATCCCTCCGGTCTTTGCCTCGGGGAATGGATTTGAGAGGTCCCCGGTGCATCGACTGCTGCAATCGACGGCCCTGAAGCGGTCCCCAACCTGCTTGAACTGCTACGATTTTCTCCAGGAAGATGGCTCCACTCTACGGCAGTGCGTCAGGCGACATTGTTTTTATGAATTACTTTCAGCATCTCCGATAAGCTATCTTTTAGCTTGTTATTAAGAGGAGAGAGAAAGTACCTTCTCATGCAAAGTAACAAACATTACAATAGATAATTTCTTCACGTTATTACTGAAACTCAAACCATAAGTTATAGGGGGCAGGCAGGTCCTGGCCCCGTTTAATAGTTTCCTAGATATGTAGTTCTAGTTAGACACTAAGTACTCAGCCTCAAAAGAAGTGGAGTACATGCTCAAGTGCTAGCCCAACAAATGACTGACTACTATACATTGCAGTTTTGTCATTCGCCCAACGGCCTAGTCACAACTACGATCTGTCTGTCTGCTCAGGGGGTGTTTGGTTGGGTATTTCAACAGCTTTCACTGGAAAAAGCTACAGCCCAACCAAACGGCCAGCTTTTTAGCAGCTTTTGCCAATGGTAGCTGTGGGCTTTGCAGTACAAATTCAGCTGTTTGGAAAAGCTGCCTTCTGCCAGCTTTTTGCAATGTGTTGAAGTTTCTGTGCTCATTTTCCAAAATGCTATAGATGGTTTGGATAAACCAAAAGCTATATGTTCACTTTCCCACAGCTACAGCAGCTTTTCCAGACAGCCAGCCAATAGCAGATTTGTCAATAGTCACAACCCAACCAAACAGGCCCTCAGTGTCCTACTCGTCTCTAACTCGGATACGCCGTGCCGGCCGCCGCTGCTTTCCGTTGCCATACCACCATCCAGTAAACTGCTACAATCCACCGAATCACCACAAGTCAGGCCAACTCACTAGCTAATCATTATAATCAGGAAAAAGTCTATACTTGATCTTTTAATTATTGTAAAAATCTAAATTTAGTGCGTGATACATCAAAAACTAATCATATTTTTCTGAGTTTAACGACTTATATTTTATTATATATTTTAATTATTCTTTTGGTTTATTTAAATAATTCCTTTATTTTATATACGCGGGAAAAGCACCGTAAAAATCAAAAGTTGAGCGTACTCAGAAATGCTCCGAATAGAAGAAACTTCGTATGAAAGGAGGCAGCTAGTGGAGTGCTAGCCAGGCAAGGCAGCCAAAGGGGACGGCCCCACTAGCCGTCTCCCCCTGCCGCCTAGGTCCACCATGCCTTGGCTGCCATCTCCCTTTTGCGTGTAGATCCATTTTGCGTTCATGAGAGCCCCTTTGGAGTTTCGCCTCTATATACATAAGTCTTCACATCGAAAGATAGGAGAAACTTTTAGGACAAATCAGGGAGACGTCGCTGGCGACCACAATTTTCATCTCCACCATTACTACCTTCATCGTCACTCATAGATCATCACCTACATCAAGCCCTCCAAAGGTTAGACCCTCCTTTTACTTCATCTACTTAATCAGAATCTTTGAATTTAGTTTGTTTCATCAGTACATTTAATATAAAATCTATCTATCATTTATTTTTCATGAATAATGTGTGAGTATTCCATCGAGGTTATGGAATGTATGGTAGTAATTATGTAATATTCTTCTTTTATGTGTGATGGTCATCTATCTTCAGTGCCATCAAATTGTTGTTATGATTAGCATCCATCTTGACATAATCGATTATTTGCTTGGGATTAATTCTTATGCGTGCTATGTTTTTAATTATATTATTTGATCATATGTTATGAATTGGCCATGTACAATACTTAGTGATGCATTAGTTAGTGATGCATTAGTTGGTACGTACGGAGAATAAGGTAGAGTAACCAACCATGTGATCCTTTTTTGTATTTTGTTAATGAATGTATTAGTACTATTTCGGTTTATACTTTAATGTACATCTTAAATTGGTTTTCTAGAGACGTAGTTCTAACTAGACAGTAAGTACTCGGACCCAAAAGAAGTGAAGTACATGCCCGAGTGTCGACCCAACAAATAACTACTACATACTGCAGTTTTGTCCTTCGCAATAGGGTACGTCGGACCCAGCCACATCTACGTGTTCAGTCCGTCTGCTTATTATGCTACTAATTTCTCACTCGAATACAACGTGCCAGCCGCCGCTGCTTTCTGTTGCCATACCACTGTCTAGTAAATTGCTACAATCCATCGGACCTCTGCAAGTCGCACCAACACACTAGCTAATCATTATAATTAGGAAAAAGTCATCATATTTTTGAGTTTAATGATGTCCTTTTGTTATTATTTTAATTATATTTCTATATTATTTAAATAACTGTCAGACTGTCAATTTATTCATTTATTTAATTTATATACAAGAAAAACACCGCAAAAGTCAGAAAATCGAGCGTATTCGGGAATATTACGGAGGAGGAAAACTTCATGCGAAAGGAGATAGCTAGTGGAGCCCTAGCCAGGTGGCCAAGGGGGAGGCCCCACTAGCCACATCCCGGCCCCTATCGCCTTTGCCCATCGTGCCTCGGCCACCGTCGCCCTTTCTTTTATAGATCTATTTTGCCTTCGTGAGAACCCTTATGAAGTTTTGCCTACATATACATAAGCTTTCGCATTGAAAGATTAGAGAAACTTTTGGGAAAAATCAACGAGGCGCCACCGGCAACCATAATTTTCATCTCCATCATCACCACCTTCATCTCCACCCGTAGATCATCATGCACACTAAGCCCTCCATAGATTAGACCCTCATACTTCATCTACTTCATCAGAACCTTTGAATTTGGTTTATTTCATTGTTACCGTCAATATGAAATCAATCTGTCATTTGCTTTTGATGAATTGCATGATGTGTGAGTAGTCCATCGAGGCTATGGGGTGTATGGTAATAACTATGTAGCCTTCTATTTTTATGTGTGATGATCATATATCTTCGGTGCTATTAAATTATTATTATGGTTACCATCAATCCTTGACGTAATCAATTATTTGATTTGGATTAATATTATGCATGTAATGTCTTTAATAGTGTTATTTGATTGTGTGTTGCGAAACGTTCATGCACGACACTTAGTGATGCATTAATTGATAAGCGCGGAACATGGGATAGAGTAGCTAACTGTGTGGTCCTGTCTTGTATTTCATTAGCAAATTTATTAGTATTGTTTCGGCTCATGCCTTAATGTATGCCTCAGGTTGATCGTTGGACAAGGGGTAGATTCATCTCTACTTGTTACTAATAATACTAGTTTTTTATTTAATATTTGCAAATTCATAGTCAATACTTTTATATTGCATAATCCTTATTACTTGTTTGAGAATTGTTATTAGTGAATCTATATACCCCATGACTCAATTTTAGCTATTGGAACATCTTTTCTAGCACTTTTTATTTTTTATTTTTTATTTGTTACAAAAATAATTTTTTTCCTAGTTCAAGCGATCGTTTATTTCAATTATCTTTTGCATCCTAGAGGTTCATGGCTATTTTAGAAAGGTACCCTACAGCTCGACCTTCACGTTTTATTGTTTTTATGTGCAATTTTAGATTTGGACCAAGTGATCCTATCGACGCCTCCTGGTGGGTTCGACACTCTTTCTCATTAAAAACACTACAATTGATCATCTACACTTGAAGCGCATCAAGCAATCGGTCTCCCAATTCAATTGTCGGACATTTTGGTCCTCAAGTGTCAAAACCATCTAGATTTGGTGCATTGTCCCACTGAAAGCGGTTTTCATGATGACATGGTGGCTGATTTGTACATATGGCAACCCAATCATTAAAAAAAATTAGAATATGGAAAAAATAGGAAAAACATGGAGACACTCAGATTTTTCAGTCACTTTTCTAGAATATTCCTAATTTTCTGTATTTTCTTTTTTCTTCAAATTTTCTATTTTTTATTTTTCTTATAAATTTTAATTCTAAAAATCTGGATTTTTATAAATTTTTCTAGTTTCTGATTTTTCATTTTTCCAAAAAAGAAATCTTCAAATTTTCTTTTTAAAAATATTTTTCAATTTTGAGTTGACAGGATTCCCAAGTGTGTGAAACCACTGTCACATTATTGTGAAGGATCGAGGATGACGTCGAGAAGGGGGGAATAGACCTTTTCAAAATTTATTCTTAAAAACCTATAGACAACATATGTATACTAGTATCAGAGGGAATTTACAGTAAATATGTCTAGTAACCTAAACAAGCAAACATGCAAGTATCAAAACATGTTAATAGAAACCAGTGGTGTCACCCTTCACCACCTTAGGAGCATTGTTGTCATAGAAGTGACCGATGTCCTCAGTCCTGAGAGCAGGGACATCATGAAGCTGCTACACTTCTGAATCATTGACAAGAAGATTGAGAAGGATGACAAACTCATCAAAGGAGGCTTGAAGCTTGTCACCATCTATCGTCTAGTAGATGTGACACTCATCATTTGTGTCAAAGTATATTGTAGCATAGAACTACAGGATGATCTCGTCACTCCAGTCTTGTCGAAGCACTATGAGGTCTTCTATCCCAGCTGTGGTGCACTCTTGATGTACACTAGAAAACTTGGGCACACTATCAATATAGCTCCAATCAATCCTCCCTTGTGGCATGACCATCAGACTGTGGGGTAGCAAGACGGTCTCATAGAAGTCCTGTTGGAACAAGGTTCAGAAGTGACTGTAATAGTTGTCCTCTTATGCTTATATGGGTTGACTGCTCTGAGTTTGTGTAGGTCAGTCTTTGTCTTGGACTTGTAATCAACCGGTGCCCTCGGGTTACGCCCTCTGTCAAGACGATGTGGCACAAGCACAATCTTATATTCACAAGCATTTGTGTCACATTCCGATTTTCTAAAACCCGAAAATTAGGGCTTACAAAAACTTTTTGCGATGTTTTAGGAAGCAGGTGCATCTTATTCAGAATCAGTATCCGACACAAACCCATATACCGTATACACTCGAAACCCTAACATCATTCCCCCTCGAGAAGTGGTAAGACCTTGAAACATGGCCCACGATCAAAAGACCCGAACCGAGGTGATGTAATCCTAGTTAACCTCTAATGCCCCTGATATCTTCCCTGACCACGGAGACCTAAAACTTTTCCCGGCAGCAACTCCACCACGGTTGGTAACTTTTGATATCATTAACCCTAAAGTCGATCCGTCCCGGCAAACCCTAGTCTACTTATACGCAAACCCTTGTAAACCCTGGTTTGCCATCGACGTGTGGCTAGTATCTGACGTCACACGAGATTAAATCAGACCAATCCAAAACCTATATGGGTAGGTCTTGTACACCATGTATGTCATCCACGCTTATACCTAACACTGCCACACACGCACCTCTCCCGACTAAACCCTAACCCGAGAAAACCCTAACGTCGCACACACGCAGTAAACCCTAAACCGCTTGCGGCACCTTATCTCGGAGTATACCTGAATGAAGGAGAGAGAATCCATGAGACCTACCATAACCCTCTCCACCTTGCCACACTCAGAAAACCCTATTCCCTACCCTGATCACACTATGACACAAATCATGCCTTAATTCAACACGCGCTATATATGCCATTAAGGTTACGGCACCCTGAAATCAAATGTCCCGGGACCAAGACGCAGACGTTCCGGAGTGTTCCATGCATCCCCATCGCCTTGCCGCACCTAAAACCCTAGTCCCTCGGCCCGACTCCTATTAACACTAATGCGTAAAGGGACTTGATGCAATACACGCACCATATACGCCACCGCGTCGACGGTACCTCGCCGCCAACGTGTCCCGAGCAGAGATTAGGGTCTTATCTTGAGGTCCATATCTCTGCCCCACCTTGACGTGCTCCGAAAACCCTAGCCCTAACTCCCGGATAATTCCATTTCACTTGAATTTCAATTCCATCAACATCCTCACCGTGAGATCTAAACCCCTTCGATCTCTCTGAAAACCATGAATAAATTCGGGAAACTACTTAATACCTTATTCAACCCAAATATGAAATAAAATAGAATCATCCAGTTCGAAAATAATGCTAAATAGAAATAATAAACCCTACGGCAAAAATGCACGTTGTACTGTAACTTATAAAAGTACGATTCGGAAAATTCCAATTAAATTACACAATGGTCACAACCTGCTCACAACTCCAAATATATGAAAACATGAGTACCTTCTGTATAGGGAATTGCCGAGGCTCACATCAAACACCTTTGCACGGATTAACTTTTCGCATACCATGATGAGCAAAGACAGTAAGGATGCATCAAATCCAGCTACAGAGCCTCCCCTTTCTTAGTATTACCACCGTGCAGGAACCACCAGCAGCTTTCCTTGTCTTCTACCTCTTGGCTCTAGCTCCTGACTCAACAAGTCAAGCCCCGGCATTGACAGGATTCCCTCTTGACTCCACCAAAAGATGTGCCCAAACCCACTGTGCCCTCGAACACGTACCCCTTCTCTTCCCTGACATGGTCTGGCAGCAACTACCGCATCGTGGCGTGCCAATGCCACCTCATGCCGCTCCCTGGCATGGGCTGGCCGCGCCCGGCATCACAAACATGCGCACCCATGTGCCCAGACCGCGCCGCCTGCCGATTAATCACTGCTCATCACGCCACGGCATGCCACGACGATCCCCGCCATTCGCTAGAGCTCTACGCCGGCCTGTTGCTCCTCGGGAACACCTTTCGTCGAGTCCGGTCAGCACACAGCACCTCCGCGCCTTCCGTCGCTGCACCGCCGCGCCGAATGCCGACGCAAAGCCGCGCCGCTCGCCGAAGGAGCACCGCCCAAGCCATCTGCGTGTGCCACGCCCGTCCTTGCTCCTCTGTAGCCGCTGCCGAGAGCCGGTCGCATCCCATCGCAAGCAACAGCGCCGCCGGCCAGCTCACCATCGCCTCCGTCTATAAAATGGGCACCCGAGCGCCTGGGCAGAACACCCACCTCTCCCATCAACCATCGCTTCACGTCCCAAGCCAACCCGAGCGCCAAGACCTCCCCCACAAACCACTCCCCTCAGCTCAAACTCCATGGCCGAAACCTCAAATCGCCGCACAACTCCCATCTTTCTCATCCCGAGTTGAGCTCCACCACCATTTTCCCACCCCAAGCAACCGAGCCTCCCCAAGCCCCCTGGCCGAGGAGCACCGAGCCAAACGCCCTCTCTGGAAGTCTCCCTCCTTCTCTGGTCCGTAGCCCGCCGCCGATGGTCTGTTGCCCGAAGCGCCGCTGCCGCCCTGTCCAAACCCGAGCGGCCAGGTGAGTGCGAGAGCTCGGTTTCCGAACGGGTAAGTACCCGGTTTCCCAGTGAGTGAAGGCGCCCTTTTGCTCTACGTTTCCGGCAGCTTTAAGACGCAATAACCTGGTCGGGAAGCGCATTTAAGTCAGTGGTTTGCCTTTAGAAACCAGCTCAGCCCATTTCGATCGGTTCATGTTGCTAATGACCGGGTTAGGGAGGGTTACTTCCGATTCCAGAAAGCTAAAGGCAATTAGAAACCCTTGATTCAAACATTTTCCAAAGCTTAAATCGTTTTGAATTCATACGATAGGAAATTAGTCTACGGTATTAGTCCCTTTCCCTGTAACCCACATATGTGCCATATATATATATATATATATATAACCCAGAGCAATCAAGATAACCCAAGCCACCAGTAGGTTAGAAATGTTTGAGCTTTTAGCTTCACATAACTTCGGGATGGACTCCGTCTAAAGCTCTGTTAGCAGGAATCAAATTAGGGCAAGAATTGTGTTTTCTTTAAGCACCACATGAACGCTCTATGGTAGCTGCCAGAATAGTCGAGACAAATACTTTTCATCACCAACACATTAGAATATCATTAACATCCCTGAGTTTCGTAGGAGTAATAGTTTTGAATGCTTAACCCTAGTAACGCGATGCCTTTCCCCGATTAAAAACAACATCATCTCATGTGACCTTCTCGCGTGTTCTTGAGTTTTATTTGTAGTTCCATCACTTGCGTCTTATACGCCGATTTCTTTCAACGCGTAGTGAACGGAGTGCCATACGTGCGCGAGAGAGGATCCGACGTCACCTTCACGCCAAGAACGGGAAACAGGACCCAGAACTGCCAGGCAGCATTCCCGCCCTTGACCATGTTGAAATCCTATATTTGTGAAGTTAATTATGTTGTTTATGAAATCGCATGCTATGTGATTAAAATCATTATTTTATGTGGATCTAGTTATTCCTATTAGATGCATGGCTTAGGCCCGATAAACCATATCCTTGTAACCCTAGTATTAAGTGCTGATCATTGGACGATCGGCAATTTAATCAGGAGTATAGGCGATAGCCCCGCTTAGCCTGCTATAGTGAAAAACTAAGTTTTATCGATACGATGGGATTGGGATCAAAACCCTCGGTTTGTTATACATTCCGAGGGAATCTTTTAAAATGAAAGATTTGCTAAAATCCCAAATGAAAGTGATGGAGGTTTTGGATTCGGGCGGGAATGCTAAGGGTGTTATGAGGAGGTAGAGTAGCCGGTTTGCTACTTGCGGAAGGAATGGTCGGGTAGCCGGTCGCTACCCGTGGAGTTGGTTGGTTTGTGGAGTCCCGCTCGAATCGGTTAAGGACCGAACCTAAGTGCCGCTGAATCAGTTTCCCCCACCGTACGTCCACATGTCCTTTATGGGAAGGACTGGACCTGGTACCCCCGTCTAATGCCGGAGCCCGGAACCGTGGGAAGTTAGGGAGAAGTGCTAGTGGATCCGGAAATCTCTAGAGGATCTCCACGGGACTGCGTAGGGGAAAAGCTCTTCGTGGGTCTCACTTTGTCGTGGGGGTAAAACTCAGTAGAGTCCCTACAAGGTACGTGGAACATGGTCCGACACAAAGGGAGAGAGTCCCACTTTTATCATCCGAGATGTAAAAGGTCGGGTAGTCCCTCCTAGCGAGTCCGGCTCTAGTGTGAACACGGGCGAAAGGTCTCGTTATAATATCCCTGTTAGTATACGTCGCGAAGTATACCCAAGGTGACTTACATCTTGTGGGTAAAGCCGTACCACCTCTGCAGAGGGTTTAAAATCTATTCGAATAGCTGCGTCCTCGGTCATGGACATGAACTGGTAAGGCCACACACTGGTTAGACTGAGTTTTTGTTTGTGAAAGCTGGGCAATGGGATTAAGGACGTGGGCATGATGTGCCCACAGTGAGCAGTTTAAGCTACGGTCTGGTAGCGAGGAACTGCAGAAGAGGAAACCTAGCCGGGGCCGCGAGGCGGTAGCACGGGTAGGTGGTAAGGATTGCTCGAGGCGGTAGATGGAGCTACCGGCCTCTAGTGGACGACTGTTTCGCTGGATTATCCAGTTACCGAATGCTGTCTCGACAGAGACGAATTTGATTTCGAAAATGCTTTTAAATCTACTATTCTGTATTTCGAACAAGAACTTACATTTTCGCACAACTTGCAACTTAGAGTAGAGCTATTCCTTGAACTATCCCCTGCATGAAATATTGCCGTATAATTCCTCCTGTGGGAATAGCTTGCGAGTACATTCCATGTACTCACCTGGCTTATTGATTTGGCCAGACGAAGGAGACGTCAAGTCTGAAGAAGCTTACGATCGCGAAGGCTAGGGCGTAACCCCAGTCAGTTGCCTGTCGGGTATGGCATATTGATGGGTCCACCTCATCGTTGAATTCCGCTGCAAGTTTCTAGCCGTTGGGCTACAGGTATCAGCCTATCGACCTTAACGGTCTATTTAATTGTTTACGCATGTATGACAATGATATACAGGTTAACTCGTGTGTATCGGCTACTGATCCAGGGACCGATACAGTAATCACGAGGGAGTTCCCGGCCTTAAAACCGGGGGCGCCACAATTTGGAAGATCCGACCTCTTCTTGGTATAGGCCTTCTTGGGTCATGCCTTCTTTGGAGAAGCACCTGATGGGCGGTCCTCGTTGATGCCCTTCTTACATCTTCGACAGCTTTGGCTCTGTGAGCCCTTGAAAGCATCTTCTCTGACAGAACACTTGAAGTGTTATTATAGGCTGAATCACTGTCATCAAATGACTCCGGAGCTATGGCCTTTCCCTTAGCTGCCCTAGAAGCTCTAGCAGAAGGATTAGGGGAAAAAAAGGAGCATTCTTCTTCGGCGACCTTGGCTGTTTGAGGAGAGCCTGATGAGTTATCTTCTTGGTAGCACATGGCTGAGGGCTGGAAGAGGTTATCTTTTCTGCTTCTCAGCCGGAGTGGGTGGGCGTATATATAGACAACCCTTAAAAGCTAACCATTATGCAACTCGTTGCATTTGCCTTGGGGCTTTGAATGACGTGACCTGGAGGCTTCGAGATTCAAAATAACAGCTGTTTTGAGCTGTTTGGAGCACCACACCACCCAAAGGTTTCGAATGATTCAAACTTCCAAGGCATTCCAACACTCGTAGGATCCGAACATGATACATCTGGAGGAATCAGACAGAAAAACAACCTTCTATCTACTGAGGAAAACTAAGTTCAGATGCTCCCAGCAAGACTTTGCTCGGAGTGTCTGGAGGATCAACACTTGGTGAAATAGAGCCAGCTAGCTTCTTTGGAGGATCCGGACATACATCACTTGGGAGGGTTTGAATGAGTTCAGCACTCAAGACAAAGAAGCTAGGTTTTCCTTTAGAGCGTTTGGACAAAGACGACTTGGAGAGTCTGAACAAATAAAAGATGCCTCTGGGACATGGCAAGTAGATAAATTGGAGGTTCCGGATGACTATGCTTGGAGGTTCTGGACAAATATGCTCGGAGGCACCGGACAAAACAGATAACTCTCTATAGTTCTTCCGGGGGTTCCGACAGAACCACACGGAGGCACCAGAAAAACCGAAATGATCTCTAAACAGAGACTTTTGGAAAGCTTTGGAGGCTCCGGATCAACGCCACTCGGTGGCTCCGAACAAAAGACAATGCTTCTGGACAGAAGACATTTGAACTCTTGGAGGGTCCCAGATGAACACCGCTCGGTGGCTCCGAGCAAAAGATAAGGAAAACTCCTGACGGTACGAACCAACATCACTTGGTGGCTTTGGACCAGCAAAGAACTCTACTCATACACTAATTGGAGGTTCTGATCGACCGGTCCGAATCCTCCGGGCACACTTAAAAAATTTGTGTGGAGAGAACTTAAGGGATTCTAGAGATTAAGAAATGGATCCCACTCAGCAACGCACAAGATTAAACCACCCTAACTATCGACTTACTCCCCTCTTCATAACTCATTCCTGATGAAGAGGACCTGTCCTTCTCCCCTTTACTATTTCCCTCTACCCCATTTCTGGAAAGTGATTAGGTGGTCGGAACCTATCGATGAGTTTAGGCCGGATGCATTACTCATATTTGTTGGTCTAGACCCTCACATTTATGAGAAAACACCCCTGCAATAAAAAGTTGTTTTCATTCAAAGCCGCCTTTGAAATTAAAGTAGTATTTACAACCACAAATTGCTTTTATGCAAAATAGCTATACAGTCTTCCTTTGTTGCCTCATATACCTTGCTTTAGGATTTTCCCTATGAGGAGGCACGCTGAGTACACGAAGTACTCATCGACATGTTTCGTTCTGGTGGTGAACAGTTGACTACGCTGCAGAAGATGATGATGGAGATTACTACTATGATGACCCCGAGGAGTGAGGTCACGTGAACTCTGTCGACTGTCTGTGGCTGAGGTGGAGCCTACCATTCATCGCTTTCTTTTGCGGCTTTGTGTGTAATGGTCATGTGACCAAGTACTCTGTTTAAAGCCATGAGGCTTATATCCCTAAGACTATATTATATTAAACTTGACAATGCAATGTTATCATTTCGACTGTGTTCATCAGTTTGATCCTGGACTGATGATTATACACAGGGGGGGTCTGGAAACTAAGTTCAGACTCTCACATACAAGATGCCATTTGGCTTGTTAGTTGGTGTGAACAATCATTTCCAGATAGTCATTTATGCTGGCATCCTAATGCGTAAGGAGACCATCAAAGCATTTGACTGGGCATACACCGAGTTTGTTTCACTGATGGGTGCGAAGGTGCGAACAACGATGTTAACAATAACATTAATCACCATTAATTGCATTTTTTTTCTGTTTTGCTGATGGGTGGGAAGATGCACCTGGCATTATGAAACTTGAAATGATCAACAAAGTCAGAACCCATCATATGAGGGTACTTTTGTCGAAGGAATTCACTGAAATCATTCCCCCTATATAGTTGGGTTGTTGGTTGATTCATCTGTGGTTTGGTGGACGTATCAACTGCGCTCCAGGTGGTCCAACAACTTAGGGGGTGTTTGGTTGGGATTTTCAGCAGCTTTTCACTGGAAAAAGTTGTAGTCTTCTCTTCCAACATCTTCTAGGCTACCACTAATGCATTGACGACACCCTCCTCTACAGGTCTAGAGCAATAATTGACCATTTCTCCATGTATTCGCGAACAAGATCCTCCCATATACATATCTTGCAAGAGCAACTCCTTTACAATAAAGGAACTAATGTTATTGTCGTGACATCAACAAAACAAATTGAATAGATAGCAGTAGCTCACCGTCCTACCACAAACAAGGAACACTTGGTCATGATCCCATGGTGTCTCGGAGGAGATTTTCTTTGCAGCATCTCCGCAAGCGCACCTCAGCTCGGGAGAGCACAATGGATCTGCTATTCTCTTAGATACAGCGCGCTATTGCATAGTGGATCGGCTACCACAAAATGACGGCATGTCCACTGGTGAAGTGAGAGACAAGAGGAAGAGAGAGATGAGGAAAGAACATGAAGAGCAGTGAGAAGAACATGTGACTAGAGAGAGATAGGGACGGGAGGTTGAAGAGGAGATGGGGACGGGAGAAATAAGAGGAAGATGTTGGTCTGGAGTTGGATTGATGCAGGACAGATGCTGGACGGGAGAGATCTAAGGAAGAGAGAGCAGGAGACGGGAGGTTGAAGAGCAAAGAGAAGAAGATGCTTTTCAGAGAGAGATAGGAACGAGAGGTTGAAGGGGATATGGGGACGGGAGGTTGAAGAGCAGAGAGAGCTAGCTAGCTCAGTAAGAGCGACGGTGCATTTTCTTTTCAGAGATGCGGGATAGGTACCTTCACATCAAGAGCAGAGAGATAACACCTTTCCGAAAATAAATTTAAAAAGTAAATAAGCCCACCTAACCATAGCTACTTTTCTAAATCACAAAGCATGAAGAGAGGCTGAGATAGTTCATATACCCACAGCTATAAATACATTTGCTTTTCTCAAAAAACAATAGATTGCTTTTTAAACTCAATTGTTTCAAGCTCCAATCCTAGTGCTCAAAATTCAGATCCAATGGACGCACAGTCTACGAATAACTCCAATCCTAGTCTAGCTGATTTCAAAAACTCATATCAGAATATTGTGCCTACAATGGACTTGATATTGTTCTATATTATATTTCTTTTACGATTGTTGTCTCTTTGGCTCCCCTCACCTACAAATCCTAGCTCCACTCCTATTTATTTAGGCAATGATATCGACTCTATAGATACATTTTTCATAGAGTCCAACTCTTCACGAAAAGTTCAATTTATTATCCCCCTCTTCTCTGCTCCATATTAGCAATTATCCTACATGGTAGGAAAAAGAGTCAACTGATGTCACATCTTCATAGATGTAATACATGATTTCTTTACCTTGTTACTAAGATCTCTCAAGCTCTCTAATAGATATTCATTGGACCGCATTAAGAAACAACAAGGCCTGCAACAACAAATTTGCTCATTTCGAGAGCAACAAAGTCATTTCTTATTTAAGAACCAACCTTCTTCTCTCTCTTGCACGTCACAAAAAACTGACATGACATCCTATAAGAAATAGGTAAGGTAAACTACTGGAGATGCCCTTACGGCTTGATTAGCTGTTTGAGATGCTTGAGCCAACGAGGCTATCATACACTCAAATGCATGTTGAAAGCGATTGGTTGCCTAGGCTGCAAAAGCAAGCCTGCCAAGTTTAAACTCCGAGCTAACTTGGGTAGCCGTGGGAGAAGGTCGATTCAAACTTCTCTGTGATGCCTTGGAGTCTATGTTGAGTATATGACTAGTTCTGTTATTTATACGTACTAATCATCTTTACTTAGATTAAGCTATACTAGTAAATGTTAACATACAATTAATGATTATTAAAGTGGAACAATACATTTTACTAGCTTCAACAATATGATTTTTAATCTCAGAATAATATTTAGTTACATCTTTCATGGAACCAACTAAACAATAACTTTATATTTAGATCCCGCGGCCTGGCTCAACTACCATCTGGCATAGCCTGGCCGAGTAAGCCATGCTAGTGATACGTGCAACAAATCACACGCCTTGACTATCTTTCTGTTCTCAAAGTTGTTTTGCGGGACATATAGGATCTGAAGTTCACTCGCTATCCTTCATGTATGGTTACCATGTTGGAGATAATAATGACATGAAAGCTAGCGGGGAGAGTGCGCTGCGAGGGGATGCTGTTGCTATTGTTTCCCTTTGCATATCAACGAGGTTCTCGGGGGCTAGCTAGGGTATGTTACATCATTACAGATTCACAATGCATGCTCCTGGACTCTTTGTAGCTAGGGATGGGAATGGATGTAAAACACTACTGACCTTTCCACCCAGTCTCATTGATGACTTTTTCAATACCCAGTTCAATACACATGCATGCATTCGGGCATTCAGCCGGTACCTTATAGTTTGGTAGCGGCGTTAGTGAATTCAGCGTGGAGGAATTCTGGTGTTTGTTTAGATTTTGAGGGAAGCGTTTCAGGGATTTCCATTGAATGTTTTAGTGCATACATGATGTGACAATGATGTGGCAAATTCAGCTCCACCTACCCACTATCAATTCCTTAGATAATGGAGGAATAATCTCCAAACCTCATCCTAACATACATACTCAAACTGTCAATTTCTTTAAGCAACCACGGAGAAAATCCCAGCTTTGGTAACATAGGCTGGTCCCCACGGCAGGCATCATCAGCTCAGCTCAGGAAACGGCAGCAAATACTGCGGCTATTATTCCCTAAGCTGGCGCCCCTGACAGTGACGCGTCGTGGAAATGCATCAGTATTTCCCAAGATATCAGGTCCCCAGAAATGCAGTACTGTATACACTGATGCACCAGCCAGACATGCAGACTGCAGTCGGGCAGCTCGATCGACCCACCCGAGGCCGCCTCACTATGTAGTTGCCATCAACGCATGAATTGCACCGCAGCGTGCGACAACTGTGTTGAGCAGATGATTTAGCAATTTTAGAAACTTCAAAAATACCGATATAGCCTATAATAATATAGTTTTCTTACTAATTACATTTTTACAACAAAAGTTTATCAAAATAAAACAAAGAAAATAAAGGTCTTGCCCACTTTTTTTTTATGGAAGTGTTGCTTAGTTATTAGTTTTTACTCTTGTAATCTTGTTTTTTAGGGAAACTCCTGTGATCTTATTGATATGAAGATTAAACAATACTAGTACCAAGCTCATGCTGTATAGGCCTCCCGTACGGGCTGCCACCCAGCCCAAATAACTCCACTAAGATGTATTAGATATGTATGGTTTATGTCTAAATTGTGCCCTACCAATATTTTAGTCATGACTAAAATGTTGGCTTTTGTCAGGATGGTTGCCAAAAAATTTAGCATGCTCATGCCTTTTTGGCCTCTTTTAATTCATTTTTCTTGTAAATATTTGTCACATTATGGACATGCAGAACTTTGAATAAAATTTTAGATAACCAAATCATAGATAGATTTAGGCTTAAACTAGACACACCATATGCTCACTAACACAGATACCACGCATACATATCTATTAGCCTTTAAATGGCCTAACAGTGAACTTTTATGATTCCAAATATTTGGAGTTTGTTTTCTTTTTCATTTTGAACTTAAAATATTTGGAGTTAGTATTTAACGAGTTATCCATTCAGGGAGGGACGGACGCCTTCCCCCCAGTCAACAATCGGCATCATATCATGATCTTGTCTTCTTGTGGAGGCGTTTTCCGCAGCGGCGGGGCAAAAGCGAGAAAGGCCCCAAAAAGGACGTCGTCTGCCATCATCAGCAGGACCGCGAACTTCACAGGTGGGAATAGCCAATTTATGCAGTGACTGTAGGAGTATGTGTTGGCATGCTGAGGTGGCATATATTGCTGATGCGAAGTCGGCACTCTCAGAGCAACTCAAATGACTTATTGCTGATGTGGCACATTGTATACATGTGTCGTGGAATCCTAGTTGAAAGAACCATCGGTCCAAAGAGAGGTTGAGAGAGATATGAGAACGGGTGCACGAAGAGGCTGACATGTGTATCCTATTAATTCATTTCAGGTCACATGCCAATTAGGATGCTAGTCTAGCTACGAGCAACGATTTGCAGCGGTCGACTAAAGCAACATGAGTTGAGTATGAAATATGACTTCTGTTAGGAGCCATGAGGGTTTGAGCCTTAAGAGTAGACTTGATAAGACTCGATAACCCTATAAATACACATTATGGCCTCGCGCCTTTGGCTCAGTAAATTCGGTGACTATAAATATACACATATGAGTATATTATAGGCTTGATTGCTTGAAGATGCTTGAGCTTGATTCAAATAAGCATGAACTGGTACCTAACTAGATTAAAATCCCTATGAATTGGTGGAGATTTTAATCTAGTTAGGCACCAATGTGATAAAAGTAATAGAAATATTAATTTAAAATGGTGTACGACTTTATTGTGTGGATAGACATTGGGAACTTATTAGAAGTTAGTATGTCTAGTAGACACTAAACCTAGGCTAATAACCAAGAATACCTCATTATGTCCAATTGATAGGGTTTTTTGCACTACAGAGATGGATAGTCTTTTTCCTTTAGGCCATGCCCAGGCTTTGCCTAGGATGGTAGTGATCACACACTAATTCTGTGGGAATCTGGAGTAGGTCAACCCCCTAGGAGATCTGGTTTCAAATTTGAGAAATGGTGGTTGCTTAGAGAAGACTAGAGAGAAGTTGTAATCAAAGCTTGGGCGGCTCTAGTTAGAGGGAGAGATGCAATTGACATTTGGCAACAGAAGGTTACGAGATTTAGATTAGCAGAGGGATGGATTGCTAACATTGAAGCTGACTTAAGGAGAGTTAGAAGTGAGCTAATGGAGGAGTACGATAGTCTAGACGTTAAAGCCGAGTCCTGTGAGCTCTCTTAGAGAGAGCATAACAGGGTGAAACACATCTATGCTGAAATGAGTAAAATTTGGATTAAAGCGGAAACAAAAGCAAGGCAGAGAGCTAGAGATAGAGATATCAAAGAGGGAGATAGTAAACTTCCTATTTCTATGCTGTTGCTAATCAGAGGAGGAAAACTCTAATTCAGGTTTTGGATGGGCCTGAAGGGCCTGTTCATGGTACTAAGGGAATGTTAGATATTGCAACTGACTTTTATAAAGATCTTTTCAAGCATGAAGATAGACCTAACATTAGATTATATAGTAGTTTTTTTTGTTGAGAGAGAAGGTGACCACTGAAGAGAACTCTTGCCTTGAAGCTCCTTTCTCTGAGGAGGTAAAACAAGCTGTTTTTGGGTCATATGCAGAGGGGGCCCCTAGCCCAGATGGAATAGCTTTTCTCTTTTACCAACATTTTTTGGATATTATTAAAACTGACTTGCTGAATATGTTCAATGCTTTCTTTTTAGATGAGCTAGAAATTTATAGAATCAATTTTGCTATGATTACTTTAGTGCCTAAAGAGAATGATACTAGATCCATGAGAAAATTTCGTCCTATTAGTTTACTAAATTTCAGCTTCAAAATTTTCACGAAGGTGTTGACAAATAGATTGGCTGTTATCTTACATAAGCTTATTTTGCATAATCAATCAGATTTCATAAAAAGGTAGATACATCTTGGAAAGGTAGTGACCGCCCATGAGATTTTGCATGCAGTGTATCATGCTCATGAGAAAGGTCTAGTACTTAAGCTGGGTATGAGAAAGCATATGATAAGGTTAACTTAAAGTTTTTGGTAGAGGTTTTGGATTATAGACGTTTCGGGAGTAGATGGAAACAATGGATTCATAGGATCACTCACCAAGGCTCTGTAGGGGTTAAGGTGAATGATGTGGAACGTGATTTCTTTATAATTGGGAAGGGATTGAGATAGGGGATCCTCTATCCCCCCTGTTATTCAATTTAGTACTGGATGTGTTTTCTAGGATGCTGCAGAAAGCAGTCAATGGAGGAATAGTCAGAGGCTTATATGAGAATTTATGTCCTGGTGGTGTTGTCAGTTTACAGTATGCTGACGACACTATTGTGTTCCTTGACAATGACATTTCTGTAGCCATCGACATGAAGTGGATCCTTACTTGCTTTGAACTTATTTCTGACATGAAAAGTAACTATAATAAAAGTGAGCTTATTCAATAGGAATGGAGGATGAGGAAGTACTCCCTTTTACTCAGATTTTTTAATGTATGCAAGGTAGGTTCCCTATATTATGATAGGCTCAGGAATGATAGGCTCAGAAGAGAGGATTCACAGCCTTTGGTTGACAAGATACTTAAGAGAATTGCAGGCTAGAGAGGAAAACTTTTGTCGCAGGAGGGAAGATTAGTGCTTGTTAGAACCTGTCTTGCTAGTGTTCCTGTATATCTTCTTTCCTTTTATCAATTCCCAAAATAGGCTTTAGAGCTTATTAATACCCAGATGGCAGGCAAACTGCCTCTTGGAATGACTTTGAGGGACATAGGAAGATACAGTTGGCTAATTGGCATTTAGTATGTATGAAGAAAGGATACGGGGGACTGGGGGTCCCTAATATCCAAGATATGAATATGTGCCTGTTGGGGTCTTGAGTGAAAAGATATATACAAGGAGACTTCAAAGTTCTGGAAAGGGGTGATGTGGACTGCAAGGGCTATCAAATTTGGCTATCGATGGGTAATAGGGAATGGTACGAAAATCAGATTTTGGGAGGATACATGGTTTGGTACCTCCCCATTTACGGTTCAGTTTTGGGAGCTTTTATAGTATAGTAAATGAGCAAGCTTGCTGTATAGCTGACGTATTGGATGGGGAGCAGGTGAAATGTACTTTTCGTAAAACCTTTGACATTCACATGATGCAAAGTTGGTTTGATTTGGAGAGTGTAGCACAGAGCATTCAGTTTTCTGAAGCTGAGGGTGTTTTGATATGGTAGTATGAAAAAAATGGAGTTTATTCGACTAGTTCATTATATGCAATCATCAACTTTAGGGGGGTAGTACCAACCATAATTCCTGCAGTGTGGTCTTTAACTGTCCCTCTTAGAGTACATAGTTTTCTTTGGCTCATGTCTCGCAACAAAATTATGACTAGAGACAACCTTAGGAAAAGCATGTGATTAGACCGCTGGATTGTGTTTTTTGTTGTGAGAATGATTCTGTACATCACTTGTTATTTGAGTGTATTATGGCACAAATGACTTGGCATATTATCTCTGATTTCTTTGGGAAGAATGTGGGTAGTAACTTTGAATCTGCAGAAAGACATTGGATAGCTAACAAAAAGAACAGAGCTTTGAATTCTATTTGTGCTGCTGTGATGTGGTGCATTTGGAAAAGTAGAAATGGTATAGTTTTTAATGGAGACACTTGATTAAATATAAAACAGATCTGATGGCTTATTCTTCAAACTGTGAAGAGATGGAGAATTTTTTCAAGGAGGATATGTAGGCAGTCGTCGAGAACTTTTGTACTCACTTGATAAAGGTGCCGAAGGCACTACTTGCAGATAGGATGGAGGTGATGGGGGCCTGGTAAGATCAGGTTCAAGTCTGGGACGCTGGTGATAAGGATGCTACATCTGAGATGAAGATGCTGCTGCTGATGGATGATCTCAAAGCCTTGACAATGTCCAGGCCACTATCTGGACGCGAGCTTACCTGGGATGCTGACGCTCAGTACGGAAGAGAAGAAGAGACGATTCTACAGTGGCCACCTCCGGAAGAGGCCAGCCTGCAAATCTGACCGAACCTGCTGGGTTCTACAGAAAAGACGTTCCCTGGAGATGCTGATGTGGACAATACCTAGATATGCGATGTGTAAAAGGCTTATTCTTCAAAGTAGTATGAGTGGTTAGAAGTGAGTTAGTTGATATATGTAAGAATAAAGTGGAACAATCCCTTCTGGTGAGTGGGCTGTAAGCATATGTACTTAAACCTGCTGGGGAAGATCTCCCTGTTTTTCTAAAGAAATAAGCATGAATTCTGCTCAGTAAGGCTTGAAAACAGAAACAAGCAAAGCTAGTTTATTTCAAGTTATCTTTTAAGCCTCCGCTCTGCATAGAAACTGAACCCGACAAGGGTTCTGTTAGCTAGCTTGATGCAAGTCATGTGCTATAAATGAAACAAATCAGCTTACGAGTCAAGTCAAAGCTGGGCCATACGGAGGCTAATTTTCTGTACCGACAGAACATGTCCCCGACACAACAACAGTTCATGGCAAGAGAAAAGAAGGTTTCTCATCCATGAATGCTGCTAACCAAAAATATCATCCAAATTTTTTTGTCACCCAAATAGAAAATTGGTGCAAACAGTCATTAGTATCACAGGTGATGAATTGCGAGAATTATATTGACCTG
The DNA here is from genome assembly GCA_019208055.1 of Stipa capillata. Taxonomy (NCBI): domain Eukaryota; kingdom Viridiplantae; phylum Streptophyta; class Magnoliopsida; order Poales; family Poaceae; genus Stipa; species Stipa capillata. The sequence continues at coordinate 704,384 of JAGXJF010004719.1, forward strand.
AATCAATCAGAGGCTGTAAATACACACATTCTGCCAGGAAGAGGTTATAATTAATATATGCAATATATACGGCTACATGGAATAAAGTGGGGATAAGAAGTGAAGATGGACAAAATTGCCTCTGTGCACTCCACCACTTATCATGGCAAGCTAGGAGGGGAAAGAGATGGCTTGGTCACTTTCAGCTCCCCACAACCGCTGATATATACGGTTTTAAGTGGGCGATCCCACATAGCTCGAGCAGATTGAGCTCTTTCATCCCCAATCAGCTGCGCAAACTCATTGAAGAAACGGATCCTTTCAGCTGGTTTATAGGTAGGGATGGCTGCAATGCTGGTGATAACGTCCATTCCTACGTAATGAATGAAGCAAACATCAGAACAAAAAAGTAATAAATTCAATTGGACCAACTATTAATATCATTGTTTTCCAACAGCCAAGTGAGCTACTATTTTTTCAGTAATATAGAGAAGGACCAAGCACTACATAAAAGAAATTTCACAATAGCATGAGGGTGATTTATAATAGAAAAAGTCTACTTTTGGTCCCAAAACTATTGCCTCAGTTTAATTACACCCTAAACTTCAAAACCGTTTAATTCGCACCATCAACTATCAAAACCGTTCAAATTAGGTCCCAAGCCTGGTTTGGTTGGTGGGTTTGAGTGATATGGCTGGCACATCACCAATTTTGCCACCTCATACTCCACTTGACAGCAGGTCCCACATGCCAGTAGTTGAAAAAACTCTATTTTGCATCATCCCTCTCCCTCCACGCCGCTGACCCTTCTCTCCATGCCAGCCGTCGCCGCTCCTCCAAGACGAGGTGGCAAAATTGATGATGTGGCAGCCACGTCACTCAAAACTGCCTGCAAAACCAACCTTGGGGACCTAATTTGAACGGTTTTGAGAATTAGGGGGTGCAAATTAAACGGTTTTGGAGTTGGCGTGGAAATTAAGCTGATGCAATAGTTGAGCGACAAGAAGTAGACTTTTTCCTTTATAATATGCTGATGTATTTCACAGTTCTACAAATGCGTGGCAGCCACGTCACTCAAAACTGCCTGCAAAACCAACCTTGGGGACTAATTTGAACGGTTTTGAGAATTAGGGGGTGCAAATTAAACGGTTTTGGAGTTGGCGTGGAAATTAAGCTGATGCAATAGTTGAGCGACAAGAAGTAGACTTTTTCCTTTATAATATGCTGATGTATTTCACAGTTCTACAAATGCGTGCCCAGTAAAGAAAAAGATTGATAATTACAACTAATAGGCAATCTATTCCAACTAACTTGCTCAAATTCGTGACAAATATAGCAGGCTAATACGCAGGTAACTCATTTTGGCTCCTGTGATCCTAGGCAGATTTTTTTCTCTTTGCATTGCAAAATATTCTGAAATAATTACGAGATGTAAATATTGCAATATTATGTGTACTTGCAAGTTTTCGTAAAAAAATATGCATTTTTGTGAGTTGTGCAAGAAAAATATTCGGTACACAAATAAATGTTATATTAGCCTCTCTTCCTTTTTTTTGAGGCTACAAATGAAAAATAGTTTTTCATGAAATTTTGCAAGTTCATATTACACTCATACATGTATATATGGGAATTTTTTTTCAGAAATTTATAAAACTTGAAGATGTACTTTTTGATTTATTTTTTATTTTTTTGAAATAACAAGCTCACTGGAGGGAGCTAAAAATCTGTTCCAGTAATACAGCATGCTGGCATACAATATACTAACAGATAGGAGACATGGACAGCCACAGGCACAGTTTCTTCAGTGCTACAGCAGTCACAATTTACTAAAGAAATTTCAACACAGATAAAACTCCAGAAGTAAATTAATTTACACTACTCGACAGGTATGCATAACAAGTTCTAACTACAATCTCTATGTGCATTAGAGAAAACATAATCTGTAAATTATTTAGATAAGATGTCGGGCAGCCAGTGTTTGTAACGTTTTTCACTGTACTTATGAATCCAAATAGATGAACCTAAGATCTATTATGCACATGCGACGAACCTGCCACTTGGAGGAAAAGTAGTGGCATATTAATATGGCTTTAATTGTGAATCAACATCACCCTTTCTCAACCACATATCAGTGGAGTAAGGCAACACTACGCAACAATACATGGTCCCCAAGTATTTAATGAAGGAACTATTTGGAACCATATCTTTTACCGCATATCAGTTGACTTTTTGGATGTTCTACTTTGTGTTATTTGCACATGCCAAAACAGGCCAATGAGCAAATAGTCATGGCAACTTTCACATATTGATAAGTTATTATTAGTTTGTTTGCATTGCATGAACCAACCAGTTCACCCACAAGTTCAAGCGAATGGGGAAAGATATTCAATATACTCATACTTCAACATTTATGACCATATAAAGAGCATGTTTTGTAATATCGCTAAGGGGTTTTTCATGCGAGGAAAGAGCGAGGTACCGTAACTGAAATTTTCAGAACTTGTACACGGCCCAGTTTGGTACTAGTATTATCAGCAATCCAGTATGCCATACATTAACTTCAGAAGAGGCTATAATCACTTTTGACAAGAAAGTTTCTGCTTAAATTGACATACTGTATACTTGGTGCACATTGCATGGTTGTCATGTTAGAATGGTGTACTCAATAGACTATAAAACAATGATTCTTCAGTCAAACGTTTTGACTCTGAACACCTGAACTGGACGAGTCACTGACTTATCTTGTAGAAAATAGTTTTGAGTAAAACACAACTGGAACAAAAAAGGAGGCTGCAGGCAAAACTTCCGCATGGTTAATTCGTTACTCTATAAAAGAGCAAAACGGGTACTTTGTATTTATTCTGTTAAAAAATATGATGTAGCAAATTGGCCCATTTTTCTGTCACTCCGAAATTTTTAAAAGAGGAAATTGCACCGGAGGTACATAAACTTGGCAGGTGGTTTCAGATTGGTACAAAAACTACCGAAATGTTTCAATCGGGTACAATAACTTGGCTTTAATGCTCACGGCGGTACAAAACGGGTCGCGTCGGGCTTGCTGAGGGCGACGCGCGGTGTCAAGCGACACGTGTCTCGCGTTGGACAGTCCGGGGGCGACGCGAGCCTGTGCCGGGGCGACGGTCTCACACGCCGGAATATAACATTTCTCGATTTTTTAAAATCATGTATAAGTTCCAAAAAAATCTAAAAAAATTCATACCGGTTTATAATGGAATGAAGTATACACACGTAAATTTTCGTAAAATAATATGCATTTTTGTGACCTGTGTAAAAAAAAACAAATCGAACAGGAAAAAAATTAGCGTCATACACTGTAGCGCGGATGCGTCGCACTTCTACAGTGCGACACATACACTGTAGCACAATTTAATTTTTTTCTCTCGCACGCCGGCCGAAATTCGAAATTCTAAAATATACGTGACATTTCTCGATTTTTTAAAATCATATATAAGTTCCAAAAAATCTAAAAAAATTCATACCGGTTTATAATGGAATGAAGTATACACACGTAAATTTTCGTAAAATAATATGCATTTTTATGACCTGTGTAAAAAAAAATCCAACAGGAAAATAATTAAACTGTGCTACAGTGCATGTGTCGCACTGTAGCAGTGCGACGCATCCACGGTAGAGTAGCTACTCTACCGTGGATGCGTCGCACTGCTACAGTGCGACACATGCACTGTAGCACAGTTTAATTAAGTCAGTCTACTCTACCGTGGATGCGTCGCACTGCTACAGTGCGACACATGCACTGTAGCACAGTTTAATTATTTTCCCGTTGGATTTTTTTTTACACAGGTCACAAAAATGCATATTATTTTACGAAAATTTACGTGTGTATACTTCATTCCATTATAAACCGGTATGAATTTTTTTAGATTTTTTTGGAACTTATACATGATTTTAAAAAATCGAGAAATGTTATATTCCGGCGTGTGAGACCGTCGCCCCGGCACAGGCTCGCGTCGCCCCCGGACTGTCCGACGCGAGACCTCACGTCGCTCCCGGACTGTCCGACGCGAGACACGTGTCCCCTTCGCCCTCAGCAAGCCCGACGTGACCCATTTTGTACCGCCGTGAGCATTAAAGCCAAGTTATTGTACCCGATTGAAACGTTTCGGTAGTTTTTGTACCAATCTGAAACCACCTGCCAAGTTTATGTACCTCCGGTGCAATTTTCTCTTTTTTAAAAAGTGCCATACTACTTCCGGAAGAGGGTACAATCACTTGACAAGAAATGTTTAAATTGACATACTGTATACTGGTGCACTTGTTACATGGTTGTCATGCTGGAACAGTGTACTCAATAGACTATAAAACAATGATTCTTCTGTCAAATGTTTTGACTCTGAACTGGATGAGTTACTGACTTATCTTGTAGAAAATAGTTTGAGTAAACATAACTGAAGAACAAAAGTAGGCTGCAGGACGAAATGGGTCGTTTCTATGTCTTCCTAAAAACTTCCGCATGGTTAATCGGTTATTCTATAAAAGAGCAAATGGGTACTTTGTACTTATTCTGTTAGAAAATACAATGTACCAGAATTGGCCCTTTTTTCAGTCAATCTGAAATTTTTGAGAAGTATGGATCACTAGTGATATAGTGGCAATACAAATCTCTGTCCAGATATTTAGAAATATAGCTAATCCAAAATTTGAAGCTTCATGTGGACCTCATCAAAACACTTTTAATCAATAATCTTTTACGTCAGGTAGTTATTTGTGTGTTCACATAAGTGTGCATGTTTACCAAGAGTAACTACTTTCATGTCTAGTATAACAACTCTGTCACACATCTCAACCAGCATTTCTGTGCTTGTGTGGGTACACACGTGTTTGTGCAGCGGCACATGCCTGTGTTCCATCATTCATGGGAGTTGGCAGGCATGACCATCCGTGGGCAGGGGAAGGGGGGTGTACTACTATTGACACAATAAACTTAAAAGATAACAAAACAGATGTAGAAGTCCATTAGCCCCAAAAGACAGATTCTTTTTAGGCAATGTAGTCAATTATATTACAGCATCTCATTGAAGATTTGTATGGTTTCCTTCAATGCTGATCTCCCACCCAGTTCTATTAAATCACAGGGATAAGCGAAGAGGTATGGAGCAAAGATGGGGATGTTACGGCACACTGTTGGGAAGAACTAGGGCAGACATTGACTCATTGATTTATGATATCTACGTTGTTGTGAAGCACTATGGCATGTACAGCTGACATGCAAGCAAAGTTTGCACCATTGTTGTCATCTTAATAATCAAGTTTAGAAATCCTACTTTTGTAAGACTAAATTCTGCTCTTAGTCTTACCAACCCTTCCAACTGTATAGCATACCACATTGGTCACACATTGTATGGTTTTTGAAAAATATAAAGGGAATGATATCAAATTCTTGCACGACATTCAACACAAAATGTGCGATAACTATCCAGTAAATCAGATTCTGAAAAAAGATGTGACTTACCTTCCAATACAGTTCCAAAGACAATGTTCTGGCCATCAAGCTCTGGGCAGGGTCCTGGCCCTGTAGTAACCAAGAATTCAACATTGTGATAATTGGGATTGAGTTTGACGCCGTCGTCATCGTCATTCTGCCCAAGGCACAAGGATAGGGTGCCAGGTCTTGCATGTCTTAATTGAAATGCTTTAGGGTCAACAGCCTCAGCATTGCTCACAAGGCCTGAGGGAGGTTGGACCTCTCCCTTATCACGCCGAGGACCTTGGTGGCCAGCAGCAAAGAACTGACCTTGACGGAGCTTGTGGACAAGTGTGCCCCGATAGGCAGAAGCAGTGCAAGTAGCTTTGAAGTTGGCCGTAGTGAGGGGGAGTAGCCGACCATAGAGACCAAAGACTACACGACCAAGAGGTTCAGAATCAGGGCATGAAGCAAGCTCAGCTCCTAAAGTGCGGTCAGAACGAAAGTAGCTCGGACAGACGCTAAAGTCCATGAATATGCGATCTGTGATGGTGGTGTCAATTGTGGAGGTGGACGGAATGTTTGCTTCATCTGTGGCAAAGGAGGAGGAAGCGTAGAGGAGAAGAGAGGAGGCAGGGAGGAAGACGAGAGACCGTCTAGGAATTTCGGGGGACTTATTGTATTTATGGGTATTGTCATGGTTTGGTTTTGAGGGCGGAAAACATGCATGCTGGCTGTTGGGGTGGTGGTGGAGGCTGCTAAGAGAAACGGGGCAAGCCATGGAGGAAGTAGCTCTTGTGCTTGATGAAGGCAGCATATTGTTGCTAAGTGAATGTTTCAGTTTTTGTCCTTCCCCCAGAACATTCGCAGGCAATGTGGTGCTAATATCTTTTCCTGCTTTTACAACAGAAGATGAGTGAGGCGTAAAATTTACTTTGGTAAAAGCTAAAACTTATATTTACTCTCTTTAGAAATAACATAATACTTTGTCAGGGATAACTAACAGCTACCACCCATGAATCCACGATGTATAGCTTACAGCCCAAGCAGTCCTAATTTAAGAATTCCAGGCGTTTCTCTAATTTTCAACATTAAGATGCTACATCTTCTAACTTTTTCAAATGTAGCCTACCCTGTAGAAAATAAGGTGAGAGGTGTTGAATGGTAAACAGCAATTATTCCATAGGGTGGGCAACTATGGCACTCTTTAAAGACATCTGATTTGAGTAAGTGAAAATTTACCTCCATGACTTCACAAAAGCATTACTGAAGATTTTACATTTAAGTAGGTCTTGTCATTACAAAAATTTCCCGTGATTGCCATCTTGTATTTATGTCGTCGTACCAAAGATTGTGCTTACCAACAGAAATTTGTTGTAAAATCAATACACCCACAAAACAAAGTGGGCAAATGAAACTATAGCTTGTGATGGTTTCTTGCAAGTCATTTTGTCAATCAATAGTCAATATCACAGGTGAAGGTCCATTACCAGTATTCTAAGAGCTTGGCCGACATTACATTCACCTTATAGTGTATGTGAATAGGCACGAAACAAGGAAGCTCAAAATCAATCGATCCATCCATCAATTCTAAGATAAAGCTGTAGTTTGGACAGGGCAGGGAAATGGGGAGTTCAAAGGGCACCCCAAATAGTAAAGGTAGAGATCATCGATATTCGGCTCTCACATGTAACCATTTGAGTCCTCCAACTCAAGTTCGCACATAGTAACAGTAGTTTGTTATGCGCCAATAACATTTTGGTCCCGAAGGTACCATCTAGCTACCGATGCTACACAGTATAGATTCTCCTTTTTCTAGTGCTAGCAATAAGCTTCATGGACAGACACCAGTCATGTAACCATTTGAGTCTCCAACTCAAGTTCACCGTCCTAGACTAGCCTTGCTGTAACTTGTGTGCAGGGCCATGATCAGGGTGTCATTGTATTGATCATGATAAACTTTCTCTCATTGAGTTTATGCTTTCCATCATATCAGTGGCTTCTCAAATCCTGACTATTAGGAGGTCGAGATTACTTGTTCGGAGTTTGTGGTCGAGAAGAGGAGAGTCCTAAGTATGTTTGGGGTGATGTAATAACCAAATTGAGTGGCCATCTGGTAAGATTACATTCCTCAACGTCCATGGCAGCGACGTAGGTTCCTTGCCTTCTACAACAAACACACAAAAAATGGAATCGAAGTGGCGGAAACACGGTGTACGGACCTCACCTTCCAGATCACCGGCGGCGGCGGCGAACGGCGGAGGCACAATCCGGCGGCCGCACTTGGCCCTACGGCAGCGGACGGCGGAGGCGGGAGCGGAGGACGAGGAGGGGAAGAGGAAGCGGTGGGAGTTAGGGTTGTGGTCTCGGTGGTGGAGAGCAAGGGATGTGGCGGTGGTGGCCATGGTGGCGGCGGGAGGGAGCTGTGGCCTTGTGGCCGGTGGTGGCCGAGAAGGATAAGGATAATTTCGCAATGCGGATTTATTTGAGGATCGCTTTTCTCCGTATAGAGCAAGACTCATGATTGGTTGGATTTTTCAGCACTTTTCGCTAGAAAAAGTTATAGTCTAACTAGACGGTAAGTTTTTTTAGTAGTTTTTATAAATGGTAGCTGTGACGTGTGACGAGTGACCTATGCGCATGGCACACAAACGAGCGCCAACCGCACTTTATCAATCTTGCCTAACTTTGGCTGCTGTGATTTAATCCGTCCAGCTACGTGATGGTTCTAGGTGCTTCTGGCGAACAGTAAGCGACTCGCTGCGAATCCGGTGATTTCCTCCACGATTTCGTGCTCGTTCCTATGTTTAATCCTCGATTCTGTGTCTACGCAAGTCTTCACCCTTGTCTGGAGTTGAATCTATTCCTGGAAATCAAAACCTTGTCCTTTCTCCCCTTCGCTCTAGCTCCACTTCCGAACCAGCCATTTCTTCTGTTGTTCCACCCAAATCCCCCCCATCTGCTCCTGAATCCACGCTATCCAAGCCTCTTGTGCGGTGCTAGGGCGTGCGTCAATAAAATCCCTTTCCCTAGCCTCAGCTAGGGAGGGGCAGCAAAATAGTTCAGGCGAGTGAGAACGGTTGTCCCAGGTGTGCGATTTCCAGATTCGAGCTGAAGATGGGAGGAGGGAAGGCCGCGCCAATTGAAGGGGGTGGAAGGACGTTTGAAGAATCTCTAGCTCTCAGATGCGGAGCGGAAGGGAATCAGGATCGGCAAGAAATCGGTGAGTCCTCGATCCCTAAACGCATTCAGGCTGTTGGGAAACTTTTATCAGACAAGCCAGCGAGGGCAGAGCATATAGGAAGAACCCTGGCTGGAGTCTAGTGCCCTTTCACTGGAGTAGAATGTAAGGATCTGGGAAGGAATCGCTTCCTTTTTTCTTTCCAGGAGGAAGGAGGGAAGAAGAAAGGCAGTTGAGGATGGACCTTGGAGATTCAACAAAGATCTATTAGTAATGGAAAATCTTGTTCCAAATAAAACTATAGATGAATATGAATTTAGTTCCATCCCAATCTGGATAAGAGCATATGGCATTCCCTGGATAGAATGGACAGAGAGATTGGAGAACTGATCGGTGAATAGGTGGGAGAATTTCTGGATGTGGATATTGATGTATAATGGAGTGGCTAATGTGGAATACATGAGGATTAAAGTCCGTATAAACATAAAGGAACCTTTAATGAGAGGGGTAACCATTGTGGTTGAAGAGGAGGATGAGCTCCATTCTGATGAAGAAAAAATGGTGGGTGAAACTGAAGAGGATGAAGCAAACAAAAGTAAGAAAAAAGAGAGAGTGGTTTCATTTCAGTATGAATTTCTCCCGAACTTCTGTTATAGTTGCGGAGTAATTGGGCATACAGAGAGAAGTTGCACATCTAAACCTAGTAGAGGCGGGGCTCAGCAATTCGGTTCTTGGCTGCAGGCTATTATAACTAAAAATAGCTCTGGTGAGGAGTCAAAAAGCAAGAGCTCAAGCGATGGTGGTGGTTATTGGAGGAGTAACAACACATGCAGCAAAGGTAGCAAACGAGTGGTAGTGATGCCCCATCTTGGAGGAGGAGTTTATCTGATAAAATAGGTGAAGGAGAAGGTGAGGCAGGTCTTAAAAGTGGAGAAGAACGAGAAGTCACTAGCCCTCTTAAGTTAACACATGAACAGGAATCTGAAATCAAAGGAAACAAAAAGGTCTTGTTTAAAGGAGGAAAGACTTCTGATATGTCTGAGAAGTTGGTAGACTCAAGTCTAATCACAAAGGAGGGAAAGGGTCTTGCAAGTACATGCAAACCTTTGGAGGCAGGAAAGGAACAGAGGCAAATTGCACAAGAGTACAAAGAAAAAACTAAAAACCTGGGACAGGAAACTGAGGTAAGCAATAAGCAACCAGAAGATACTAAAAAGAGAACTTTCAAGCGGTTTGAACGACGTATAGGCGAGCAGCAAAAAAATCTAGCAGAAGGCTGCCTCAAGAAGAGAGCTCCTGTACCTATGGAATTAGATGAGAAGGAAGAGTTAGTGAAGAAAGCAAGGATGGAGTTGGATGTGAAGGCCAGAGAAAAAACAGAAAACAATCCTAAAGAAAACGCTGGGCTACGGGGACATCCCGGCGGGACAAAATGAAGATTATAACCTGGAACTGCCGGGGTATGGGGAATGGCCCGGCAGTTCGAGGGCTTCTGGACTTCCAGAAGTGTGAGGACCCCAATATCCTTTTCCTTTCTGAAACAAAGCTTGAGGAGAAGAGGATGCATCATTTTAAATGGATGCTAGGTATGTCACATATGGTGGTGAAGGACTGTAACGGGAAAAGTGGGGTTTGGCAATGTTTTGGAAGAGTCATATCTAGGCAGAGCTACACAACTTCTCAAAGTATCACATAGATATTGAGATCACTGAGCAAGATGGCTACAGATGGAGGTTTACTGGAATTTATGGAGAGCCGGCTACAGATAAAAAATATATAACATGCAAGCTTTTACACATCTTGAACCACCAGTTGAAACTTCCATGGATTTGTGCTGGCGATTTCAATGAGATCATGTATGGACATGAAAAGAAGGGGGGGCCCCCTCGCAACCAAGCTGCCATGGAGAAGTTTAGGATGACATTAATAGAGTGTGGTCTTTGTGATCTGGGCTACTCAGGGGATAAATACACATGGAGGAATAATAATCAAGATGTAAGATGGTATATCAAAGAGAGGTTGGACAGAGCAGTGGGCTCTAGAGGATGGTGTGATCGTTTTGCCTCATATCAGGTAGTAAATGGGGATCCTAGACACTCTTGAAAGGACCAAATGTGTCGACTAGAGGGGGGGTGAATACGAGGCTAATTAAATTTACTTCTTTTAACTTAGTTGATCAGATTAAGACTTAGCTAGTTACAGGACAAGCTAACTGTGTGACAGGTGAACAGCACAGGCAATATATGATGTACAAATTAACACGTAGCTGTCACACAGGTGGCTAACACAGGTGAGCTAAAGACTTAGAAATAAATGTGCAACCTAAATGGCTGTGTAACAGGTAGCTGACACAGGTAAGAGATATGATCTATAGCAACTGTGACACAGTTAAGTTAGCACAGGTGAAAAGATGATCTACAACAGATGAATAGAATATGTCTAAGATCATACAAACAAGCAGATATAGCAAGGAACTATAAGCAATACGAAAGTATTCAGATAGACAGGTGTTTTTTCACCGAAGTTCCCTACTCTTCTCAGAGGTACGTCTCCGTTGGAGAGGCTACTCCGAAGAGATCGCCAGCACTGAATCGTGCTTGTTCTCCGAGTACCTGAATGATCAGGCCTCTTGCTTTGCTTGTGGAAGTTCTTTAGCCTTGCAGCATGTAGACTTCGATTGACCTTCACAAACTACTGGTCCAGCTCACACAAGCTTTGAGTGATACCAGCAACTCCTACGCCCGTCTAGGAGTAGACACTCCAAGAGTAATAGATTCAGCAGCAACGAATCTTAGAGGAACCAAATGCTCTTTTGCTCAAGGACTCTAACTCTCTTAGGAAGGTTGGCTTTTGTTCCGAGTGAGAGAGGCTTGCAACGGTCGAATATAATTTACTGGTTTGAGCTAGCTTGGATGGTTGAGGTCGAAGACCTCCCCTGGTCCCCTATTTATAGGGTTCACAGGAACCCGACCGTTACACTGTTGCCACGTAGGATTAAGTAAGCCACCGGTGATAGGCACCGGTGACACAGCTACTCACTACGCCCAACCTATAACCGGCTCGAGCAGACCGACACCTGTGTCACCGGAGGCTGACACAGGTGAACCCTTAACTGACGTAGCCGCACTACTCAGCCCGGTCTTGGCAAATGACATGCCCTCAACATACAACTACTCTGATCCCTAATAAGGAGAGAACCTCCAACAGTCTTCTGACTCAGCAGACAAACCATCGCAGTGCAGGTCCCTTAGCATTTACAAGCTCTTCCCTGGTACAGAGATGTACCTGAGGCATAGAGCGCTAGACCACCTGTGACACAGCTGCGTCACGCCGGTGACTCTAACCCCTAGGGTTTTCTACTGCTAGCACTGCAGAGTGCTAATGCAAACTAGTTTTACACTTGTGCAAAACTGTTGACACAGCGTCACTGACCTCAAAGCATCAGTGCCACTGTCCAACACCCTGAGCATTGAGTAAAAGATCCTCCACAGATTATTACTACTTCATCCCTCTTGATAGTACAGGCGTTTCCTATGGACTCAAAGAACGTAGCAAATCTAGGCTATACTTGCCACCAACTGTATTCACGGCCCTTGACGCATCAAGCCACCATCACCTTGCTTGCAACTCCTTGCACAACACCGGCTTCCTCACAGCTGTGACACAGCTGCCTAGCACAGCCATTCCCTTGTCCTGGAGACAACCTTTGTACTTTTGGGTGGTCATCATTCCCTTGATGACCCTTCTTCCTGGAACCTATAAAACCTGCTTACACTCACTATAAACATTAGATCCCAGTTTGAGTTGCCATTAACCATCAAAACCACTTAGGGGCCCAGATGATCTTTCAATCTCCCCCTTTTTGGTGGTTAGTGACAACCCATTCAACAAATTCACATAAAGATTTGAATGAGAGATACATGTGCAGGTTGTTAGAATATACTTCCCCTGAAGCTGTGTACAAAAGATTTGATTTTATTATACTAGTGCACAGATTTTAATTTTGGATATGAGCAGTATGTTCTTACAACTTACACTTTTATCAGTTCAGAGAATGTGTATCAGAGCATATGTCATTTCAGAGAATATGTATCAGAGCATATGACTTGAAGGATTTGTCTGAACTGATATATTTTTATTCTGATGCAGTTATAATAACTAGAGTATATGAATATTAATCAGAGCATTCTAGTTATAATAACCAAAGCATATAGATGTGTATCAGAGTACAAGTAGAGCACAAATTCAGAGTAGACATATGTATCAAATCAATTGTACTCAAAGCCTCACAGTAGACATATGAATCAGAGTAAACTATGTGCAAAGCATCAGAGTGATGGGATTCGTAGCATAGAAAACAAAAATTTTCCTACGAGATGCAAACGAAAACCTAGATCCAATCTAGAAAACCAAGATCCAATCTAGAAGAAGCTTGCAACGAGAGACAGATCATATCTACATACCCTCGACGAACACGTCAACGCAGCGGAGAATTTGACCGTTGTCGATGAAGCCCGCAGCCTCCCGCAGCTAGGTTATACCTCCCAGCCGCGAGAGGGATCTTCTCGTGTTCCAATCCGATCAAGCACCGCAACGAGCGGCACCTCCGAGATGTGCACACGTACGGCTCGATGACGTCACCTCCTTCTTGATCCAGCAAGGCGGGAGATGAGGTAGATGAGATTACTCCGGTAGCACGACGGCATGGTGGTGGAGGTGGTGGGGTTTCTCCGCGGACAGGGCTTCGCCAAGCGCTGCGCACGAGAGAGAGGAGATGGGAGAGAGGGAGGCGGCGGCTGGGATAGATCTCCCTGGAGGGTTGCCCCTCCCCTCCTTTATATAGAGGAGGAAACTTGGAGGAGGAGGAATAGTACCCGTGAACAGTACACGCGTGAACAGTACCCTCCCCCAAGTAAAGTCTCCCCTTTCGATCTTATCTCCTATTTTTAAGGGATTTGATCTTATCCCTTGGGGGGTTACTGTTCACGCGACACTATTCACGTGTGTACTGTTCATGCAGTACCCTTGGTCCATGTGGACCCCTTCGGGATAAGTGGGCCCCACCCGGGGACCCCCGGTACCTTCTAAAACCTTCCCGGTACGATACCGGAAAAATCCCGAACTTTTCCGGAACCCTAAAAATACTTTCCCATATATGAATCTTTATCTCCGGACCATTCCGGAGCTCCTCGTGACGTCCTGGATCTCATCCGAGACTCCGAACAAATTTCGGTCTCACCATATTAATATCTCATTTTATACCCTAGCGTCAACGAACCTTAAGTGTGTGACCCTACGGGTTCGGGAATATGTGGACATGATCGAGACACCTCTCCGATCAATAATCAATAGCGGGACCTGGATGTCCATAATGACTCCCACGTATTCAACGAAGATCTTTATCGGTTTGAACCACGATGTCGAATATTCCATTCCCTTTGTCTCGCGATATTTTACTTGCCCGAGATTCGATTGTCGGTATCACCATACCTAGTTCAATCTCGTTACCGGCAAGTACTCTTTACTCGTTCCGTAATGCCACATCCTCTGTGACCAACTCTTTAGTCACGTGCTTGCAAGCGATACAGAATGTGCTTTACCGAGTGGGCCCAGAGTATATCTCTCTGTCACATGGATGGACAATCCCACTCTCGATACATGCAACCCAACAAGTACTTTCCGAAATACCTGAAGACACCTTTATGATCACCCTGTTACGGCGTGACGGTTGATGCCCCCAAAGCATTCTTCCGGTACTAGGGAGCGGCATTATCTCATGGTCTAAGGATCGGAACATTTAACAATGGAAAGCTATGCAATGTGAACTTTGTGACGTGATCGAATTGCCTAACTTAATTTGGGTCTGTCCATCATGTCATTCTCCTAATGACATGACCCCGTTATTAACCGACATCACATGTCCATGATTAGGAAACCTTAACCATCATTTAAGCAACGAGCTAGCCAGATAGAGGCATTGCTAGGGACACGGTATTGTTTATAAAACCACACATGTATTATGTTTCCGTTAATACAATTATAGCATGGAGTATAAACATTATCATGACAAGAAATATGATAATAACAATTTATTATTGCCTCTAGGGCATATTTCCAACAGTCTCCCACTTGCACTAGAGTCAATAATCTAGTCAATAAGTAAGCACTTAACACCTATGGCATTCCGGTGTTATTCATATGCTTTGCATGTGGTAAACTTATCAATGGATCTGACATGTTCAGTCCATGTATTTACAAATCTTTTGCGTCTCCACGCATCACTCATTCTCGAATGAGTTGGCATTGTATATGTTTGGTCACTTGGTGGGACCTTAATTCCTCGTCCTGAATTATGTTGCCACTATTGTCGCACAATAGAGCTTCATAGTACTGGCTCACTTGGAACTACACCAAGTTCGATAATGAACTTGTTGACTCAACATCCTCCTTTGTCGTTGTTAAAACAACGATATACTCAGCCTTCGTTGGTGAATCCATCAAAGTGTTTTAACTTTGAATTCATCCAAATCCAGCATGGAACCTCCTTCCAGCCCATTGTGCCACCTTTTATTAAACACATAGCCTAATTGAGATAAATTGTTTGTATCTGTAACAAACTAGCACCGATGTAACACCTTACAATGGACGTTGTCACATCTGCATACAAAACATATCCTTAGTTCTTCCAAAGTACTTAGATATTCATAGTATTGTTCAAAGATCAACATGTGATCATTCTGGTATATGCCCGTAACACTCAGAGCATACGACATATCTGGTTTGTGTGCATAGCATGGCGTACTGATTACAAAAAAAATGCTCATGCGTTTAGCTCATCAAGTGTTTGTAAAACACTGAGTCTTGCATCAACCTCTTCCATGCGACAAGAACCCTTTCTTGGCGTTTCCATACTGACCAACTCATATCTCATCTGATGCACTTTGGCTTAACCATATTTTGGTGCCTCAATCTATCTCCATAGATTTTGATGCCCAATATGCTGTTTAGCCTAAGTCTTTCATCAAATCTAATTTTAATGAAATCTCAACCGTATCAAGAAAAGACACATAATTTCCAATCAACTATATGTCGTCTACATAAAGTATTAGAATATGTCTTAGAGCTCCCACTTACTTTCTTGTAATATTACAAGCATCTTCACCGTCCCTGATGAAACCAAACTCTTTGACAATTTTCATCAAGTGAAAATTTCAACTCCGTGATACTTGCTTCAGTCCTCAAATAGAACGCTGAAGTTTGCATACCCTTTCTAGCATTCTCTGGATCGACAAAACCCTTGGTTGTATCTCACATACATCCTCGGTTAGCTTCCTGTTTAAGGAACTTAGTTTTGACATCCACTGCCATATCTCTTAATTGAAATATGCAGTGATTGCTAGAATAATCCTTACAGACTAAGTATCGCTACGGGAGATCCAATCTCATCGTAGTCAACTATTTGAACTTAGTCGAAACATTTTGCGATAAGTCGAGCCTTTTAATGGATGGACACATCCACGTCTGTCTATTTTATAGATCCATTTATATCCGATAGGCTTCATGCCTTCCGGAGAGTCTACCAAGTTCCAACTTGATTTTCGCACATGGACTCTATCACGGAATTTATGGCGTCCAGCCATTCAGCGGAGTCAGGGCCCATCATTTGCTTCCTTGTAAGTTGCAGATCCATCGTTGTCACAACAACAATACTTCATCCTCAAACCACACGCTGGTTTAGTACAAAGTCAGCTTAACCTACGCGGTTCAGCTGCAATCTCGACCGAAGTCTCTACAACACATGTAGTGGCTTCCATTTTAGTCATAATAGGAAACTCCAGAACAACTTCCGGTGTTGCGCTACTCTGACCTAATGACAAAGATTCTCCAATCTTGCCGAACTGCACTGTCCTCCCACTCACCTTTTCGCAAGAAACACTTTCTCGTGAAATCCACCTTTTGTGACAAACACTTTTGTCTTCAGTTCGGTGATAGGAGAAATACCCAAAAGTTTCTTTGGGATAACCTTTGAAGAATCTTTAATCCGATTTTGGTTGTAAACACTTTACATATGCTATGCATACCAAAATTTAAGAAAAGACAATTTGGGTTCCTACCCATGCCATAACTCATATGGTGTCATTTCAACGGATTATGATGGCACTCTATTCAGTGTAAAAGCGGTAGTCTCTTAAAGCATAATCCACAAAATATAACGGCAGTTTTATTTAATTACATCATCGATCTAACCATGTCTACAAGGTTTGATTACATCTCTCGGACACTCCATCACTCTATAGCGTTTCGGGATGCGCAAGTTGTGGAACAATTCCATAACTCTTCAGATGTTCGCTAAACTCGTAACTCAAATATTCTCCTCTACAATCCAATCATAGACATTTGATTTTCTCGTTACGATGATTTTCTACTTCATGCTGAATTTTGAACCTTTTCAAATATTTCATACTTCTTTCTCATCAAATAGATATATCCATATATATCCACTCAAATCATCGGTGAAAGTTTATGAAGTAGAGGAATCCACCATACACGGCTACACATATCGTACTTCATACATCATTATGTATAATTTCTAAAAGTTAGTCGTCCGTTCAACTTTGGCCTATAAACGGATTTTTAGTCATCTTCCTTTCAGATAAGATTTGCAAGTGTCAAATGATTTAAAATCACATGACTCCAAAAATCCATCAACATGGAGTTTCTTCATGCATCTCTTTCCAATATGACTTAAACACAGGTGTCACAAATAAGTGAATTCAAATCATTAGCCTCGCGGCGTTTTAGCGTCAGTGTTATGGATGTTGGTATTACCATCAAGATTTAAATGATCCATCCATTATGGAGCATGGCCATAATTTGAACAACCATTGTTCTCATAAAGCCGAAACAAAATAACAATTACTAAGCACTTATAATCATTCTCAAAGGCTCGAAAGGATGCAGACGGTGAACATAATAAACCCTTTTATTTAGTTCCCAATGTGCATCACTACCACATCTTTTGCTAGTCTTTTAGGCCATTGTAGTTCTTGTATCGTGTTGCATTGTATGACACTCATACCAACCGATCTAATAACACATACCCAAGAATTACATTGTTTACTAGCAAAGAATACATCTACAACATGTATATCATCTATATACCTGAGCTGGACTTTTCCAGTCTTTTCTTTTCCTGCCAAATATTTTTCAGATCCTCTTTCAGCGTCCCCTCTCCTTTTAGAAGAATCTATCAACATCAACAATGGCACATAGTATTAGGATTTTAGTCAAGTACTAGCACCCTTAGACTTGCACTTTGAAATTGATCACCATCATCACATGATTGGCGTTCTTTCGGATTCCACTTTTAGCTATCTTTAAGTATGGTAAATAAATTACCCATACACTTTATCCATCCCATCATAACATTTTATGATGAAGCTACTATAGCTCGTAGGGAAGTATGCGAGAATAATTTCAGTGCCAAACTATTTAGAAATCAAGACGCCTAGCGTCTTCAATCTTTGCGTATACTCATACAATATGAGCACACGCTTTCTCACTAGATTATACTCAGTCATCTTGCAGCAAAACAAGGTTTTAGATATCACATATCTGTTACTCCTTGCTCACTTCTGAACAATCCTTTCAGCTCCTAGATTATCTCATAATCTCCTCAATTCTCAAAACAATTTTGTAGATCAAGTTTCACGGAGACAAACATGACTTTAGACACTAAATTGGAATCATTGCTCTTGGATTAATACAACTTATTAAATCACATGGAGCTAGGTCAGGTTACCGAAAGTTTGCAATAGGACTTTATCTTAACTTGGCACTAATATGGTACCATTCCGTATCATTACTACCAGATCAATTCAGTTTTTCTATCTCAATTAACAAGCTAAGTGTAAGGTAGATAACGGATGCCAATGACTACTACGAACTATGCAAATTTACTTTGATTAGTTGTTCATGATAATAAACTCCCACTAAATTCAACATCCCTCATAGTTGTTTTAGTGGTACATGATCCAAATCCACTACACCAAGTCCGATCATCACGTGAGATGCTGTAGTTTCAATGGTGAACATCAACATGTTGATCATATCATCCATATGACTCATGTTTAACCTTTCGGTTCGCTGTGTTCCGAGGCCATGTCTGTACATGCTAGGCTCGTCAAGACAACCCCAGTATTCTGCATGTGCTCCGAGGTCATGCCTGTACATGCTAAGCTCGTCGAGACACCCGTCGTATGTGAACGTAGAGTCTATCACACCCGATCATCACGTGGTGCTTCGAAACGGCGAACTTTCGCGACGGTGCATACTAAGGGAGAACACAAACATGATATTACTTTGTGAGGGATCATCTTATAATGCTACCGTCGTCATACAAGCAAAATAAGATGCATAAAAATGATAAACATCACATGCATAGATAATGTGACATGGTATAGCCTTTTTCTTCTTGTGCCTTTGATCTCCATCTCTAAAGCACCGGCATGATCTCCATCACCACCAGCATGGCGTCTAGGTCCTTGGGCGCCGCACATGATTGTCACCACCACGCGTTGCAACTACAACTATTGCTAACCATAGCGATAAAGTAATGCAATTACATGGCGTTTGGAGTTGACACGCAGGTCATACAAAAATATTAAAGACAACCATATGGCTCCTGCCCAGTTGCCGTACTCATCGACATGCAAGCCGTGAAATATTACAAAACATGATCATCTCATACATCACATATATCACATCACATCTTTGGCTATACCACATCACATGCCCCTGCAAAAACAAGTTAGACGCCTTTACTTATTGTTTACAAGTTTTACGTGGCTTCTAGGGGCTGCATACAAGAACCATTCTTTACCTACGCAAAGCCACAACGTGGATTCAAGTATTGCAATTAACTTCTTCAAGCCTCCCGTTGCAATTTAGATCTCACTATAGCAAGAGAGACAGACACCCGCTAGCTGCTTATGCAATACAAGTTGCATGTTGATCGCAGAACCGGTCTCATGTGCGAGGACATGTAAAGTTGGTCCGGGCCGCTTCATCTTACTATCCCGCAAGATCCAAAGTGCACGAAAAGAGGTAGCAACAAGAGAATCAACGCCCACAATCCAATTGTGTTCTACTCGTACAAAGCATCTACGCATAGATCTAGCTCTGATACCACTGATGGGATTCGTAGCATAGAAAACAAAAATTTTCCTACGAGATGCAAACGAAAACCTAGATCCAATCTAGAAAACCAAGATCCAATCTAGAAAACCAAGATCCAATCTAGAAGAAGCTTGCAACGAGAGACAGATCATATCTACATACCCTCAACGAACACGTCAACGCAGCGGAGAATTTGACCGTTGTCGATGAAGCCCGCAGTCTCCCGCAGCTAGGTTATACCTCCCAGCCGCGAGAGGGATCTTCTCGTGTTCCAATCCGATCAAGCACCGCAACGAGCGGCACCTCCGAGATGTGCACACGTACGGCTCGATGACGTCACCTCCTTCTTGATCCAGCAAGGCGGGAGATGAGGTAGATGAGATCAACTCCGGTAGCACGACGGCATGGTGGTGGAGGTGGTGGGGTTTCTCCGCGGACAGGGCTTCGCCAAGCGCTGCGCACGAGAGAGAGGAGATGGGAGAGAGGGAGGCGGCGGCTGGGATAGATCTCCCTGGAGGGTTGCCCCTCCCCCTCCTTTATATAGAGGAGGAAACTTGGAGGAGGAGGAATAGTACCCGTGAACAGTACACGCGTGAACAGTACCCTCCCCCAAGTAAAGTCTCCCCTTTCGATCTTATCTCCTATTTTTAAGGGATTTGATCTTATCCCTTGGGGGGTTACTGTTCACGTGACACTATTCACGTGTGTACTGTTCATGCAGTACCCTTGGTCCATGTGGACCCCTCCGGGATAAGTGGGCCCCACCCGGGGACCCCCCGGAACCTTCTAAAACCTTCCCGGTACGATACCGGAAAAATCCCGAACTTTTCCGGAACCCTAAAAATACTTTCCCATATATGAATCTTTATCTCCGGACCATTCCGGAGCTCCTCGTGACGTCCTGGATCTCATCCGAGACTCCGAACAAAATTTCGGTCTCACCATATTAATATCTCATTTTATACCCTAGCGTCAACGAACCTTAATTGTGTGACCCTACGGGTTCGGGAATATGTGGACATGATCGAGACACCTCTCCGATCAATAATCAATAGCGGGACCTGGATGTCCATAATGACTCCCACGTATTCAACGAAGATCTTTATCGGTTTGAACCACGATGTCGAATATTCCATTCCCTTTGTCTCGCGATATTTTACTTGCCCGAGATTCGATCGTCGGTATCACCATACCTAGTTCAATCTCGTTATCGGCAAGTACTCTTTACTCGTTCCGTAATGCCACATCCTCTGTGACCAACTCTTTAGTCACGTGCTTGCAAGCGATACAGAATGTGCTTTACCGAGTGGGCCCAGAGTATATCTCTCTGTCACATGGATGGACAAATCCCACTCTCGATACATGCAACCCAACAAGTACTTTCCGAAATACCTGAAAGACACCTTTATGATCATCCTGTTACGGCGTGACGGTTGATGCCCCCAAAGCATTCTTCCGGTACTAGGGAGCGGCATTATCTCATGGTCTAAGGATCGGAACATTTAACAATGGAAAGCTATGCAATGTGAACTTTGTGACGTGATCAAATTTCCTAACTTAATTTGGGTCTGTCCATCATGTCATTCTCCTAATGACATGACCCCGTTATTAACCGACATCACATGTCCATGATTAGGAAACCTTAACCATCATTTAATCAACGAGCTAGCCAGAGAGAGGCATTGCTAGGGACACGGTATTATTTATAAAACCACACATGTATTATGTTTCCGGTTAATACAATTATAGCATGGAGTATAAACATTTATCATGAACAAGAAATATGATAATAACAATTT
Source organism: Stipa capillata (assembly GCA_019208055.1). NCBI lineage: Eukaryota > Viridiplantae > Streptophyta > Magnoliopsida > Poales > Poaceae > Stipa > Stipa capillata. The sequence goes on from JAGXJF010004719.1 coordinate 725,964, forward strand.
ATTATTGCCTCTAGGGCATATTTCCAACACAGAGCAATTATTCAGAATAAACATATGTATCAGATCAAAGCTGAACAAGGCTCAAGAATGTGTGAGGAAAAAAATTATATCACAGAGAATATCATCCACACACATTACTGCATCAGAACACATCTATCAAAAGGAATTATTACTGCATCAAAGCTCATTAAAAATAGCATTACTACATCAGAGCATATCACAAAGATTAATTGTAATCAAGACAGAAGAATCAGAGTTAAAAACACAAGTCTTGATACAGTAAAATTACTCCCCCTATATCCAAAATATTTTCCCTCTTATATCTCTCCCCATATCTCTCCCTTAACCATTTCTCCCCTTTGCGCCATTTTCTCCCCCTTTGACACTGAAACACCAGAAAGGGGTGAGGAGGAGAAACATTTAGGGAAGCTTTGTCTTCAGCAGCTGGAGAACTTCTGATGGTTGAGTCTGCAGTTGATCGACTTTGGAGTGCAGGTTGTCGACTTTTGTTCTAAGCCGAAGATTCTCTTGGCGCAGAGCGGCAAACTGAGTTGGCATGACCTTGTTCTGGTAGGCTCTGGCTGCTACTTGAGTCATGAGAGAGGAGGACAGAGTGCCATCTTCAGCCACCTGTGTCACAGATACTAGCTCAGCTGGGTCAGCTTTAGGAGAATCAGCCGTGACACCGGTAGGCACTTGGACTTCAGGCGCTGGCACCGGAGGGGCAGGCACTTGAGGAGCTATGGGAGCAGCTGTGTCACTGGGGGCAGACACAGCTGGGTCTGGAGAATCTCCAAAAAGAGCTGGCACAGCAACCTCATTAGGATGGTCATCAACCTGAGGCCTGAGCTGGGTCTTGATAGTCTTCACTGACATGTCAAAGTTTGAATCCAGAAGACCTGTGCGTTGAAGGATCATGTACATGATGTATGATCCATACCTCAGCTTTGCTTTCTTATCCTTCTGAACCGCATCTATCTCATGGAATATATATCTGCCCACATCAAAATGCTGGTTCTTTGCAATGTGCACCAAGATCTGCCAAACTGGATTATACACAGCATCTGTGTTGCCTCCCTTGGGCTGAAGAGTGACATTAATAATCTTCACAAGATGCTTGGCTGTGATGGTGATACCCTTGAAGTAAACATGTTCAGGAGGGGCTTTGGCAGGGAAGGTAAAGTTCCTAGGATAGAACTTCCTTCTATCAGCATTGGAGATTGACTCTAGCTTGAACAGATTGGGCATTCCAGACTCCACTGGTGCATGAAACAGACTGTTAAACTCTGGGGCTGGGATGGAAAGAAGTTGGCCTCTTGTCTTCCAGAGCATACTTGGTTGCTTTGTTCGATCCAGACTGTGGCATAGAATTCCTTAAGAATCTCTAGGTCATAATCTTGTTGAAGATTGCAAATAAACTCCAGGCCTGAGCCTTGAATCAGATATGGTAGGGTTCTCAGCCTTGGATCATTCAGAGCAGACCAATCTATGGCCTTGCAGCCAACAAATCCCTTAGAAGATAGGATTTCATGGTAGACACCCCTTTGATGATCATTGTGAAATCTGGGGTCTGAGCAAGATGGTTCCTTATATTCCTTATCTTCATTGAAATATGGGCAAGTTGACCTCATCTTGATAAATGCACTGGTGCTTATTGAGGCAACTTTGCTCTTGGACCTCTTGGGGTCACACTTGGGAAGCTTTTTGGCTGCAGCTCTTGAGATGAATTGTATTTGGTTGACCTCAGTCCTCAGAGCATAAGAAAATATGTAGTGATACTTGGATTCCAAGTTATCGTCTGCAGCTGAGGGACTGGGTGAGCTGTCTTCATGTTCTTCCTCTTCTTCCTCTTCAGGTTTAGTGACTGATTCTGTACTGGGGGATGAGCTTTTAGCTTGATAGTCCTTATCAGAATCAGACCTAGGTTCTCTGGCCCTTGGTGGAGTCACTGATACTCCTCTTCCATCATCTGATTCGGTCTCTGAGCTTTCTTCTTGGCCAGCTGAGCCACGTGCCTGTGCCACAGGAGAGGTGTGGACTACCCGGTTTTAAGGCCGGATAAACCCTTGTGTTCACTGTATCGATCCCTTGATCAATAGTCGATACACACAAGTACTTGATAACATAACCATGCCATACAACGTTTATTACAAACAGCAACCATACTTGGTCTTTTGTTCTTACAAACCGGGCCTATTGGCCGAATTGAACATCAGCGGAATAAAAATACGGTGGATATCCCATCTATATGCCGAACCACAGGCAACAGACTGGGGAGAAACCCTACGCCTCGAAGTCTGTCGCTATCGCCAGACTGGTATTCCTCCTCTTCGTCTGGCCACATAACAAGTCAGGTGAGTACATTGAATGTACTCGCAAGCACTCCGCCGGGGAGTTTAATACGGATATGAACATGCTCGGTAATTATCAATAACAAGGCTCTATCCTATGTTTCATGTTGTGCGAGAAAGTAAGTTTGCATTGGAAATAAGTACATAGATATAAAAGCGATTTTATCAAACCATCTCGACGCGACGAGATAAGGTATTGCTCAAAACACTCGCCCGTTGCCACGGGGAGTTCATTTTTGTGCTTACCGTGACAATGGTACAGCACGGTACTTACCTGGTTCCACAGGGAGACGCAGCTCGCCTCGTACTTACGGGGTTCCCAATCACCCGGTTCCTCAGGTAGACGATGCTCACCTCGTACTTACAGGGATTCTAAGGTTTGCCCGAATCTACGGGAAAACCCGACTTCACACCTCCCGATATGATGGGAACTTGGCAAACTGCCCTGCGAACACGACGGTTCGCGTCCTTAAACCCATAACCCAGAAATCCTTTTTGGGGCTTAGAAAGCCAGACTACTTTAGTGTGGCCCGACCAAGTTCGTCCATGACCGCGGACGCGGCTATTCGAATAGTTTTAACACTCTGCAGAGGTTGTACGACTTTACCCACACGATGTAGTTCACCCTGGGCATACCGTGCACTGCATACTACCAGAGCTAGTACAACGAGACTCTTTGCCGGTGTGAACCCAGCCATGAACCCGTCAGAAGGACATGTCCCACACCTAGCTCGAGACAGTATCCCTGCTACGAGGAGGTTGGTGTTCCAACTCTGTGGCGAACCAAACCTCGTTACCCACGGGTTTAGCCCTCTTCGGAGCTACCCGCCCCACCTGCACTCTACTAACTGCCCACGGGTTCATGCTAGTCTAGGACGGTTACTAGATCAAGTCCTTCCCACAAAGGACATGTGGTTCGTATTGTAAGACTTGGCCAAACGGCACTTAAGACAGGTCCTTAGGTGATCCGAGAAGGACTCCACACCACTCCCGATAACGGGCAGCGAGAACCACGACGGGCCTTACCTCGCTCTTTAACAGCTCCCTGCAAACACCCTTCATTACCAACCCGGATCAAAATCTCCTCCCTTTTTAGCTCGGTTCCACAGAACCCTTTTTGGTAGAATATCCCAACCCATGCATATCCTACCTTCCATGCACCTCTACAACCAGACGCGACGATCCGTTTCGATATTTCATCACATGAAATATGGGGTGTTGCTTTCCTTTTCCTTTTCGAAAACCTACTTCATCTATTGCAGGGCTAAGCATATGTATATATATATCTACACTAACCTAAGTTCCCGATAACCTTCGGAATACAATGCTCCTAAGGCGACAAAGATTACGGGGTCGGACTAGGGTTTCCTATCATCGGTGATATCTACTCTACATAAAATACAGGGGTAAAATATAGCATGCATGGTTTGAAAACATAATAACAATATTTCGTAAAAACTGGGATTCAACATGATCAAGGGCGGAGGGCTTGCCTGGCAAGTCTTGGCTCGGTTCCGGACGCGGAGATGCTTCGGGTTCGTCCTGGCGCACGTACCTCACACCGTCAACTACACGTTCGGAAAAATACTTCGAATAAGAATCGAGCATAACAACGACAAATAATAGAGGTCAGCATGCATGCTTGCGGGGTCCTAACATTTTCATGAAGAGTTGAATATGGTGGAGATAACTTAAGAAGAACCCATATGCATGCATGAAATGACGGTTAGGTTTCTAGGGTTTCAAGGATAAGCACTGGCTTTCTTGGCTCATGGAGTTATGCATCATGGACCATGGTGGACTATTAGGGTATATAGCAAGATTTGGACTTTAAACCTACTGGACGAATGGAATGCATCATTCAATCGAACTAGTTTTGAAAAAGAATTAACACTACATATGCATGCTCATGAGTTAGGGTTTCATGGCTTTAATCTATTCTTTTTAATCTCTAAGCTAAGCAACATGAATGCATGAATGCAACTTGAGCAAGGCTAAGGAAAATGCTGGAAATTAGTATACTGGAGTGCCCTAGATTGAATACATTTCAAATGGAAGTTTTAAAAACAGATTTGAATTAGAAGTGGCTACTGGACTGGGCTGTACAGAGAGAAGCATTGAGATTTTCGAAAAATGATCTATATAGAAAAGATGGGAAATAAAATTCTGAACAACTTTTATTTGGGGAGTTTTCTGAGATTCAGGCTGGATTTGAGTGAACCGGCTGAACCAAAACAGGATATAGCACTGGACCAGAGAGAGAACCGGCCGGTTTAATCCAACCGAAGGGGGGGTGACGTGGAGAAGTCGGCGCCGGCTTCAGTAAACCTGACAGTGGGCCTGGTGGCTTATCGGGCCCGCTGGCAGTGGCGAGGGGCGGCGTACCGCTTCGGTGGAGGTGGCCCACTGGTCAGAACAGAGAGGAGGGAGGAAAGGGTGCGCGCGGGGAGGGATTCCGGTGAGGAATTAGGGTTCCGGTGAACTCCGGTGAACTTCGACGGCGAGAAATTTTGTGGGATTCTGAGGGAGAGAAGGGCATTGGCCGGTACCTACGGGTTCCAGAGAGGATGGGAAACTCGTTTTTGTGGTTGGGGAGTTCGCGAGCTTGCTGGAGTTAGGAATTCATCAGGGTCCAGAGCAGAGGCGGAGCGGTGATGGTGGCTGGGGTCTCCGGCGAGCTTCAGCTACAAGGGGAGCCAAGTGGGGATCAGGGGAGGTTCTAGGGGGCTTAAGGAAGGAAGGGGAAGAAGGATTCTTCACTGGAGGCAGCTCAATTCCACTCGGGATCGATGGCGACTGGTTTCTGGGATTGAGGAAGAATGCGAGGAATCAGAGGAGCTTGGGAGCAATTGCTAGCTATTGGAGCTTTAGTGGAGTGTGGTTGAGGTGATCATGGCGATTGCCGAGCTCGGGCTGCCTTTAAATAGGCGGGGAGCGGATGAGGCCGAGCGATCGGCTGCTCAGGCCGCCGTCCTCGCCGTGGACCTCGCTCCAGTGGCTCGGTGACTTCGCCAGGGGACTCGGCCTGCTCAGGGGGTGCAAGGAATGACGGTGGCGCGGACTTGGTTCAGGCGAGGTAGTGGTCGGCGGGGAGCAGAGCTCGGGCGTGCGCGTGGGCGTCTGGCACCGGCATGGCCGCGTCCAGAGCGCGCGCACTGGCATGCCACGCGTGTCCTGGTGCTGTCCAGCGTGTCCAACCATGTCCAACCGTGTCACTGCTTGGAGTTGAAGACTGTGGAACTCAGCAGAGAATGGGACTTCGAGTGGATGGATGGGAGGTAGAAAATAGAGCTGAGCTCATGTCGGCATGGTTGGTGTTTAGGGTTTAAACTTATGGCTGTGGCTTAACACTGGGAGGCAAGAGAGTTGACATGGCTCAGAGCTGAAGAGATGCTGTTGGCCAGCTCCTGGAATGAGGTGGTTGGTAGTTGGGCTTGGGATTAAGAGGAGAGAAGGAAGTAGAGGTAAGGTGTTTGATGGATGCCCTAGGTGGTTCTTGCACTGGAGATGAAAGTGTTTTTACAGAAATGGAGTAAGGATACAAAGATGAGTGCTGTGCAATTTTTGTAGAATTTTTCTGAGCAAGGAATGGTGTAGTTGTAGTACAAATGGGGAATTTGACCTAATTGGAATTTTGAATGTAATTCAAATTTTTGAACTGGACTTCCCAATTTTATTTTATAAATTGGTGAGGAATATAATGAAGGAGTTACTGGTGATTTTCTAGACCTTTTGGAGAACTAAAAGTGCATGTGATAACACTTTCTTAATTTCTGGAGGAGAAAACCTAATTAGGGTTTTAGGCGGCAGATGAGGTTTTTAGGGTTTCCGACGACGGCAGGGTCGTGGTAGGGTACAGGAGAGTTAGGGTTTGGGTTTTGGAGGTCGGGAACAAGAATGGGCGAGTTGCCGCTAGGGTTAGGGTTTGAACGGAGCTCGTGCACATACAGCGCGTGCGCTCCGATTAGAGTTTATGCATGCGATGACGAGGCAACCTCGGATGACGACATGAGATGGTATGCATGAACAAATGTTGAAGATCCAAACACTCAGGCAAAAGTTTTGGGATATACACGCATATACGCGCTTAGGGTTTTGGGGTTTTATGGAAACCCGATTAAGAAAAATCAGGGTGTGACAAGAGGACACAAGTGGTTGAGCAATAGGTGCAGGGTCAGCTGCCGGAGGCACAGGTGATGGAGTCCGGTGGGTCATTTGGGCTTGAACCTCTTCTGCCTGAGGCACAGCTGGTTGAGACAGCTGTGGACTTGGGGATTTGGCAGGTTTAGTAGGCTTCGCAGATCCAGCCTCTGGTGATGATGAAGGCACATGGACCTCTTTGGGAACTTGTTCTTCAGCCTCAGATACAAGAAATTGGGATGGGGACATCTGCTTCTGAACATCCAGGGAGGAAAGGGATTCTACACTTGTAGAGCTCAATGTTCTTCTGCTCCTCCTCTGATATGTTTGCAGATCTGACTTGGCTGGGCTGGCCACCTGTGACACAGGTGGTGGCATCTCTTTCTTGATTTCTTGGAGAGCTTCCTTCTGCTGTTCCAACTGATCTTTAATTGTAAGCTTGGAACCCTGAGAGGTTTCTGAGATGATTTCAACCTCTAATTCTAGTTGCTTCTTTGCTGGAGGTTCTTCACTGATGACAACTGTGTCAGATCTTCTTCTCTTGGCGCTCAGTGCAGATAACACTGCAGGATCTGGTCTGTTGGCAGCAGAGACTTGAATTTGCTTGAGCTTTGCTTCAGCCATCAAGGCTATTTTCTCAGGACCTCTGGACAATCTCATAGCTTTGCCTAGCAGCTCATTGATTTGTTCAAGAAGAATGTTGTCTCTTTGTTCTGAACTCAGGCCTTTGGGCATGGATTTTTGAGTTGAGGCAGAAGATCGAGCTGCCTTGAGCTCAGGGGACAGAAGGCCTCTTTTAAGCTTGATTTCAGCTTGTACTGCTTGCTTCTCAAGACCAGTGGGCAGAGAGTTGGTCTTATGGATCAATTCACTGATCTGATAGATAAGTTCCCTATCATTGTACTTCACTTCAACTGGTTTAGAATATGGCATTGCCAAACAACTGGTTGAGATTTTCTCCTGAGTCTCAATAATTTTCTTTCTCACCTCAACCTCAGCTGAATATGAAGTGGCTGTTTGTAGCTGCTTGTGCAGATCAGCAATTTCCCTTAGGAGAGCTCTATCTTCTTTGGAAGGTTCAGGGATTTGCATTGTAACAGGCCTAGCAGCCTCTGAAAGCTCAAAGCTTTTAGCAGTGTAAATGGTTGTCAGCTGCCTCTTTGTTTTCTCATCAGTGGCTGCACTGATCCTTTCAGCTAGCTTATCCAATTCATCAAGAATAAGCTTGTCATGCTCTAAGTCTTCTTGAGACGCTTGAGGTTCCGGAGTAGGCTCTCTAATGGTAAGTGTGCCCCTGGGCAACACTACATTTTCAATAGATGGCTTGGAGCTCTTCTCGACTATTTTCTTTACCTTCTTGGCAGCCTCCTTGCCCAAGGAAGTGTGCTCAACATCAGATGAGGATCTTGTCCTTTTGGTAGGAACTCTTTGAGCAAAGTTGGATTGACCAGCTTTCTTGGCAGCAGCTTTTCTCTGTCTGACAGCCCTTTGGCTTGCCCTTCTTTTCTCAGCAGCCTCTTCTTTCTGTCTCAGCCTTTCCCTCTCTTGATCAGAATCTGAAATTGTGAGATCTATGCTGGACTCCTCTGGGTCTGACCACTTGATCCCACTGTCAGCTCTCTCAGACTCTGAAGACATCTGAAGAAATAAGATAGATGAGAAGAAGTAGGTAAGAGGTGCTCCTAAGATGCAAAAGGTAGTAGCTATGTGAGACACCTGTGTGAGGATGAGGAGACACAGGTTTCTGCCTATTGAATAGGCTTGCCTGTGTGACAGGTGAGACCCTAGCGGTGACACTGCTACGTGCTAAGGCGGAAGGTAGATTTTAGAAAACTAGGGTTTTACAGGTTTTAGCCGATCAATTTTGAGCAAGATAAGTTGGCGAGGATGATCAAGAGCTAAACCAACCCTAAACACTTACAATGCGTTACTGGATTAGATTTCAGAGCAAGTTCACAAGCCCAAAGAAGAATAGGCGTAAAGTAGGGCTTACGGAAGCTTACTTTGAACAAGGAATTGATAATGCACGGAGGAAACTAAGCTTGAGCTGGACAGAAAGCTTCTTCCGATGCGTCGAAGAGATTGCGTGGGGCGAAAACCGCGAATTAGTCAAAACCTTGAGGTTTTGGCGCATGGCGGAAGTTGGGGTTTTGAGTTGAATGTGGATTCTATTGGAAACGTATCGACGTCTTATATAGGCCGAAGGGGCATATGGTGGCTGTGTCATAGCTGAGAGAGGGACCTGTGACACAGGTGAGTAAGAAAGATACCCTAAGACCTATAGATTTCAAAAGCATTCACCTGAGACACAGATGGATGACTCAGGTGACAAGTATTTCATCTATAGAGCACCAAGACAGAGAGATTTTGATAAGAGGGAAAGCATTAGAACACTATCTGAATGTCCTTATGGAATCTTCTCAATGTCAGCTTGCTAGAAATACAATCAAGCAAAACCAAAACTGACAAGAGTTGATTAGAAACACTTTGTACACAGGGATGTGCACTCATATAGCTCAAGAAATATTCTCAATTCTAAGCATAGCACATACCGGTGACACCGGTGAGTAACACAGGTTTTCATGTAAGAAATATAAACAGCAAAAACATATGAGCTAGACACCAAGCCAAACCTTTTTATTGCAAGTTAAAGACATCAATGATATTCAATTCACTCCTCAGAGCACAAAACCTAGTCTCATCTAAAGGCTTAGTGAAAATATCAGCTAATTGTTTTTCAGTCCTTACATGGCACAGCTGTATATCTCCCTTCTCAACATGATCTCTCAGGAAGTGGTGCCTCACTTCTATGTGTTTGGATCTTTGGTGGTGTACTGGGTTGTTGGCTAACTTGATTGCATTCATTATCACAGAAGAGGGGTACTTGATTAAAAGATACGTTGAAATCTTTCAAGGTCTGCCTCATCCATAATAATTGAGCACAACAACTACTAGCAGCTATATACTCAACCTTTGCAGTGGATAGGGCTACTGAGTTTTGTTTCTTGGATGACCAGGACACTAAGGAATGCCCTAGGAATTGACAAGTATCAGAGGTGTTTTTTGGGTCAACCTTACACCCTGCATAGTCACTATTAGAATAGCCAACTAGCTCAAAAATTGCACCTTTAGGATACCATAAACCAAGCCCTATGGTTTGACTTAAATATCTCAGTATCCTGCGTACTGCCACTTTGTGACAGTCCTTAGAGTTAGCTTGGAATCTAGCACACATGCATACACTCAACATTATATCAGGCCTAGATGCACATAAATATAGTAAGGAGCCTATCATGGATCTAAATTCTTTCTGGTCAGCAGACTTACCTTCAGTGTTCAAGTCCAGATGACCATTTGTTTGCATGGGAGTATGAATAGGCTTTGCATCCTTCATGCCAAACTTGGTGATGATGTCCTTGGTGAATTTTTCTTGAGAGATGAAAGTACCTTCATTGAATTGTTTGATCTGAAGTCCTAGGAAGTACTTGAGTTCACCATCTAGAGACATCTCAAACCTCTTGCTCATCATCTGGCTAAACTCATCACTCATGGAGCGGTTAGTATTGCCAAGTATTATGTCATCGACATATATTTGGCACATAAATAAATCCTTTCTATTTTTCTTAGTGAATAGAGTTGTATCTACTAAGCCCATTTTAAAACCATTGTTGATCAGAAATTCTTTCAATGTGTCATACCATGCTCTAGGTGCTTGCTTTAGGTCATAAAGTGCTTTGTGCAGTTTATAAACATGATAAGGTTTCTTGGCATCTTTAAAGCCTGGTGGCTATTTTACATATACAAGTTCAGAAAGTTTACCATTGAGAAAGGTAGACTTCACATCCATTTGGTAAAGCTTGATGTTATGATGAATAGCATAACCAAGGAGGATCCTAATGGCTTCAAGTCTTGCCACTGGAGCAAACATTTCTCCAAAGTCCAGGCCCTCCACTTGTGTGAAACCTTGAGCTACAAGTCTGGCTTTGTTCCTTACGACTTGGCCATTAGTGCCTTGTTTGTTCCTGAAGATCCATTTTGTTCCAATCACATTATGATCTTTGGGTTTTTCCATCAGGGACCAAACTTGGTTTCTCTTGAATTGGTTGAGCTCTTCATGCATTGCATTTATCCAATCAGCATCCATGAGAGCTTCCTTGATGTTCCTGGGTTCAATACTGGAAATAAAGGAGTAATGTTCACAGAAATTATCAATTCGAGAACAAGTAATCACTCCCCTATTAACGGCACCGATGATTTGATCTACAGGGTGATCCTTCTGCAACCTGCTGATCACAAGGGGATCTGGGTTAACTGCCTGTGTCACAGCTGTGGGAGTTGCCTGTGACACAATTGGTTCTTCCTATGACACAGCTAGCTGAGTCAGGTCCTCTGTATCCAGTTGATCATTGGCTGGGTTGTACTCAAACTCAATGACTTGATCTCCAATGTCTTCACCCAGTGATGGAGAGAGTGGTTCTTGATCAATTGGTGAGGCAGATTCCTCCTTAATGATGGGTCTGATTTCACCAATGGATTTCTTTTGAATGTCCACATTCCCTACATCATTAACAATCTGCTCTCCTTGGGAGCCATAAGACTCATCAAAATCCACATCCATAGATTCTTCAACAACCTTTGTGGAGGTGTTAAAAACTCTATAGGCATGGGAGTTAGTAGAATAACCTAGGAATATACCAACATCAGATTTAGCTTCAAACTTAGTAAGACGTTTGCCCTTTCTAAGAATGTAGCACTTACAATCGAATACCCTGAAGTATGATATATTTGGCTTGGAGTTGGTGAACAGCTCGTAAGAAGTCTTCTTGAGTAGTGGATGTAGATATAGCCTGTTGATGGAGTGACAAGCAGTGTTTACAGCTTCAGCCCAAAATCTTGGCGAAGTCTTGTATGCATCTAGTAATGTCCTTGCTATCTCTATCAAGGTTCTGTTCTTCCTTTCCACTACTCCATTTTATTGTGGAGCATATGGACTTAAAAGTTCATGCTTGATTCCATGCTTGTCTAGGAATGCTTCCAACTTTGAGTTCTTAAACTCAATCCCATTGTCACTCCTGACCTTGACCAGGTTTACCTTCCACCCATTTTGAACTCTAACAATGAGGTGCTTGAATTTCTTGTAAACCTGTGTCTTCTCCTTCAAAAAGAACACCCAAGTATTGCGAGAAAAATCATCTACTATGACAAAGACATACTTGTTACCTCCCAAGCTCTCATATGTTGTAGGACCAAACAGGTCAATGTCACAGCCAGCCATCACCAGTCTTGGCCATGAGGCACCATGGAGCTGCTGCAGGCTGTTCATTGAAGTTGAAAATGTATAGTTTTCCAGACCTGCATCCTTTGAATACTTGAGAATCATCAGATAGCTTAGAGGCTATAACCTCATCAGGATAGAAAGTTACTTTCATACCTGTGTCACATAGCTGTGATACAGACATCAGACTATAGCCTATCTGATCCACAAGCATAACATTGGATAAAGAGTGATTCTCAGATATGGCAACTTTACCAATGTCATTTACCTTTCCCTTTGAGTTATCTGCATAGATCACATATTTGCTTGAAGATTTTCACTTGTGATCTCTACAAACTCCTCTCTGCCTCCTGTCACATGTTGTGTACATCCACTGTCTACAACCCAGTCAGTTCCACTAGAGGCAGTATTCTGCAAGATTAGTTATAGGATTTAGGGACCCAAACATGTTTGGCTCCCTTAGCAGATTTACCATAAGCAAAAACAACATTTAATGGGTTAGCATGTCTGTTTCTAACATTAACAGCCTTAGCAACAGATGAATGATATAACATGAATCCTCTTTGGTTGTCTATCACCTGCAACCTTAGACAAATGGGTTAGCTAGCTGTGTGAGTTGCCGGTGACACCGGTGGGTACACAGCTGTGTAGTATACCTGTGACACAGGCAACTGTTAACTTTGGAACCCATATGGCAGGTAACCATTTTGTCAGGTGCTTGCGACCAACATACTTGGCCACAACTCTAATCAACTAATAATTCTGCATGCCAATGTTGGCAGTGCATAGACCTTTTCTCATAAGCCTTTTAAGCTCTTCAAGCTCCTCCTTGAGCTTGTTATGTTCAGCTGCATCGACAGTAGAGGTTGAAGCCTCTTTTGAGTTATCAATTGCACAACCTGTGGAAGTTAATTAGAATATTTATACGACTAGTACAGTTTAAGCATGTTTCAATGATAGCAAGAGTAGGCAAAGATGCATCAGTACATATAGAAGGAATATCAGTGCACATGGAGTGCTTTGCCTTAAACTCCTCATGCTCCTTAATGAGAAGCTCATGAGCTGCCTTAAATTTTTCATGAGCTATTTCCAGGTTTTCCTGGTCCAGCCTGAGGTTTTCCCTATCATTAGGACCTCATCACATGTTTCCCTCAGCTCCCTGAGTTTATCCCTTAAGGATATATTCTCCTTCCTTTCCCTGCCGTATGCCTTATCTGTTCTTTCCAGAATACCCATTAGTTCAGCATAATCTGGAAAGTCATCTTCTGTAAGTACCTTAGATTCTTTGGCCATAAGGCACAAAGGGCCAGAAGTGGATGGAGTCTCGTCATCCTTGGAGTTGACCTCGGAGCTGTGTGACCTGGCTGTGTCACAGCTGGGTGCATCAGCCATACTGATGGCAATTTTAGCAACCTGACCTTCATCCTCAGATTCTTCCTCTGAACCTGATTCATCTGATACCCAAGCTTGTCCAACGTAAGCTCTAGCAGTGGCCTTGTTCTTGGAGTAGGTTGGGTGCTTGTTGAAGGTCTTCTTCCTTCCATGAAAGTCCTTCTTCTTCTTGTACTGACTGTTGTCCTTCTTGTTTGGACAATCAGCAGCAAAGTGGCCTTCCTTGCCACATTCGAAGCACTTGTTGTCTTTGGACAGCCTCTTCCCTTTGAATCTATCACTAGACTCGAACTGCTTCTTCTTCTTGTAGAACTTTCTAAAATTTCTTACGAGAAGGATAAGTTCACTCTCTTCTCCACTGGTTATCTCCTCATTGAGTTTCTCACTGCTGTCACTCTCAGGTTGTGACGTTGAGACAGTGGTCTTCAAGGCAATGTTCTTCTTATTAGCTGGGGAAGAGCTTTGCTTGCCTTTTTGCTTGAGTTCCATCTCATGTGTAAGGATCCTTCCTAGCACTTCTGTGGGCTTCATCTTATGGAACCCATCTTTCTCCTTTAGCATGAGAACAAGAGTTATGTAGGCTTTAGTAAGCATTGACAAGAACTTCTTCACCACATCTTCATCATCTACCCGATTGGAGCCTAGGGCCTTCAACTGGTTGGTGATGATTGTGAGTCTTGAGAACAGGGAGTTGATGTCCTCACCATGCTCATACTTGAATCTCTCCAATGTTGATTCCAGAAGGCTTCTCTTTGACTTCTTTAGAGTATCACTGCCCTCATAGATCTGCTCCAGAGTATCCCAGATATCCTTGGCAGAATCAATAGTGCTGACTCTGTTGAAGTCATGCTCCTGTAGACCCATGAAGATTGCTGTGGCAGCTCTAGCATTGTTCTGAATGTTTCTCTTATCGTTTATGGTAGGCATGATGTTGTCTTCTAACCTGTAGCCTGTACAAACAACTTCCCATACATCTCGGTCAATGGCAATAAGATGCATTTGCATCTTTCTTTTCTAGAATGCATAATTAGTCCCATTAAAGACAGGTATTTTACCCTCATAACCCGACATCCTTTAACTTTCGCTGTTAGGCCAAAACAAAGAGCAACCTGCTCTGATACCAATTGAAAGGACCGAAGGTGCCGACTAGGGGGGTGAATATGAGGCTAATTAAATTTACTTCTTTTAAGTTAGTTGATCAGATTAAGACTTAGCTAGTTACAGGACAAGCTAACTGTGTGACAGGTGAACAGCACAGGCAATATATGATGTACGAATTAACACGTAGCTGTCACACAGGTGGCTAACACAGGTGAGCTAAAGACTTAGAAATAAATGTGCAACCTAAATGGCTGTGTAACAGGTAGCTGACACAGGTAAGAGATATGATCTATAGCAACTGTGACACAGCTAAGTTAGCACAGGTGAAAAGATGATCTACAACAGATGAATAGAATATGTCTAAGATCATACAAACAAGCAGATATAGCAAGGAACTGTAAGCAATACAGAAAGTATTCAGATAGATAGGTGTTTTTTCACCAAAGTTCCCTACTCTTCTCAGAGAAGTACGTCTTCGTTGGAGAGGCTACTCCGAAGAGATCGCCAGCACTGAATCGTGCTTGTTCTCCGAGTACCTAAATGATCAGGCCTCTTGCTTTGCTTGTGGAAGTTCTTTAGCCTTGCAGCAGGTAGACTTCGATTGACCTTCACAAACTACTGGTCCAGCTCACACAAGATTGAGTGATACCAGCAACTCCTACGCCCGTCTAGGAGTAGACACTCCAAGAGTAATAGATTCAGCAGCAACGAATCTTGGAGGAACCAAATGCTCTTTTGCTCAAGGACTCTAACTCTCTTAGGAAGGTTGGCTTTTGTTCCGAGTGAGAGAGGCTTGCAACGGTCGAATATAATTTACTGGTTTGAGCTAGCTTGGATGGTTGAGGTCGAAGACCTCCCCTGGTCCCCTATTTATAGGGTTCACAGGAACCCGACCGTTACGCTGTTGCCACGTAGGATTAAGTGAGCCACCGGTGATAGGCACCAGTGACACAGCTACTCACTACGCCCAACTTACAATCGGCTCGGACAGACCGACACCTGTTTCACGGGAGGCTGACACAGGTGAACTCTTAACTGACGTAGCCGCACTACTCAGCCCGGTCTTGGCACATGACATGCCCTCAGCATACAACTACTCTGATCCCTAATAAGGAGAGAACCTCCGATAGTCTTCTGACTCAGCAGACAAACTATCGCAGTGCAGGTCCCTTAGCATTTACAAGCTCTTCCCTGGTACAGAGATGTACCTGAGTCATAGAACGCTAGACCACCTGTGACACAGCTGCGTCACGCCGGTGACTCTAACCTCTAGGGTTCTCTACTGCTAGCACTGCAGAGTGCTAATGCAAACCAGTTTCACACTTGTGCAAAACTGTTGACACAGGGCCACTGACCTCAAAGCATCAGTGCCACTGTCCAACACCCTGAGCATTGAGCAAAAGATCCTCCATATATTATTACTACTTCATCCCTCTTGATAGTACAGGCGTTTCCTATAGACTCAAAGAATGTAGCAAATCTAGGCTATACTTGCCACCAACTGTATTCACGGCCCTTGACGCATCAAGCCACCATCACCTTGCTTGCAACTCCTTGCACAGCACCGGCTTCCTCACAGCTGTGACACAGCTGCCTAGCACAGCCATTCCCTTGTCCTGGAGACCACCTTTGTACTTTTTGGTGGTCATCATTCCCTTGATGACCCTTCTTCCTGGAACCTATAAAACCTGCTTACACTCACTGTAAACATTAGATCCTAGTTTGAGTTACCATTAACCATCAAAACCACTTAGGAGCCCAGATGATCTTTCAACTCTGACCATAGACCTGTTATTATCCTGATTAACAATACGAAGTCCATTCGCAGATCCAGGGAAGGAGTAAACTCATTTAGATTTGAAGTAAATTGGTTGGAGGAGGAGGAATGCGAAGCCATAATAACAAATGCTTGGAACACCTCTAATCGGAGAAATGGTAGCGGTTTAATGCAGGGGCTGCAAGCAATAGCCATGGACCTAAAGGATTGGAGCACGAACATACTAGGGGATACGCAGAAGATGATTAAGAATCTTAAGAAGGAGCTAGAGGAAGTCAGAAGAGGAGATATCAGCCAAGGGCGCATTAATCGTGAACATCTTTTAAGGGAAAGATTAGATCGCCTAGAAAGCAGATGGGATACTTATTGGAAGCAAAGAGCACACGTCAAATGGCTTCAGAAGGGAGACATGAATACATCTTTTTCCACGCCTTTGCTTCGGAGAGAAAAAGAAGAACACCATCCGCAGATTGAAAAAAGAAGACGGAAGCTGGGTAGAGGGTACAGAACAACTAAAAGAGTACATTGCAGATTACTTTTTCAGCATCTTCTCAACTTCGGCTAACCCAAACAATGAGGAAATTCTACAATCAGTCTACCCAAGAGTTACAGAGCAAATGAATGAGTTCCTCTGTGCAGAATACTCAGAGGAGGAAATTAAAATAGAATTGGACAACATAGGTGACTTAAAAGCCCCAGGTCCGATGGTATGCCAGCTATCTTTGTTAAGCGGTTTTGGGGTATAGTTGGTAAACAAGTGACCAAAGAAGTGCTAAATATTTTAAAAGGAGGAGAGATGCCCAAAGGATGGAATACTACCATGATTGTTCTAATACCAAAAACGGCAAACCCAGAGAAAATCAAAGATTTGAGACCGATCAGCCTCTGCAATGTGGTCTACAAAATTATTTCCAAGGTACTCACAAATCGACTAAAAAGTATCCTTCCTAATATAATCTCTCCTAATCAAAGCGCCTTTGTACCTGGGAGATTGATCTCAGATAATATTCTTTTAGCATATGAACTGACCCACTTTTTGTAGAGAAAAAGAAGTGGTAAAGTAGGATATGCAGCAATCAAGCTAGACATGAGTAAAGCCTACGACCGCGTGGAATGGAAATTCTTGCATGATATAATGCTGCGGATGGGCTTTAACAGAAAATGGGTGGAATTGGTGATGAACTGTGTTACTACAGTTAAATACCAGATAAAGGTTAATGGTGATATAACTGACAAAATTACCCCTCACCGAGGTCTCCGTCAAGGTGATCCCCTCTCTCCATATCTCTTTCTGTTTTGTGCTGAGGGCTTCTTGATGGGATTCGTAGCATAGAAAACAAAAATTTTCCTACGAGAAGCAAACGAAAACCTAGATCCAATCTAGAAAACCAAGATCCAATCTAGAAGAAGCTTGCAACGAGGGACAGATCATATTTACATACCCTCGACTAACACGTCAACGCAGCGGAGAATTTGACCGTCGTCGATGAAGCCCGCAGCCTCCCGCAGCTAGGTTATACCTCCCAGCCGCGAGAGGGATCTTCTCGTGTTCCAATCCGATCAAGCACCGCAACGAGCGGCACCTCCGAGATGTGCACACATACGGCTTGATGACGTCTCCTCCTTCTTGATCCAGCAAGGTGAGGTGGAGAGGTAGATGAGATCTCCAGCAGCACGACGGTGTGGTGGTGGATGTGGTGGAGAAATTCCTGCAGGGCTTCGCCTAAGCAGCTGCGGGAGAGGAGTAGATGGGAGAGAGGGAGGGGCTGGTGGCTAGGGTTCAAGGGGGGCTGCGCCCAGCCCTTTATATAGGCTTGGTACTGTTCACGTGAACAGTACGTGAACAGTAACTTGCCTCCCAAGTTCCCCTTTTCCTTTATCTTTAGATCTCCTATTTTTAAGGGATATCGATCTTATCCATCTAGGAAGGGGGGGTACTGTTCACACGACACTATTCACATGTGTACTGTTCATGCAGTACCCTTGGTCCATGTGGACCCCTCCGGGATAAGTGGGCCCTACTCTAGAACCCTCCGGAACCTTCTAGAACTTCTCCGGAACTCTGCCGGAAAAATCCCGAACCTTTCCGAAACCCTAAAAATACTTTCCCATATATGAAATTGTATCTCCGGACCATTCCGGAGCTCCTCGTGACGTCCTGGATCCCATCAGAGACTCCGAACAAAATTTCGGTCTCACCATATTAATATCTCATTCTCTACCCTAGCATCAACAAACCTTAAGTGTGTGACCCTACGGGTTCGGGAATATGCGGACATGATCGAGACACCTCTCCGATCAATAATCAATAGCGGGACCATGGATGTCCATATTGATTCCCACATATTCAACGAATATCATTTATCGGTTGAACCACGATGTCGAATGTTCCATTCCTTTGTCTCACGATATTTTACTTGCCCGAGATTTGATCGTCGGTATCACCATACCTAGTTCAATCTCGTTTCCTGGTAAGTACTCTTTACTCGTTCCGTAATACAACATCCTCTGTGACTAACTCCTTAGTCCCTTGCTTGCAAGCGATATCGAATGTGCATTACCGAGTGGGCCCAGAGAATATCTCTCCGTCACGTGGATGGACAAATCCCACTCTTGATACATGCAACCCAACAAGTACTTTCTGAGATACCTGAAAGACACCTTTATGATCACCCTGTTACGGCGTGATGGTTGATGCCCTCAAAGCATTCTTCCGGTACTAGGGAGTGGCATTATCTCATGGTCGAAGGACTAGAACATTTAACATATGATAGCTGAAGAAAATAAAACTTAGTGACACGATCAAATTGCTACGCTCAACTTGGGTCTATCCATCACATCATTCTCCTAATGATATGACCTTGTTATTAATTAACAACTCATGTTCATGGTTAGGAAACCTTAACCATCAATTAATCAACAAGCTAGTGTTAGAGGATCACTAGGGACACGGTGTTGTTTATATAACCACACAAGTAATAATGTTTCCAATTAATACAATTATAGCATGGAGAATAAACTTTATCATGAACTTGAAATATGACAAATAACAACTTTATTTATTGCCTCTAGGGCATATTTTCAACAGTCTCCCACTTGCACTAGAGTCAATAATCTAGTTTACATTGGTAAAGGTCTAACACCCATGGACTCCTGGTGCTGATCATGTTTTGCTCGTGGAAGAGGTTTAGTCAACGGGTCCGCCACATTTAGATCCGTATGTACTTTGCAAATCTTTATGTCACCTTCTTTGACATACTCACGAATGGTGTGAAAGCGGCGCTTGATGTGCTTGGAATTCTTGTGAGACCTTGGCTCTTTGGCGTTCGCTATGGCACCAGTGTTGTCACAGTAGATAGCCATAGGGTCTAACGCGCTAGGAACCACACCAAGTTCAATCATGAACTCTCTCATCCAGACACCTTCCTGTGCTGCTTCAGCAGCAGCCACATACTCCGCTTCAGTTGTAGATGCCGCGATGATGCTCTGCTTCGAGCTTCTCCAGCTCACTGTTGCACCATTCAAAATGAATACATATCCTGATTGAGATTTAGAGTCATCTATGTCTGTGTTGAAGCTAGCATCGACGTAACCCTTTACGACAAGCTCTTCATCACCACCATAGACTAGAAACATGTCCTTAGTTCTCTTCAGGTACTTAAGGATATTCTTAACTGCTGTCCAGTGTTCCACTCCTGGATCACTCTGGTATCTGCTCGTCAAACTAAGAGCATGGGACACATCTGGTCTAGTACACAGCATGGCATACATGATAGAGCCTATGGCCGAGGCATAGGGGATATTACTCATCTTTTCTCTATCTTCTGCCGTAGCCGGACACTGAGCCTTGCTCAATATCTTACCTTGCAACATGGGCAAGAACCCTTTCTTTGACTCATCCATTCTGAACTTCTTCAGAACCTTGTCAAGGTATGTGCTTTGATTAAGTGCTATCAGGCGTTTTGACCTATCTCTATAGATCTTAATGCCTAATATGTAAGCAGCTTCACCAAGGTCTTTCATTGAAAAATTCTTATTCAAATAACCTTTTACACTTTCAAGAAGTTCTATATCATTTCCAATCAATAATATGTCATCCACATATAATACCAGAAATGCTACAGAGCTCCCACTCACTTTCTTGTAAATACAAGCCTCCTTGTAATTTTGGACAAATCCAAAACCTTTGATCACCTCATCAAATCGAAGGTTCCAACTCCGGGATGCTTGCTTCAGTCCATAGATGGAACGCTGAAGTTTGCATACTTTACCAGCATCCTTAGGATCGACAAAACCTTCGGGTTGCACCATGTACAACTCTTCCTCAATGTTACCATTAAGGAACGCAGTTTTGACATCCATCTGCCAAATTTCATAATCGAAAAATGCAGCAATTGCTAGTAGAATCTGAACAGACTTTAGCATCGCTACCGGTGAGAAGGTCTCATCGTAGTCAACTCCTTGAATTTGTCGAAACCCTTTTGCGACAAGTCGAGCTTTATAGACGGTCACATTACCATCAGCGTCTGTTTTCTTCTTAAAGATCCATTTGTTCTCAACGGCCCTCCGACCATCAGGGAGGTCAACCAAAGTCCACACTTGGTTATCATACATGGATCCCATTTCGGATTTCATGGCGTCTAGCCATTTCTTGGAGTCTGGGCCCATCATCGCTTCCTCATAGTTCGCGGGTTCGTCGTTGTCTAACAACAAGACATTCATGACAGGATTACCGTGCCATTCAGGAGCTGTACGTGTCCTAGTCGACCTGCGAAGTTCAGTAGCAGCCTCGTTTGAAGTTTCATGATCATCATCATTAGCTTCCTCTCTAGGTGGTGAAGGCTGCACTGAAACATCTTCCGTCGCTGCGCCACTCTCCAATTCGAGAGAAGGTTCATCAACCTCGTTCAGCTCTACTTTCCTCCCACTCACTTCTTTCGAGAGAAACTCCTTCTCAAGAAAGGATCCATTCTTGGCAACAAAGACTTTGCCCTCGGATCTGTGATAGAAGGTATACCCAATTGTTTCTTTAGGGTATCCTATGAAGACACATTTTTCCGCTTTGGTTTCGAGCTTATCAGGCTGTAACTTCTTTACATAAGCATCGCATCCCCAAACTTTAAGAAACGATATCTTAGGCTTTTTACCATACCATAACTCATATGGAGTCGTTTCAACGGATTTTGATGGAGCCCTATTTAAAGTGAATGCGGCTGTCTCTAATGCATAACCCCAAAACGATAGTGGCAGATCGGTAAGAGACATCATAGACCGCACCATATCCAATAGAGTGCGATTACGACGTTCGGACACACCATTGCGCTGTGGTGTTCCTGCTGGCGTGAGTTGTTGAACAATTCCACACTTCTTCAAATGCATACCAAACTCGTAACTCAAATATTCACCTCCACGATCAGATCGTAGAAACTTAATTTTCTTGTTACGATGATTTTCTACTTCACTCTGAAATTCTTTGTACTTTTCAAACGTTTCAGACTTGTGTTTCATTAAGTAAATATACCCATATCTACTTGAATCATCCGTGAAGGTTAGGAAATAACGATATCCACCCCGCGTAGAAGAACTCATTGGTCCACACACATCAGTATGTATGATTTCCAATAATTCACTTGCCCGCTCCATTGTTCCAGAGAACGGGGTTCTAGTCATCTTGCCCATAAGGCATGGTTCACATGTATCAAATGATTCAAAGTCAAGTGATTCCAGAAGTCCATTAGAATGAAGCTTCTTCATGCGATCTACACCAATATGACCTAAACGGCAGTGCCACAAGTATGTGGTATTATCACTATTTACTTTGCATCTTTTGGCATCAATATTATGAACATGTATGTCACTACAATCGAGATTTAACAAGAATAAACCATTCACAATGGGTGCATGACCATAAAAGATATTACTCATATAAATAGAACAACCATTATTCTCAGACTTAAATGAATAACCGTCTCGCAATAAACAAGATCCAGATATAATGTTCATGCTTAACGCAGGCACCAAATAACAATTATTGAGGTTTAAAACTAATCCCGAAGGTAGACGTAGAGGGAGCGTGCCGACGGCGATCACATCAACCTTGGAGCCATTTCCAACGCGCATCGTCACCTCATCCCTTGCTAGTCTTTGTTTATTCTGCAGCTCCTGTTTCGAGTTACAAATATTAGCAACCGAACCAGTATCAAATACCCAGGCACTACTACGAGTACTAGTAAGGTAAACATCAATAACATGTATATCAAATATACCTTTCTTCTTGATGTTGCCAGCCTTCAAATCTGCCAAGTACTTGGGGCAGTTACGCTTCCAGTGGCCACTCTCCTTGCAATGGAAGCACTCAGTGTCAGATTTAGGGCCAGCCTTGGGTTTCTTCGCGGGAGTGGCAACTTTCTTGCCACCCTTCTTGAAGTTTCCCTTCTTGCCCTTCTTCTTGAAACTGGTGGTCTTATTGACCATCAACACTTGATGTTCCTTCTTGATTTCCACCTCAGCAGCTTTCAGCATCGCGAACAGTTCGGGAAGCGTCTTCTGCATGCCTTGCATATTATAGTTCATCACAAAGCTCTTGTAGCTTGGTGGCAGTGACTGGAGAACCCTGTCAATCCCCAACTGATTGGGAATGACTACACCCAACTGACTTAGGCGATCGGCGTACCCAGACATTTTGAGTACGTGCTCACTGACGGAGCTGTTCTCCTCCATCTTACAGTTAAAGAACTTCTCAGAGGCTTCATAGCTCTCCACACGGGCATGAGTCTGAAATATCACTTTCAGTTCCTCAATCATCTCATATGCCCCGTGTTTCTCAAAACGTTTTTGGAGATCAGGTTCTAAACCGTACAGAATGGCGCACTGAACTATCGTGTGGTCATCTTTGCGAGATTGATAGACATTCCTGACATCCTCAGGAGCGTCATTAGCAGGGGCCTGACCCAGCGTTGCATCAAGGACATAAGCCTTCTGTGCAGCAGTGAGGATGATCCTCAGATTGCGGTACCAGTCCGCGAAGTTGCTTCCATTGGATTTCAGTTTCTCTTTCTCTAGGAACGCATTAAAATTGAGCGACGGAGCTACGGGGCGAGCCATTGATCTAAAACATATTTGCAAAGGCATTTAGACTATGTTCATGATAATTAGTTCAAATTAATCAAATTACTAATGAACTCCCACTAAACTCAACATCCCTCAAGTTGTTTAGTGATACATGATCCAAATCCACTATCCCAAGTCCGATCATCACGTGAGATAGGGTAATTTCAATGGTGAACATCAACATGTTGATCATATCATCCATATGACTCATGTTTAACCTTTCGGTTGATGTGTTCCGAGGCCATGTCTGTACATGCTAGGCTCGTCAAGCTAACCAAAGTATTTCCGCATGTGTAACACTGGCTTACACCCGTTGTATGTGAGCGTAGAGTTTATCACACCCGATCATCACGAGGTGCTTCAAAACGACGAACTTTCGCAACGGTGCATACTAAGGGAGAACACATTTTATCTTGATATTAGTGTGAGGGATCATCTTATAATGCTACCGCCGTACTAAGCAAAATAAGATGCATAAAAAGGATAAACATCACATGCAAGAATAATGTGACATGGTATAGCCTTTTCTTCTTTTGCGCCTTTGATCTCCATCTCCAACGCACCGGCATGATCTCCATCATCACCAGCATGACGCCTAACTCCTTGGGCGTCGCACATGATAGTCACCACCACGTGTTGCAACTACAACTGTTGCTACCACTAGCGATAAAGTAATGCAATTACATGGCGTTTGGAGTTGACACGCAGGTCATACAATAAATATTAAAGACAACCATGTGGCTCCTGCCGGTTGCCGTACTCATCGACATGCAAGCCGTGAAATATTACAAAACATGATCATCTCATACATCACATATATCACATCACATCTTGGCTATACCACATCACATGCCCCCTGCAAAAACAAGTTAGACGCCTCTACTTATTGTTTGCAAGTTTTACGTGGCTTCTAGGGGTTGTATACAAGAACCGTTCTTACCTACGCAAAGCCACAACGTGGATTCAATTATTGCTATAAACTTTTCCAAGCCTCCCGTTGCAAATTAGATTTCACTATAGCAAGAGAGACAGACACCCGCCAGCTGCTTATGCAATACAAGTTGCATGTCGAGCGCAGAACCGGTCTCATGTGCGAGGACATGTAAAGTTGGTCCGGGCCGCTTCATCTTGCTATCCCGCAAAATCCAAAGTGCACGAAAAGAGGTAGCAACAAGAGAATCGACGCCCAAAATCCAATTGTGTTCTACTCGTACAAAGCATCTACGCATAGATCTAGCTCTGATACCACTGATGGGATTCGTAGCATAGAAAACAAAAATTTTCCTACGAGAAGCAAACGAAAACCTAGATCCAATCTAGAAAACCAAGATCCAATCTAGAAGAAGCTTGCAACGAGGGACAGATCATATTTACATACCCTCGACTAACACGTCAACGCAGCGGAGAATTTGACCGTCGTCGATGAAGCCCGCAGCCTCCCGCAGCTAGGTTATACCTCCCAGCCGCGAGAGGGATCTTCTCGTGTTCCAATCTGATCAAGCACCGCAACGAGCGGCACCTCCGAGATGTGCACACGTACGGCTCGATGACGTCTCCTCCTTCTTGATCCAGCAAGGTGAGGTGGAGAGGTAGATGAGATCTCCAGCAGCACGACGGTGTGGTGGTGGATGTGGTGAAGAAATTCCTGCAGGGCTTCGCCTAAGCAGCTGCGGGAGAGGAGTAGATGGGAGAGAGGGAGGGGCTGGTGGCTAGGGTTCAAGGGGGGCTGCGCCCAGCCCTTTATATAGGCTCGGTACTGTTCACGTGAACAGTACGTGAACAGTAACTTGCCTCCCAAGTTCCCCTTTTGCTTTATCTTTAGATCTCCTATTTTTAAGGGATATCGATCTTATCCATCTAGGAAGGGGGGGGTACTGTTCACACGACACTATTCACATGTGTACTGTTCATGCAGTACCCTTGGTCCATGTGGACCCCTCCGGGATAAGTGGGCCCTACTCTAGAACCCTCCGGAACCTTCTAGAACTTCTCCGGAACTCTGCCGGAAAAATCCCGAACCTTTCCGAAACCCTAAAAATACTTTCCCATATATGAAATTGTATCTCCGGACCATTCCGGAGCTCCTCGTAACGTCCTGGATCCCATCAGAGACTCCGAACAAATTTCGGTCTCACCATATTAATATCTCATTCTCTACCCTAGCATCAACGAACCTTAAGTGTGTGACCCTACGGGTTCGGGAATATGCGGACATGATCGAGACACCTCTCCGATCAATAATCAATAGCGGGACCATGGATGTCCATATTGATTCCCACATATTCAACGAATATCATTTATCGGTTGAACCACGATGTCGAATGTTCCATTCCTTTGTCTCACGATATTTTACTTGCCCGAGATTTGATCGTCGGTATCACCATGCCTAGTTCAATCTCGTTTCCTGGTAAGTACTCTTTACTCGTTCCGTAATACAACATCCTCTGTGACTAACTCCTTAGTCCCTTGCTTGCAAGCGATATCGAATGTGCATTACCGAGTGGGCCCAGAGAATATCTCTCCGTCACGTGGATGGACAAATCCCACTCTTGATACATGCAACCCAACAAGTACTTTCTGAGATACCTGAAAGACACCTTTATGATCACCCTGTTACGGCGTGATGGTTGATGCCCTCAAAGCATTCTTCCGGTACTAGGGAGTGGCATTATCTCATGGTCGAAGGACTAGAACATTTAACATATGATAGCTGAAGAAATAAAACTTAGTGACACGATCAAATTGCTACGCTCAACTTGGGTCTATCCATCACATCATTCTCCTAATGATATGACCTTGTTATTAATTAACAACTCATGTTCATGGTTAGGAAACCTTAACCATCAATTAATCAACAAGCTAGTGTTAGAGGATCACTAGGGACACGGTGTTGTTTATATAACCACACAAGTAATAATGTTTCCAATTAATACAATTATAGCATGGAGAATAAACTTTATCATGAACTTGAAATATGACAAATAACAACTTTATTTATTGCCTCTAGGGCATATTTCCAACACTTCTCTGCTATGCTTAATAATGCCGAAATATCTGGGAAGATAAGAGGAATTAGAATCTACAGTGTAGTACCAAGTGTAAGCCATCTTTTATTTGCAGATGATTCACTTTTACTGCTAGAGGCAAATGTAGAGAATGCTAGAGAAGTGGAGTGCATCCTGAGTGTTTATGAAGATTGCTCTTGTCAAGTCATTAATAAAGATAAGTCAGCAGCACTGTTTAGTAAGAATACAAAGCAAGGTGATAGGAAAGAAATGATGGAGCATCTGAATATACTAAATGAGGGCTTGTCAGGGAATTATTTAGGCCTACCAGCATATATTGGGAAATCAAAAACTAGGGCTTTTCAATATATTAAAGAGAAAGTATGGAAAAGAATCCAAGGTTGGAAGGAGAAATTATTGTCAAAGGCAGGTAAAGAAATCCTTATTAAAGCAGTAGCGCAAGCAATCCCAGTGTATGCAATGGCATGCTTCAATCTAACAAGATCTTTATGCGATGACATAAGTGCCATGATTGGGAGATATTGGTGGAGTCAAATGGACAAAGAAAACAAAATACATTGGGTGAGTTGGGAGAAATTAACCAGACCAAAGAAGGATGGAGGCCTGGGTTTTAGAGATCTATACAGTTTCAACCTTGCCTTGCTAGCAGCAAGCATGGAGAATTCTTCAATATCCTTCATCCTTGTGTGCGCAGGTACTCTCAGCTAAATATTTCCCAAATGGCAATGTGCTTCATGCGGAACCGAAAGAAGGAATGTCATACTGTTGGAGGAGCATATTAAAGGGAGCAAATGTACTTAAAAAAGGAATCATATGGCGTGTGGGGAATGGAAGAAATATCAATATGTGGACTGATCCTTGGATCCCCAGAGGCATTACTAGGAAAGTAAAAGCTCAACAGGTAATCACATTATAACCAGAGTGGGCAGAGTTAATTAATCCTATTTCTGGTTCATGGGATTCTCAACTGGTCCAGCAAACTTTTGATAAGGAGGATGCTCAAGCCATCCTAAAAATTCCAATCCAAGAAGATGTTGAAGACTTCATAGCTTGGCATTTTGACAAAAAAGGAAAATTTTCAGTAAGTCAGCTTATCAATTGGTGGTGAACGATCTAGCCCGAGAATCAATTCATGGTCTGACCTCTACATCAAGGATTAGTGAAGGAAGCTGCAACTATCCATGGAAGAGTTTATGGAAGTTGTCCCTACCTGGTAAGTTGCTGCACTTCTTATGGCGGCTAGCAAATAATAGCCTTCCCTTCCGTTTAAACCGAAGAGAAGAGGTATGGAGGTTGATACAAGATGTCCAATCTACCAAAGATTTGATGAAGATGGCGGGCACTGTTTTATCGAATGCAAGATGGTCAAGAAATTCTGGCAACAAGCGCAACTGGAGGAGGTGAGGACCAAATTAATTGCATGTACAAATTCCTTTCAAATGCTTGAGGAAATTCTAAAACTGGATGAAGAAGTATGCATGAAAGTGTGTGCTACTATGGTGTTGGTGGCAGGAGAGGAACAAAGCAAATATCCGAGAACAAATCAGAAGTTTAGATGATATAATGTACTCTTTCCACAATTATGTGATGGGTATCACAAAGAGTAGGCTATTGAGGAAGTATGAAAAACAGGAAAGGAATCAGTCCTGGTCTCCACCCCAACCTGGTTTCCTGAAAATTAACAAAGATGGGGCGTTTAGAGAAGCTACTCAGTCTGGAGGATGGGGCTTTACCATCAGGAATGATCAAGGGATTCCTCTAGTGGCACTAGTGCAGAAACCCTTATAGGGGAACTTACTAGTGGCGCCCCCCAAAGTACAACACCACTGGTATCTGCACAAAATACCAGTGGCGTGCCAATATTACCCCACGCCACTAATAACAGACAACTAGTGGCATGTCCTCCAAAGAGCACGCCACTAGTATGTGGGACCCAGCAGTCGGACCCCGGCGTAAGTTACTAGTAGCGTGGGGAGCTACACGCACGCCACTAGTATATGTGCTACTAGTGGCGTGGGCTTCCAGCCAGCACGCCACAAGTAACCTGAGATGGGCCCGCTTCTGGGCCCCACTTACTAGTGGCGTTCCAGTTAAGCAGCACGCCACTAGTAAGGCTGGTACTAGTGGCGTGTTCCTAAATGCCACACGCCACTAGTAACTTATGCCTGGGTCCCACATACTAGTGGCGTGCCCTTGGTCCTGCACGCCACTAGTAAGTTGGTTATTTGTGGCATGTGGCCTGTAGGGCACGCCACTAATAGCTACGCTCAATAATTGAGTGAACCTCACTGTTCACATATGAGGCCCTCTTTCTCCTTCTTCTTCCTCCTCTCCTTCACTTCTTCCTCCTCTCCCCTTGTTCTTTCCTTCAACTTCCCCACACACATGGCACATTTTTAAATCTAGCTAATTAGGCCTATAGGTAGATCTAGCTAATTAATTAAGCCCTATATATAGCTAGATCTACTCTCTCTCTCCTCCACCCCCTCACATGCATTAAATTCCTCTCTCTCTCCTCCATTAATGCATGGTTAGCTACCTCTCCCCCAAATCTGTCTCAGCTAAATCCCTTCCCCCAAATCCTCTCTCTCCCTCTCACCACCACCACCACCACCTCCTATAGCTGGCCTCACTCACTCTCGATCGACATCTCGGTCCTCTTCATCCCTAGGTGAGAATTAACTTCGAGGGCATGCATCGTTGTCTATTCGAATGAAATGAAATGTACATTGTTGTGGATATGCGCATATGTGAGATGATGAAATTAAATTTGTGTATCGAGCCATATATATCGTTATGTCGACGATCGACTTTGTTAGTGCATGTATTGCTTGTGATACCGGTCATCGAGCCGAGGCAACAACTCATTGTAGTTGCTCCATGTGTTTCTTTTCAGGGAATATATATGAGTTGCCAATGTTTTGACAAAATGTTGATTCGTCAACGTTTTGTCAAATTTCTAGCACACTCAATTTGTGTCATTTTTAGCAAAGGTCATGCTGAAATTTTCTATGACCTTGTTGGTTTTAATTCTTTTTCTTATATCTTATAGGGATCGATCGAATGATATCATAGATCGAAGTATGAATGGGTTCTTAATGTTCGCCGAGGAAGATATGGAGTGAAGGGGTGGCAAGGAGATATGTTGTCCGTGTCGTGAATGCAAAAACATGCATATGTTCACGCCCCGTTCTGGCTCTGTGAAGGCGCACTTGCTCCGACGGGGTTTCATGGATGGTTATACACGGTGAACAAGTCACAGTGAGGAGGATGAGGATGTTGCCAACGTCGAAGGGGCGACAGATGAAGAAGCGGACGAACACCCGGAAGATGAAGGGATGGAGCACCAAGAGGCGCTTGGACATGATGAAGAGGCCGGACATGATGACGATGCTAGACATGATGAAGATGCCGAAGCGGCGGACACCCAGGACACGTTGGCCACAATGGTGCAGGACCCTCATGTTCAAGAGTTGATTGTGAAAGAGATGACTAACGAAAGAGCTGCTCTTAGAGAGGCTGCCAAGTTTGTGAAACTGGAGACAGACTCAAAAACTCCATTGTATGATGGTTGCGATCCCCAGCACACCCGCCTCAACGTCACGCTCAAATTTCTAGACATCAAGGCAAAATACAAAAGCACAGACGCAAGTCTCGATGCGACATTGGAGTTTCTACATAAAGTTTTTCCCAAGGGGAACGTGTTGCCTAGTAGTATCGATGAGGCCAAGAAGGTCGTGTGCCCTCTTGATTTGCCGCACATCAGATACCACGCATGCGTCAATGACTGCATCATTTATCGAAACGAGCACGAGGAACCCCGATACAAGCGGGGAAAGAAAACTCCTCAAAAGGTTATATGGTACTTTTCGCTCATTCCCATTTGCAGCGTCTATACGCAAACAAGAAGGACGCAAAGCTCATGCGTTGGCACAAAGATAGGAAGATGGCGGGTAAAGATGATGGCTTGTTGAGGCACCCTGCAGATGGTTGCCAGTGGAAAGCACTCGACTGTGAATACCCCGAATTCAGAGGAGAAGCAAGGAATATCAGGTTGGGTATGAGTACAGACGGACTCAATCCTTTTGGCAACCAGAGCAGCACACACAGCACCTGGCCCGTGTTTGTATGGTTCTACAACCTCCCCCCTTGGCGCTGCATGAAGCGGAAGTATGTACACATGGTTATGCTAATTTAAGGGCCGACACAACCGGAGAACGATATTAATCTGTATCTCCAGCTATTGAAGGAGGAGCTAGACACATTATGGGCTGATGAAGGGGTCCACACCTGGGACGAAAACGAACGGAACCATTTCCCTATGAGAGCTGTGTTGATCACGACGGTGCAAGACTACCTCGGTTACGGATATGTCTCTGGCCAGGTGTGCCACGGACACTTCGGATGTGTTAAGTGTATGGATGATACAACTTATCTCCAGCTAAAGCCCGCGGGCAGCTCTCAAAAAACCGTGTTCATGGGGCATCAAAGGTGGCTTCACAACGATGACGAGTGGAGAAGTCGTC
Source organism: Stipa capillata (assembly GCA_019208055.1). Taxonomy (NCBI): domain Eukaryota; kingdom Viridiplantae; phylum Streptophyta; class Magnoliopsida; order Poales; family Poaceae; genus Stipa; species Stipa capillata. Next base: position 756,662 of record JAGXJF010004719.1, read on the forward strand.
CAGATCTGTTCGACGGTACAACTGAGGCTCGCTTAAAGCCACATAAGAGGAGCGGAGAAGAAATGTGTCGGCTGTTGAACGATTGGAAAGGGTGCCCTAAGCCAGGAAAGAAGCGGAAGGCCCCTGAGCCGCTGTTAAAAGTATGGAAAAGGAAGTCTATTTTTTGGGGCTTGCCTTACTGGCCAGTCCTCGATACGCCTCATTGTCTTGATGTCATGCATATCACGAAGAATGTCTATGAGAGTTTGCTTGGTACTCTGTTCAACATGCCGGAAAAGACAAAAGATGGGCCGAAGGCAAGGCAAGACCTGAAAGACCTCAATATAAGGGATGAGCTGCATGCTAACCAGGAGGAGACAGTTACGCGCAAGAATGTTTCAAAATCCAATGATTCATGTCCCCCCGCTTGCTTCACTCTAGATCTGAAGGAGCTCGATCAAGTTTTCAAGTGCCTCGAAGGTATCAAAGTTAGTTCTGGGTACTCGGGGAGCATACACAGATATCTAGACGTGAAGAAACGCAGGGTGTCCGGGATGAAGTCTCATGACTGTCACGTGATGATGACACAGATACTTCCGATTGCACTTAGAGGGATAATGGACAAGCACGTCCGTGAAACACTTCTTGACCTCTGTAATTTTTTCGACATTATCGCTCAAAAATCGATCAGTTTGCAGTGTCTCGGAAGGCTACAGGAAGAGATCGTTGTCATACTATGTGAGCTTGAGATCTACTTCCCGCCCGCATTTTTTGACGTTATGGTACATCTGTTGGTCTATGTTGTCCCGGAGATCATCGACCTGGGACCGGTATACTTGCACAACATGTTCCCATTCGAAAGGATGAATGGGACCGTCAAGGGATTCATTCGTAACAGGGCCCGTCCGGATGGAAGCATCGTCCAGGGCTTTCTGACGGAGGAGTGCATCGCGTTTTGCACGGATTACATAGAAGTCGAAAAATCTATTGGTCTGCCCGTTAATAAGCACGTTGGTAGGCTCGAAGGAGTAGGTCACTCGGTTGGGAAGAGGGATTTGCATGTGGACTTTGATGCACCGAACCAACACGACGACTTCAACAGAGCGCACACAGTAGCGTTACAGCACATAGAAGTGGTCACCCCTTGGGCGGAGCAGCACGAGAGAACATTAAGAAAAAAGTACGCTGACCTTAGGCAACCGAGGACCGATGACCAAATCAAGAGAGAGCACAACTCCTCCTTCGCGGCTTGGTTCAAAGAGCGCATTCAGAAGAAGCAATTGCTAGTGAGTGATGACAGAGCAAAGATCATCTTCGCCTTGGCACATGGCCCCATATGCAATCTCGTGACTTATCAAACATATGATATCAACGGATACACATTCTATACGGAGGCCAAAGACAAGGATAGTGATTACCAGAACTCGGGGGTGACGATGGAGGCCTTGACCGGTAATGTAAAGGACAGATACTATGGCAGGCTCGAAGAGATCTGGGTACTTGACTACTTGGGAGAGGTCAAGATCCCATGTGCCGTGTCAGATGGGCGAAGAATATCGTAATCGAAGACCGTTATTTCACTACCATGGTTATACCCTCAGCAAAGCCTACTGGGAATGTGCGAGGAATCACCGCCCAAAATGAGCCGTGGATATTAGCTAAGGACGTGGCCCAATGCTTCTACATAACCGACCCGACAAGGCCGAGCCGTGTTGTCATGAGGAGAGGCAAAAGGAGCATCGTCGGAATGGATAGAGCCGCTGACGAGGAAGACTTTGACCAATTCGGCGACCCAGCAAAAGAAGACGATGTTAAAAAATACACCACGAGAAGGAGCAGAACTACGTTACCTAAGACAGGCCGTCCCTTCAAAAGAAAGAGTCACGACGTGGGGCTAAAGTATACAAGGAAGACCAGGAAGACCAAGACGACCGTTGAGAAGATTGTCAAACGCTGACAAACTAGCTAGCAGCGGCAATTTCTCACATTATTTTATCTCTTTTGTATTTGCACTTAACCATTGATGTAATATCAAGTTGTATCTCTTCTATGCATATTACAATTGATGTCATATCAAGTTGTATCGAGACTTCATTAATATGTTTTTTTTAAAATTCAAATACATAGAAATAAATTTAATGCCCGACAAATAGAAAACTAACACTAAAAAAGGCCAACTATTTACATCAAACTTTAAATGGTCTATATTCAATGTATAAAAAAAGGAATATAAACCTAACCCTAAAACACTAGACTTAGCCTAAAAACCCTAAAAAACCCTAAAACCAGAAATGTTTACTAGTGGCGTGCGCCACTACACGCGCGCCACTAATAACTTGTTACTAGTGGCGTGTGCGAGAACCCGCACGCCACTAGTAACTGAGCTCTCATATACTCTGGACTTGGGGAAAATTTCCCAATCCCGCACGCGCCCCCGCCTTAGATTTCCTTCTTCCCAAGAGCCACCGCCGCCATCGCCGCGCCGTCGCCCCGGGCGCCCCGCTCCTCCTCGCCGGCCGCCCGGCCACGCCCCCGGCCACCTCGCCTCCGCACGCCCGGCCACACCCCCGGCCACCTCGCCACCGCACCCGCGCCGGCCAGCACCTCCCCGGCCGCCCCTCCCTTGCCCCTCTCCGGTGAGCTCCCCAAACCCCTTTTTTTTTCCTTTTTTTAATTAGTTAGGTTAATTAGTTAGGTTGATTAGTTAGTTGATTTTAGTTAGGTTTTAGTTTTAGGTTTTAGTTCTTAAGAGAGGAGAGAAAAGAGAGAGAAGAGAGAAAGAGAGGAAGAAAGAAGAGAGGAAGAAAGAAGAGGAAGAGAGGAAGAAAGAAGAGAGAAGAAGAGAGAAAGAAGAGGAAGAGAGGAAGAAAGAAGAGAGAAGAGAGGAAGAGAGGAAGAAAGAAGAGAGGAAGAGAGAAGAGAGAAAGAGAGGAAGAGAGAAAGAAAGAAGAGAGGAAGAGAGAAGAGAGAAAGAGAGGAAGAAAGAAGAGAGAAGAGAGAAAGAGAGAAGAGAGGAAGAAAGAAGAGAGAAAGGGAGGAAGAGAGAAAGAGAGAAGAGAGGAAGAAAGAAGAGAGAAAGGGAGGAATAGAGGAAGAAAGAAGAGAGAAAGAGAGGAATAGAGGAAGAAAGAAGAGAGGAAGAGAGAAGAGAGAAAGATTTGCTAATTTTCTATAGTTCATATAGGTTCTAGTTATTTGCTAATTTTTGCTATAGTTGATTTTTGCTAATTTTTTATAATCTTTGGTATATATAGAGTGCCTCGTCCTCCACCCCGACCTACTCGGTGGCCTCCACCTCAACATACTCGGCGACCTCCACCCCGACCATCGAGGTAATTATAATGTGGTACCAGCCATCGAGTCGAGGGCGGAAGAATATGTGATGGATAAGTGGTCCATAATATGTGATGGATTATATGTGTGTGATTTTCCGGCCATCGAGCCAAGGCAACATTTGTTGCTCGCGATGAAGTTTCTCGCGCTGTGTGTTTTCTTGTTTTTCAGGGAATATACATGAGTGCCAATGTTTTGGCGAAATGTTGATTCGTCAATGTTTCGTCAAATTTTTGGCACTCAATATGTCCCTTTTTTAGCAAAGGTCATGCCAAAATTTTTAATGATTTTTAATTATTTTTTTAGCTTTTATAGATATTTTAGTAATTCTATTGATTTTTTAGTAATTTTTTAGTAATTCTATAGAATTTATAGATATTTTTAACATTTATCTAACAATTTAATACTTAGTTCGAATATGTCCGGAAACGACCCCACCGCGGCCTCTTCTTCGCGGACGACACGTACGGGCGACGAAGCCCTAGCTCCGCCGTTGCATAATGATGAAGGTCTGGACACCGCCGACGCATATACGGACGTGCAGGAGTACACAACGACTGACAATGATGAGTCCGGCGCTGGCACCTGTCTTGAAGATGCGACGATCACGACGAAGGGACTGGCCCGGGGGACCAGGCTGGAGAACCCAAGAGGCAGCGGAAGCCTAGATCTCGAAACAAGATTGGCATTGATAGGATTGTGGTCAATCGAGTGGGCGCCGACGGTCTACCTGTTAGTCCGAAGAAGGCCGCACAACACTACAGTAATGCCCTAGGCTGCATCCTCCAAGAACCGTGAACATCAATGAAACCAACCTGAGGGCGAATGACAAGAAGGAGGTGCGAACTCTCCTCATTGGGAAGCTCCACGGTAGATTCAAGTTCCCGGACAAGCACGAGTCCCAAGAGCATGACACTCTGGTAAACAATAAAGCCATCAGCAAGTTCTCCAAGCTTTTGAGTAATTGGAAATCCAAGGCCAAAAATGAATACCTTAACAAAGATTACGAAACCGAGATCAGTAAGTTGTGGCCTTCGATTTCTGAAGGGGACTGGAACCTTTTCAAGCAGCACTGCCAGACCCCTCAAGTTAAGGAGTACGAGAAATGGGGGCATGATATGCGAGCAAGGAACTTAGGTAACCACACCCTCGGAAGCCATGGTTACCCAGGTAAGAAGCCCAAGTGGGAGAAGCAGGACGCTGCAATGGCTGCGGCGGGCATCCCAAACCCCTTCAAGGCATTCGAAGAACCGCGCGAACATGATTTCATCAGGGGCTGGTACAAATTCAATAAAGAGACCGGGGAATGGGAAACGGATGACAAAACGAAGAAAGTCGAGGAACTCCTGGTAATTAATTAACTCGCTTGATTCTATTTATCCTAATTAAGTCAATTTCTTTCCAGTAGTTACGTTTCTAAATGGTTCACGTTCCTATTGCAGCGAAAGCATCATGCGGAACCTCAAAGCTCCCAGGAGTCCTCGGCCAGGTGGGATGACCCTCTTAACCAGTCAATCAACATGGCCCTCGGCAAGGACCCGTTAACGAAGCTGGCTCATGGTCGTGTGAACGGCGTCAGAGTCAATGCCAAATGGGAAACATATTATCCCAAAGGCCGTGAGCTTGCAAGGCAGAGGAGAGCCGGCTAGGCTACTTTAGAAACCTAAATGGTTGAAATGAGAGAAGAAATGGTGAAAGAAATTGAGGTCAAAGCCAAAGCCATGGCGAAAGCTCAAGTCCAGGAAATGTGGCCCGAGCTAATTGAGGTCGTCAAGCTCAGTTTAGCATCGGGGCAAACAATACCACCACTGGGCGCCGTCACATCGGTGCCGACCAATGTCAATTTAGAGAAAGAGCCGTGGCCCGATGCACTTCATAGCAGCCCCTCTGTCTCTTCATGGGCCACAGGTCGTCACCGGCTGATATCGACGCCCTCACGGTAAGCGTCGCCGGCTCAATAAATACCTTCTTCCATGCATGGTTTTGTTGTTCGGATCTCTAACATCAACGACGCGTACATGTTTCGTCGGAAGACACTCGGTGCACTCTCCACGCCATGGTGAACAGTGCAATGGCGCCAGTTGCAAAGGGCTTAGTCATTCTCCCCAAACAGAAGTGATGCACACGTGCAGTTGCCAAGCGGCGTGGTTAGGGTTTCTGTGGTTAGGGTGACACCCAGTTACGAAGATGTGGATCCTCCTATACAACCTGAAGGGGCGGAGACACAGATGAAACTTGTAGATTGTAGGAATTGGACCCTCAGGTGGCCGAAGATGCAATTGCTTTGGGCAGGACCACCCCACGCAAAACACCCTCGTTATCAGCGATCCCTAGCAATGTCACTCAACCAGGACCATCTCCTTTGGGTGATCATGATGAGGCCGCGGACGAAACAGGAGGGGCAGGAGGAAGTTGATCGGTATTTTAATAATGACTATGTCATGCCTCCTCCCAAAACGTGCCGTTCCTTGCCAGAAGAGTCTATTTACTGAAACGCCGCCAGCCGACACTGAGGAGCAACTACCCAAAAAACCGAAGCTGACTCCGAACACAATCATGAAGGCGACCAAAGACGCGATGGGCGGTGATCCCCGGCCTCGGAAACCAAAAAGAAGAGAAAGCGGCTTGCTAAGAAAGATTACAAGGCCGCTGCCAGCCAGCCAGTTGAGAAGATCCCGGTCCAGGCTAAGAAATCCTCGGGATCTAGCCAAGCAGAGGGTCGTCGTCCTGAATGGCGGGCGTTCCATATCCCTGGTGAACCCATCGTACCGACGGATATGTACAACACCCTCCCGTTCGAAATGAGGATTCTGCATGACGACATTCTCACTAGGGAGAGGCAGGCTCGTTTGCTTGGAGATCAAGATCTCCCGGTTTTCACGGTGCAGGTGCCACCGGGTTTTGACTTCGTCGAAGATTTCCCTGCTGACAAGTTCTATTTGCGTTTCGAGGAGATCTTCAACATGTTCAACCTCTTCTGCCTCGACACATCCTTACTCCGCCTATGGGCGCTCCATGAAGCTAGAGTGGCCAGACTCGAGAAGGTGCAGGATGTCGTGGTAGCGGACCCTTACCACATGCACAAGAACAACCTTCGCAACCCTCAGGGGTTTGAAACTGCGAAGAGGTACATTTCGGACTTCATGGTTGCGAATAAGGAGAAGGACTACCTTCTCGTGCCCTACCTTCCCCTGTAAGTCGTTCGCTAACCCCAATATGCTTTCGTAGATTTCCATTATGCTTGCACGTACCAAGGTTTGACGATATTGGTCTGTTCAACTGTTTGCGCAGCAACCACTGCATCCTCGTCATTGTATCCCCGAAGTATTCTCATATTTATTTCTTGGATTTGATGAGAAGCGAGAAGAAAGACTACACCTCCGTGAAGCAGCTTCTAGATGAAGCTCTGTTCGAGTATAATTACAGGGAGGGACACACCATGGAGAAATACAGAAAGAAGAACAAACTTGGCCTGCCACGCTTCGGCCACAACACCGACTTCTATTGCATGCAGCAGCCGAAAAACAGTGTGATGTGTGGCTACTACGTCATCCACTACATGGAGCAGTACGTACGGTACGAAAAACCTTCACAGACCATGCTGATGTCACCAAGTGAGCCTGCAGCAACTCTCAGGAGATTGCAAAGACGTGTTCCGACGCATCCAGGAGAAGTTTGCGAGCATCATCAACAAGGATGTCATCGACGTCACCATGATCTTCAACGGCGGCGCAGCAACTCCGGAGGAGCGAGAGGCTCGCTTAAAGGGACAGGCTAACGACATACCGCCCTTGTACAAGTCGATAGCAGACGCTCGCCCTGCTAGTTCCGAATACAACCGAAGCGAGCGCTAGCTAAGTTGAACGAGAGTGACGATGATGGGGTTGTTGTGTATATGTACATTGTCGTTGTGTTAACGTTTTTCCAAACTTGACTATTTTGTTTTTAAGATGCATAGTTTGTATATTGAGAGTTTCCTTGTAATCGTCTTACTTCTTTTTTTAAGATGCATAGTGTCTATATTGATATATCAATGTAATGTGCAAACGCTGCCACGGCAGCAAAGAACAGATACTGTTTGATCCTCTCTTTTCTTTCCTTTACTCTCTTTGATCTTATCTGATGGTGGCTTAGGAATGGTGTCCTTTTGTCCCTGTGGCTAAAGTAATAAGTGGGCTTTTATTTTGACAGAAATGGTCCATGCCGACTTGTCATTGATAAGTGGCATTGAGAATTAGCATTTTGGACATAGGATTAGCTGGATTTAATCTGAAAGCTAATCCATCTAAAATTGTGGGCTTTTCTTAATAAGGAGCTAGTGCTAGCTTAGGGTTTATCTATTGGTTGGTTTATGTTGGCTTTGATGGTTGATTGCTTTGGCTAGTTGTGGTTATTGCTTGAACAGGATCAAAGATCCCTGTTGACTGAACAGTGTTGGCTTTCTCACTTGCTCAAGAACTTGGACATAGGTGCATGATGCTTACTGTTGCTTAACTTAAGATCAACCCTATATCATTGGAAATCTGGACTAGTTCCCAGATTTTTCCCCAAGCACTAGCTCCTAAACTAAATGCATCCCCACAGGAGGTGCATACATTCTAACCATAACCAATCCTTTCTCTCTTTTCTCTGTTTTGCAGGTTTAATACAAAAGGAGAAGTCAAAAGAAGATGAGAAGAGAAGATGAACTAGATAGGTTTAGCTTAGGTTTAATTTCCTTTTTCTTTTTTTTCTCCTTTGTAATATTCTTTTGTAATCCAACTTACTAGGCATGTATTTTGGACAAATGGGATGATCTGTATAAATAAATATGATGTATTTTTTTAAATCCATAAATTTTTTTGGACCTGGAAAATATACTAGTGGCGTGTGGGCTTGAGGGCACGCCACTAATGTGCCAAGTACTAGTGGCGTGTAGGCTTGACGGCACGCCACTAGTAATAACATATAATAATTTTTTTTAAAGAAGAAAAAGACATATTAGTGGCGTGTGAGCTAACATACACGCCACTAATGAGGAATATTATTAGGGGGGTTCTCTAGGTGTGGCACGCCACTAGTATATGCGTTACTAGTGGCGTGGAGGAATGGGCAAGCCACTAGTATGTGGGTTACTAGTGGCGTGCGTGTGACACGCCACTAGTAAGGGGGTTCTAGTGGCGTGCGTGTGACACGCCACTAGTAACCACTTACCACCGACGTGATACTAGTGGCGTGCTGCCCACACGCCACTAATAGGCATTTTAGTACGCCACTAATAAGGGGGTTCTACACTAGTGTGATGGGTGCAAGCAATCTAGAGATGGTGGCTGGAGCTTTTCACGCTGAAACCGCAACCATGTCACATGCTGTCCAAGTAGCGATCCGAATGGGCTGCCAAAAGGTCATCTTTGAAACCGATGCGAGGGAGCTTAAGCGAGCAGTAACATCAGATGATTATGACTTCTCTGATCTGGGTGTGTTGTTTAGGGAAATAAAGCTTTTAAAGGAAACTTCTTTCCAAACTTGTAAGGTAGAAGTTATTCCTAGAGTATGTAATCGAGCTGCTCGTTGTTTAGCAAGTCTAGGTGCATCCATGGAGCAGGGAAAACATGAAGTATGGCTAGAACCGTTTCCAGATCTTGTAAAGAACTTGTTTGCTGGCAATTTGTCCAGCTTGTTTGAGTAATGGAATACCTAGTGTTCCTTTCAAAAAAAATGGTAGCTGTGAACTTTATAGTATAAATTTAGCTGTGAATTTTTTGTGCTCATTTTCTAAAATATTGTAGATGGTTTGGATAAACCAAATGCTACGTGTTTACTTTCCCACAGCCACAATAGTTTTTTCAGACAGCCAGCCAATAGCAGCTTTGTCAACAGTCACAGCCTACCCAAACAGGCCCTTAAACTATTAGATGTAAACGGTACATACTCTTAATAGAAATTATCCACGTAGGTACTAACAAGTAGGTCTTTACGATCAGCGTACCTATTAAGAGCCCCAAATTGTAATTTAGAGTGTGGAAAAAATTTAAAACATATGATAAAGTATTAAGAGGTAAACCGAAGTTACGGTTCTGAGTAATTTACTCTTTATTTGACGATTTCTTTTATGCAGTTAGAGAGAAAACGTAACCTATGAGGTGCAAATGGGTGTATACCCTAAAAAAGGAACGTATAAAACACGTAGCCCTCCATTTCCCAAAGTGATAACCTCCTATCCGTATCCCCTCGCATGCAAGCGTGTGCCAAATTAGCACCAACCCATGTACAAATGTAAGCGTTGAGCACTCCATGCATATAGACAGATTAGATGACGTCAACAACATAAGTATCTATTTCAAAAATTCAAAAAGCTGTCACTTTTAAACTGAGCTTCTGTATCATGATACGTTTTCGTTGTTTCGTTCGCTTGAAGAGCAACTCAGTGTGGTAAAAAGCAAGTTTGTAATACCATATTGTTTTTCTCTTACAACAAGAAATTGCCTTCTGGAAAAATGACTTGATGTTCCTACTAATACCATTAGTTCTTCGTATCAAACATAAGTATGTGAATTATAATTTTTTAACTATCTGCTATGGCTCATTTATACAAAAAACAAAAGTTTATAGTGTAGTTGCTTCGCAGTCACTAAAAGTTGCTTTTATACTATTTTGACAGCATCAGATGATTTTTAACTATTATCCTATCCAGAAGAATGTATTGGGCCTAAATATTTCTTACGAGAATACAAACCAAGAAAATCATCAGATTGACCGACTACCAAGTCATCCGCTGACATCACTCCAAGTACTACAAATAGTGGATTGACAAGTTAGAAATGGACATACCTACTTAAGATTGAATAAAAAACTATAATAGAAGTAGAAAAAATTAACAAAGATAATCATGGCATGAAAAATAATTTACAATCGTTTAGGTAATTTAGCAGTCTAGTTAGGCAATCTGATCTTATTATTATGAAAATTCATAGGTACTACTACACATAACCTAGGAGAAAATCACACCTCTCAAAGAACTAGAAATAGTAATCGACATCTAAAATCACTCGTGAAAAACATACCCTAATAGTTTTAAGCAACTTAGTAGTACAAATTAGGCAACTTGATAGTACTACTGGTAGGCAAATCACAAATACCAGTACAATAATCTAACATAAAATCACCCTCTCATAGGACTAGAAAATTTAACCACCATCCCTTATCACCCATAAAAACATACGACAATAAATGTATATGTATCTAAAAGAAAAAATTGCAAGGCAACTCATCATTATTGTTAGACTATTTAGCACTAGCATAAGCAAGTTTACATCTATTGCTCGACAACTATCTAAGCTCAGAGGTGATTAATGAACCCATATGGAGAACAATGGCATCTAACACCTCTCTGGCATCTATCTGATGGGAATGAGGAACTTGTGTAGAAATTGATAAAACCTCATGCCTCCTAACAACTATTTAATCCTAGAGGGTAATCTCGTAGGGACTGCAGGGAGGGAGGAGGTGGATGTTGTACACATTAAGAATCTGGGGGGACATTCTAGGAAGTAGTGGAAACTAAGCTCTCTTCGTCCTCTACTCGAGGGGCAATTGGAAAAGCGAACCCGCTCAAGAAAGGTGAAACACGCTTCCCTAGAAACTATCTATTCCCGGAGGAGAATTTGAGGGAGGGTAGAGATGCAACTTGAAAATGGTCAAATCTCACGCCTCTCTAGTAGGAGCAGAACTAGACCGAAAATAATCGGGGTTCACCACTTAATTGTTCGAAAACTTTACAAGAACAAAAAATGCATTATCAAAATAAAATCAAAACATATTCAATATCAGTCTTATTTCGAAGACCTTGTGGCATGGAACACGTTAGGTCCAAACAGATAGTGAATCAGATGGTTGGTTCAGAAGATATAAACCTCTTTATTCCAGACTCAAATGTTGTCCAACTAATTACAGAATTACAAAAGGAAACTAGGGGCAAGATGCAAATAGTGTCACAACCAGTCTACCGTGCTTGTATGTAGACTATGGGCCAGTTCTTTTCAGCTTCTAGAGCAGCTTCTAGGTGAAAAAAAACCCAAGCTGAAAAGAACTCAAAAATTCTGGTGCTTCTCTGGGCAGCTATGCACCATTTTCTCGTTGGTGGAAATAAGCTTCTCCTCACCAGCTTCCCGAGCTTCTCCTCCTCTCTCACTTACCACCCGTGCCTCCCCCGTCTCGCCGCCCTCCTCCCCGCCTCGCCGCGCCTCCCCCGCCTCCCAGCCCTCTTTCCCGCGCCTCCCCGCGCCGCCGCCCTCTTCCCCCCGCCTCGCCGTGCCTCTCCCGCCTCCCAGCCCTCTTTCCCGTGACTCCCCGCGCCGCCGCCCTCTTCCCCCCGCCTCGCCGCGCCTCCCCCGCCTCGCCGCCCTCTTCCCCGCGACTCCCCGCGCCGCCGCCCTCTTCCCCCCCGCCTCGCCGCGCCTCCCCCGCCTCGCCGTCCTCTTCCCCGCGCCTCCCCGCGCCGCCGTCCTCTTCCCCCCGCCTCGCCGCGCCTCCCCCGCCTCACCGCCCTCTTCCCCGCGCCTCCCCGCGCCGCCGCCCTCTTCCCCCCGCCTCGCCGCGCCTCCCCCGCCTCGCTGTCCTCTTCCCCGCGCCTCCCCGCGCCGCCGCGCTCTTCCTCCCGCCTCGCCGCCCTCCTCCCTGCCGGAACCGGCCCGACCCCAGCACCGCCCCACCATGCCGAAAAACTTCCGCAAGCGGAGCTTCGAGCCGGACGCCGCCGACCACTCCGACGACGAGGACGTCCGCCGGTACCCTTCTTCTCGCTCCCTCCAGCTTGCTCCTCTCTCTTGCTTCGCTAGGCCTTCACGCTGACGCCTGCCTTCCTCCCGTCGCAGAAGCTAGAAACCGTTTCTAGAAGCCGAAAGGAACTCGAGCTTAGATTATGAGGGCTTCTCCCCACAGCAGCTCAATTTGGTAGAGAAGCTAGAAACCGTTTCTGGAGAAGCTGCAGCCAAAAAGAACTGGCCCTATATATATTGTACACACTAAAATCATATTTAGCCAAATCAAACGACAGGATGCACATGCTCTTAACTTCCTTCACGAGCACTCCTAGTTTAGCCAAATCATACTTAGTTGTACGCACGTCCACCGATCGAGTTAAGACAATCTGACTCAAAAATTAACACGGTTCAAACCAAGCGGAGCTATATCTTCCAGAGCCTGCGCACTTGCCCTCGGTTCTGCACGCATAGCATCTCGGACATGTGTAAGACGACCTGCTCCAGCAGCAACATGATACAGGCATGATTACCCCTACTATTTTGGTGAATGATTTGTTACCAGCTGTAGTGCGGCAAGGATGCAGAACTCTATCTACTTCGGCTGAGAGGAAGGAGAGGGAGGCGGGCCAAGTAGAAAGTGTAGGAAAAGGTGAAGGCGGACTCAAATAAATTGCACTTAGGCAAAGACGGGAGAGTGCGTGTGCTTTGTGGACCAAGAGAATGCAGATCAGCGTGTGCGCGTGCGGTGCATGGCATGGTGCGCGTATGTGACGAGGGAGATACACAGTTAAATGGATCGGTACATGTTCAGTCTGATACCATGCAGACTAAACCAGCAGTGCGACCAGGGTTTAGTGCACATCAGGAACCGCCCGAGGAAAAGATGAACCCCAGATTTCGTACTACAACTGGATGGATAAGAACTGGCAATTTGCAGATTAGTATCTCTTCACGAGAGATCACGAATCACCAAAAGATGTGGATTCCTTTATTTTAGGAAATTCTATGGTGTTCCCTAGAGATAAGTTTTGGGTTCCTTCATTAGATTAACTAAGGCAGGAGTTATAGGCTGTCACGGTGGTGTTTTTCCTTGGCTTCGCCCGTCGAGTACTAGTGAGCACAACTACAGAAAGCTTAATACCCGACATCCTTGATCGAGCGTCTATAATATATCTATTTGAGACGGATCAATAAAACGTCCGTCCATAATGAGTTATCTATAATAAGTTGTGTAACGGTCTAGACTCGTATAAATCGACTAGATAAAGTGGCTGTATGTGATGAGATGAGTCATCATAGACGAACGATTGTCCACATCATAGATGAGACTAAAATTGACCCGTCTATAATGTGTTCAAGATCTAAAATTTTAGACTCTCGTCAAGTGAAAGTCCAAATTTCATAGTGCCGGCGCGTATATAATTCACCTCACTATGTCTCTCTCCACTCAGATCCAAAAATTCCTCCTCCCTTCCACCCTTCTCTCCTCCCTTCCATATTCTCCTCCTCTCACCCTTCCTATGGAAATCCACCATAAGACAACCTCTCCTCTTTGCGTCCCTCTTCCGTAGGAACATTGCGGAGGCTACATGGGATTTTCATTCGGATTCCAGGTAAGGTCCTCCTTGGTAAGATTTGTGCCCTTTTGCATTCGGATTCAGAGGATTTCTACTAATTCCTAAACTTTTTATTTTAAAAAAAATTTCTCGTATTTTTTGTAGCAGCTCTACTCCCTAACAGCTCGAGATTCGCAAAAATTATTGAATTTAGAGCACGGGAAGAAGCTCAACGGATGGTTGTAAGAAGCGATTTTCGTTTGGAAGCCTGAAAATGTGTCTTATAGGGTGAATTTAGAGGTCAAAAAATACACACGTCAAAAAGTACATCTAGGTCGCCAAGTGAGTTTTGGTGATTAATGACAAAATGGTTAAGAAACTAATGTGTGCATTAAGTATGATCAGATTATTAGTTCCATGAAGAAGTGTTTTCGCCAACTTTGGTGACCCCTAAAAAGTTCAAGTGGATGGAAGGTTTGAAGAAATTAAAGTTAAGGACATTTCTCTAGCTTTTTATTGATTCGTTGAATCACATTGAGTATAGGACAAGCTATATTATTAAGGGGGACTGAGACTAAGAAGCTGGTGAGAGTATCTTGCTAAATACTCAAATATGAATTAATTTATAAATCCAAAAGGGCCTTTGAAATCCTTCCACACACTTTTAGAAAAAGTCGAAACCTCTAAGATTGATCCCGTAGCTTCCAAGATCCAATTCTATGTGTAGAACCAGAGAACTTGGAACCTCCAAGTTGCTCTGTGTGTCTGAATTTCTGAAAGTCAGAAGTTCCAAGAATTTCCCAGAACCTCCAAGATTAAATTCTGATGCATTCAAGTCCGGTGTGCTCCAAAATCAGAACATTCGAAAGTTTTATGGATGCTTCGAATCTCTCCTCTGGACTTTCCTATAAAATCCTAGAACATCCTGGATCCTCTGAGTTTCAATTTTGTAACCATCTGAGTCCTGTGTGTTCAAAAGTCGGAGCCTCCGGAATCAGAGCCTCTGGAAGTTTTCCGGATGCTCCAAAGTCTTTATGATTGGCTTCTCTTTGAAATTTGGGAGTGCCGAGTTTATTTTCGGAACATTCGAGTTTCTGTTATGTGAAATCTCTCTAAGTCTTCTGAAATCTTGGAAGTTCTAAGTACATGTCAGAGGCTCTGGAAGTTAGTTCTAGAGTTGTCTTGTTAAGTCAACCTCTTTTTCCGGATGGTCCGAGGTCGGAACCTCCAACACATTCCTCTATCCACTACGTGCTAAAAGTCGGAACCTCTGGGATATTTTTGGATATTCTGACATTTGTTCCTGGACAACAAAATAGCTGTTGGTTTCAAATGTCAGAACCTTCAAGACCCACATTTTCCGCCTTTTGCACAATGGTTAGTTTTTGAGGGATTGGATTCCTTCATGTCCTGCTCTCCTAAGCCTCAAGCCATGATTCCTCGAACCATAAATCTAATATTTGTGAGGAATTCATTGAGAGAAGAGATTGAGTCCTAGATTGAGCACCAAGTAAGAGTTTATCTCCAATCGTCTTGATCAAAATTCGTTACTCTTGGAGATTTGACATCTCCTAGATGACTAGGAATTGTTAGGAGCCTCCAAGAAGAAGTGTGAAGTGTCCCTTCAAATTTGTGGGGATTTAGAACTTCCCACCGCAAGGTGAAGAGCTGCCACAAGAGAAGGGAGGCTTCGTATCGGCAAGCCTTTTGAGGCAAAAGCACGTTTTGGTGTCGACTTTGATCATTGCATCAAGGTTCCTCAACGGAAACGTGGAGCCTCGTCAAAGGTTTGAACTTTGACAACAAATTATTTTTCTCCTTGTGTTTGTGATATTCTCCTCTCTTATATACTTTTTTGTTCCTGCACATTTTGTTTACTAGTATATATATAAGATTTGATTTTGACATAATTTTGTCTTAGTCTATTGCCTAGATCCTTTTCAGTCGGTTTCTAAGGTTTGACAAAAGTTCAAACCAAAAGGGACGAGCGACAAAGTAGAGCTACACAAAGAGGAATGATCAGAGAATGCAGCAGCACACCCCGGTTCAGATTCAAAACATTCAAAATTAAAATTTAGATAGTTGTTGGTCTGCTGCTAATTCTTGTGTGAAGTTTAATTTTCTATAGTTCCAGAGAAACTTGTGACTGAATTTCAAATAGTCATTTTGCTTGCATTGAGTCCAGCAATGAATAGTATCAAAAATGCCTAGTGAATCGTGTTAACTATTATCTGCATGCGTAGGTCTGAATCTTTTTTCCAGTGCAAGCAAACTCTTCCTTGAAGCTCTTGTACTCAACCATATGGAGCAACAGTAATCACCAATTGTTTGTGAAGTAGCACGTCAACAAAAACATAGACAAGATGGCCTTTTGCAATGCTCATGTACTCGATCACGTCAACAAAAGCATAGCATAAATGGTCTTTTGCAATCCTGCTGTACTCAATCAACTGGTGCAAAGCACACTACTGCAGAAATGGCTATAGCCGCCACTTTATCAGTGACGAGCATACAAAAAGATCGTCACTGCTAACTGAAAAAATTATCAGTGACGGGCAAAAATTCGTGCTCATCACTGGTAATGAATTACCAGTGGCGGGCGGCAATTTACGCTCGTCACTGGTAACTTTGCAATTACCAGTGGCGGGCACTTATGGGCGCTCGTCACTGGTATGTACTATACCAGTGGCGGGCACTTATAGTAGCTCGTCACTGGTATGTCCCAATTACTAGTGACGGGCATTTTTTTGTGCTCGTCACTGGTAATAATTTACTAGTGACGGGCATTTTTTTGGGCTCGTCACTGGTAAAACATAGATTATTTTTATCTATATAGATCTATACAGCCCGCACGGGACGGGGAAAAATCCCCCCCTTTCTCTCGTTCTCGGGCGATCTGGATCCAGATCTCACCTTCCCTCCCCTCCGCCGCCGCCCCCACCTCCCCTCCCCTCCGCTGCCGCCCCCCACCTCCCCTCCCCTCCGCCGCCGCCCCCACCTTCCCTCCCCTCCCCTCCCCTCCGCCGCCGCCCCCACCTCCCCTCCCCTCCACCGCCGCCCCCACATTCCCTCCCCTCCCCTCCCCTCCGCCGCCGCCTAACTCGCCATCGCCGCCTTCCAACCTCCTCTGCCACGCACCCCCGCGGCCTCTCTCTCTCTCTCTTATCGGCCACCTACTCGGTGCCCTGCATCCTGATGCGCCTGTAGCCTGGGCTCCCTGCGCCGCCGCGTCGGCCCCTTGCGCCGCCGCCTCGGCCCCCTTGCGCCGCCGCCTCACCAAGATAGAGAGATATGGCTTGCTTCTTCTTCTTCTTTTTCTGCTTGCCCTGTGATTTGCTTGGCAGTTAATTAGGATTTTCTGCCGATTAGTTTGTGTTGATTCTTTGTTGTATGTGTTCATGTTAATCTCGGGAGTAGGTTAATTCTCTTCAACTGCAAGTCTTGCAAGTCCTGGCTCTGTCCCTGTCTGTAAGGACTATATGTAGTGTATAGTTTACTCTACTCTAGCAGAGAAGTGTTTGATATCTATTTGCAATCGAGATGTTTGGAACTTCATTTACTTCCTAACAGACTTGAAATTCAAGTTCATTATTCATTTTCTCCCTATTCTATTTATCTTTCCAGGCACGATTGTTATGCATATTGGTTGTGTTCTGTTAGTGTTTGCCTTACCATTTATTGAACCTTGCAAATTTTTTGATTTCATTACCAGTAAATTATGAACACCTGTCAAAACAGATGATGGGCCAAGTGAACAGGGAGAGATTGGCAGAGTTTCTTGGCGAGCTGCAAAGGAAAGAAGACACAAACAACAGATACGTTGCTGCTCTTAAAGGGGAGACATTGACAAGGAAACGTTATGAGCGAATTCAGCCTGTCGACCAGCAAGCTACCCAGGAGAATGCCAAGGCAAAGTGATTCACGGTTAACGGCTAATTTGTAGCAATAATTAGCAGTGCAGCACTGGTCTTCGGCACCAGTATTTTTTTTTAAATCCTAAAAATGTTACTAGTGACGAGCAGAATTTAGAGCCCGTCACTGGTATGTAAAATACCAGTGACGGACGAGCTGCCCGTCACTGATAACCCATTACCAGTGACGAGTTACCAGTGACGGGCCGGCCCGCTCGTCACTAATGGGCTTTTTAGGCCCGTCACTGGTAGCCCATTCTGCAGTAGTGGCACATCAATGCCCACGAGAACAGAGAAAAAAATGCCACGATGGCGCCCACGAGCAAGACCTGTTTAGACTGCGGCTGACGCTAATGCCAAGACAGATAGATAACAAAATTCGGAGAAATTTGACTACAGAACTCAGTTACTACAACCTATAAAACTAAAAAGAGGTATGCGGTGCAGCATCAAGAACATGTCTGACTTGCAGCTATCTGTCCGTAGCTTCGCGTTTCAGACATTGCCAGGCGATGTTGACCTGTGTTGGGGCGGGATTAAATCGAACGGAGCAGACATAGCGTTCACTTGGAGCGTGGACGCGGCGGCGGACGATCGCAGTGAAGGGCGTTGAACTAAAAGGTTCGACCGGTGGTGGACGTTCGGTGGCCGCGTCGCCACGAGGAGAAGGTGAATGAATCAGGAATCGATCGACTCGTGAAAACTAGAGATAAGACTACCATATTTAATACGCTGAAAAGTCTATAATACACTGAAAGATTACTCGTATTACTTCTTTCATTTTAAAATAGATATCCTTTTAGAAAGTGTATAATTAATTTTTTTATCTTTGACCACTAATTAATTAAAAATATTTTAGGTTGGTTAGACACAAATTATACCATTAGATTTGCTATTGCAAATCGTTTAAAATTTTATAATTATGGCTTGTGGCTTCTTATAGTTATGGCTTGTGGCTTTATGGGCGGGGCCTTCTGTCGGAGATGAGACGGTGCAACCTGCCGTGGTTTGATCGCCTTCTGCAGTTCCGAATGTGCCATTGTGTACAGACGCACGTCTGTTGTGCGTGCATGCGATGGTATATGTTGCTTCCTGCTTTCTTAGTTAAGTACTAAGTCACTTTTTCAAACGACCATATCAATATTGAATAATATTTAGATAAACTTATAATTATCTATCAATTATGGTCCATTAATAATAAGAGTCTATCAGATTAATGGTCGGATGACACTTAGGTGTAGTTATAAAAATTTATTGATTATGATATGTTTAGGTATAATTATGAAGATCCATCAGTTGTGGTATGTTTAGCTACAATTGTGAAGATTTATCAGCTGTAATCTGTTTAGGTAAAGTTATGGTGATCTACCAGTATTAATACAGTTATGATGATCTATCGGTTATGCTATATTTAGGTACAGTTATGAAGATCTATTGGTTGTAATCCACTAATAATAATAGTGTCCATAATATTAATGGCTAAATGTTTTACTTTTTTGTGAAATTTTTAGCATACCTCTTTTTTCTATTATATTGTACTTTTAGTATATGTAGAATAGAATAGACTGTGTGGTTATGGAAAAGAGGCGCCCCTGCAGTCTGAACTAAGGACGGGTTTTTGGAGCTAGCGATGAAATTACTCATTCTTGTCCACATTCATCAAATTTTTATAAAATAATCATTTTTTATCTTTATTTTATTAATAATCCCTCTCATATTTTTTTAAATCTGACCCTTTAGGCAGCGCCGCAGGAACACTCTATGGTGCCAAGGTCAACGGCGACGCAGACTTTGGCTCGCTAGCAGCCGTGTGTTGCCATGGCCTGCTGACGTGGCCAGGGCTGCGGTGCATCTTGGCATTGCAGCTATGGCACCATGAAGCTCGGTGCCACAATGGGGTACACCCCTTTGGCCCAACGTGTTAGCTTCTTTTTCTCTAAGTCCCCTCGGCCACTGCCCACCAGCCACCACGCCGCCCGCCACCTACCGCCCAGTGTCCACTTGATGACCGGTAAGCTCACGGGGTCACCTTAGTACCTTTTTGCGGGAAATACTTAGCCCAAGATATTGAACCACAGGAGCAAAAGAAGGCTCTTGCCTTTCTCATAACTACACTTATCACCTAGTTTAGTTCCGCTTGAACACAAGTTTATTCTAATATTGTCGAAACAAAGTAGTTGATGTTGTAGAAATAAACTAATCTACTAACTCAAGAAAACTAATATTAAATACTGAAAATAAAAGAAAGACAACTATGTAATTGTAATATTGAGAATCAATGATGGTATCTAGGCTTTGATTTCATTGGTACTAACTGGGTATGCAAAAAACACTATATTAATTATTTTAGTGGTTTCTCGTGAGTAGCCATGCTCCTCCTTCCCCGGTATTGCATGACTCTATTGTCCTCCTCCCGATACCCTCTATCCCGAGTGGTCTGCAAGGTATTTAAGATCGATAGATCAAATCAACGCTTTATGATTGTTGGATAACTGTTACTCCTTAGATGCAATGTGCTCATCTCAAGATATCAAGGTACTGTCACTTCCTAGTTCTAGTCGATTTACACATTCACCTATCTACTCCGTGTGCGGTCTTGCGGGTAGATATCTCCAATCACTTATAATAAATAACATGAAGCGAACATGTATAATAAAGCAATTACAAACTCTAATTGGACATACTATATCCCTTCAACTTAGAACAGATTCAATCACTCAAACATAGATGAATTGAGATAATAAATCATAAAGAAACAAGTCATCATTTCTAACACAATGTTAAATCTCACAAAAACAGCAACAAAGGAGAACATGGTGATGAAGACGGAGGCGTGGTCGTCGCAGTCGAAGGAGACACTGAGGAGGAGGCCGATGTCACGGCCTAGGGCCGATCGGCGGCGGCATGACTTCTCCTTCTTCTTCCTCTAGCTTGGATCACGTGGTGGAGGTGTTATTGGCTGTTGTAAATGGGTTTGGAGTGTCCTCCCCCTACTCCTTATATTCCTCTCCAATCTCCTAATCTCCTCCCCCATTGTTTTGGTGCCTTCCCCCTCCTTTTATAGATCAGAAGCGCTGCGGGCGATTTTGCGGAATATCTGTGACGAAATCTTTGGGGTCACTTTCACAGAAGTTGTTGTGTTTGACGTGATGGCCATGCTGGAGAGCGGTACGACCGTCAAGTCCGTACCACTGGATCTCTTGTCCTCGTGTGTACTCATCTTGACGTGTAGTTTCTAAATATAAATGATGTTGCCCCTTTTGCAACGATTCTACACATATAAAGTTCAGAAAGAGATATTTGTAAAATCTGGCAATAATTAGTCCTTAGCAGCAATTAACAAGAATTAATTCAGTGAAAATGCAATAACTAGGATCAAACATTGAGAAAATGATGAGTACAAAATGGACTTATCACCCACAGTGCCGCCCGCTGCCCCTCCGTGTCGACGCGCTGCCCCGCACCACCGCCCTCCCTACTAGCGCGGTGCCCCGCCCCCTCCCCACGCAACCCCGTCCCTACACCACCCCATCCTCGCGCGCTCCCCGACCACTTGAAGTGCATTGTAAGTACAATACACTCGAAGCAAATTGTTGCCAAGCATGTCTTCTTTTAATTTAGCAAATTGTTCATATGATAAAACTAGACGGTAATGTGTTTTTGATATGGCATGAGTGCATGAAAATTAGTTAATACAACTAAATGGCACCAGTTAGAGTTTGCATCTTTGCGCTGTTTTTCTATAACCAACAGCTCGATCTGAAATCTTAGTTGGACAACATATAACCCAAATTTGTATACAATCATTCAATAACTGAATGAAAGGCATGTTTAATCTCAATTGCCATTCCAAAATATATGAAAATTCAATTGGGTGTAATTTTGCTGATTGGAAAGAGTGATTAGTACCCAATATATTACCATAGCATTAGTCACACTAGCTTCATAAGTTACTATACATGGGTAGAATTTGATGTGAATGCATGATTTTGTTGTGATGTTTTAATTAGCTATACATTGGTAGAATTTGTTATTGATGAATTGCATATGTTTTGTTATAACGTGGTTGGATAGAATTGTTCGAGTTTACAATTGCTCAAAAACATCTGAGAGGGGCAGTACCAACATTTTTTAAGGAGACACCAACTCTTAGTGAACTAGTAGCAAGGATCAAGTGTGAATTTTGATTTTCATCAAATTCTATTCAAGTAGAAGGATGACATGATGCTAAGTTGGTCCCAAGAGGTACCCTTTGATGATGCATGTCATCGACTACTCGGTCGGACAGTGAACTTGTGGCGCTGCCGGTTGAGTGCTAGGTCACCCGGGTGTGCACGAGGGACAACGAGACGGAGCGCGGAGGTAGCAACAACAACACTTAGAGAAATTTCAAGCGAACAGGGAATTGATGTGACTTGTATTCCGTACCCCTAACAAAAGGGGGGCGCTCTCCTATTTATAGGTCGGAGAGGCACGACACAAGGTTACAATACTACCCCTAGACAGTTTACGGTCCTGCCCCCGGTCCTTCCTACAGCCGACGGCTTGAAGGTCATTCCTATGCTACCCCGGGCGACATATGCTCAGCATCTACATGACGTCCTGTACAATATGTCGTACTGGACATCACTCCATAGGTGGGCACCACGGTGACACTTGTACTCCAGATCGTCGTGCCAGGGCTGGTACTCCGGATCGTCGCGCCGAGGCTTGTATCCTGGACCGTCGCGCCAGGGCTTGTACTCTGGACTGTTGTGGCACCAACTGCACTATAGAATGTCATGACGGGACTTGCACTCCGGACTGTCGACTGGCTTGCTCCACCGAGACGTCCCCACGAGGGTCAAGCTGCGACATAGGAAAATGTAAGTCCATAGTGCATGTATGCATCTTACCTGTGATTTCGTCCGTTCGGGGAGTCCGGTAACCCCTCCCACAATATTATCCCCCTTGTCGGTGTGGGTGGTTGGGAAGCGTCAGGCCAGACCAGCGTTATACACCTAGGAAGGGGTTGACGCGTAGCCCGGACTAATGAAACACACTCCCGGCATTGAAGCACCGCCTTGATCCTTCCATCCAACGTGGAGCTTGGCCGCTCCATCATGACTTGAAGTAGAGGCAATGCGTCTGAGGTGGGGAGATGCACCCGAAGTAGGTAGATATCTGGAGTAGACGGGTCTATATCGGAGGGCACAGTGCCTGGGAGTACGCTCGACCAGAGTGAGCAAGTATTTGGAGTAGACGGGCATCCGAGGTACACGTGTCCGGGGCAAGCGAGCATCTAGAGGAGAGGGCGTCTAGGGTACACGTGTCTAGAGCAAATGGGCACCCGTAGTAGACGGGCGTCTGGGGAGCATGTGTCCGAAGTCCGCGAGCACCCGGGGTAGAGGGCGTCCGGAGTACATGTGTCTAGGGCAAGTGAGCATCCAGAGTACACGGGCATCCGGGGAGCGCACGTCTGGAGTCCGCGAGCATGCGGAGTAGAGGGCGTCCAACGTAGAGAACATGGTGTCTGGAGTAGAGAACACAGCATCTGGAGTAGAGAACACAACGTCTGGAGTAGAACACATTCTAGCACTCCGCTAGGTGCGCCCCGGAGCATCGCTGGTTCGCCCGGAGTAGGTGGAGTAGCTCGAGGTAGTAGGCCCAGAGTGGCTGATCCGGGATACGAGACCGCCCAATCGTATGTCCGGGGCATACATACGGGTACTGCACTTGGATCCTAGGCGTGCTCGGAGTACGCGCCCCGTCTAGAGCACCTGTGTTGCCCCGAGCAGGTAACACATCTAGAGTGGACGAGTTGTCCAGAGGGGATGCACCACGTTCAGATTGCCAGCCTGGAGCAAGGGCGACGCACTCGAAGTGTAGCTAGATGTCCGAGATGGTCATGCGTGTCCAAGGTATACATGTCGTTCGGAGTGCGCGTGAGTAAGGGTGGCTATCGAGCCAACTCGACTTAGACTCGTAAATACTCGTTAAGTTAACGAGCCAGCTCGACTCGACTCATTAATGAAACGATCTAAAATGCGAACTTGGCTCAACTCGTTAATTACTCAGTAGCTCGTTTAACTCATTAATTACTCGTTAAGACGTGCAACATTCTTTCTCAAAAAATGCATGCAACAGCCAATAAACGTTGGGCCAAATGTTGGGCCGAATTGAGAAGTTGGGCCGAATATTGTTGGCAGGCTGCCAGATTTTTTTGGGCCTGCCAGACAAATGAGTTAAATGAGTAGCTCGAGTGCTCGGTAACTTGGCTCGTTTAACTCGTTATCTTAACAAGTTAAAAGTCCAACTCGGCTCGACTTGTTAAGGACCGAGTTTGAGCCGAGTTTCCGAGTACTCGTTTACCTTGCGAGTTTCGAGTTATATGTCCACCCCTATGCGTGAGTCACCTGGGGTGGACGCATTAGACTTGGGTTAGGCAAGCTATCCGAAGCCGACACGTTACCTCTAGGGTACACGCGTCTGTCGTAGTGAAGTCATGCGTCCGGGGCAAGCGAACTTCGTCTGAAGTACGTGCCACTCGGGACGGTTGTGCCAGGTCCGGAATAGGTGACACGTCCGGGGTTCATCCATTGTCCGGAGTTGTCGCACCACTTCCAGAACAGGCGACACATTCGGAGTTCGCACGCTGCATGGGATCGCTGGAGGCCAAAGACGCACACCATTCACCAGCCTTGCGTAGAGACAACCGTCACTCTCTAGGATGTTTCCATGATCCTAGCTTTGCCAATCAACAGGCTCACAATCACCAGCGCCACTTCCAGCACCGGGTGGCATAACCAGGTCGAGACTTTCTGTGGGCACCATCTGGACAAGCCAAAAGAGGGTGTTAGAGACCAGAGGTCTGCAGGAGTTCTAGGGTCTTGGATATAGATAGGTACATTCAATTCTCTTGGTTATATTGGAATTAGGTGTGATGATCTTACAATTCAATAACTATTTTTCCGATGCTCATTCAACGCTTGCCGTGCCCATGCTGATGACCTGGCCGTGCAAATCTTTGCTAGTGTTTGGTTGGGGGCACATGCTAGGTAGTTTCTTATTTCCAAACGCCACAGGTGATAGCATATCCTAGATCTGGATTCCTCTACTCTCTCACTTCAAGGCCATAGGGGGATACAGTTGGGGATCGACGGCCCTTGCATGGCTTTATAGGAAGCTATGCGACACTTGTAGGCAAACATAGGAAAATTTGAACTTTAGTGGCTGCATTCTCCTGTTGTAGGTTTGGATTTAGGAGCGTTTCTCAATAGGTCATCCCGAACGAGTTTTCTTGAAGTAAGTGCAGAACAGAATTTCATTTCATTAAGTATTATTTCATAAATTCATCCGTACTACTTTTTTTTGGTTTCGTGGGAAGATTGGGATGATACTGACACCGACAACTTTGCCATTGTGGGTACTCTTTGGACGGATGTGGCTCTGCCTATAGGGCATCCAAGGTCAAGGTACATTATATGCACGAACGAGTTCGACATGGCCACCCTGCATCAGGTGAGTACCCAACATGCATTCCTCGTGAACAAGCTCATTTGTTTGATTACGAGATTACATTCTACTTGAAACAGGTGACCTAGCTGCCTTACGAGTGTGCTAAGTACGTTGAGACTTTGCTAAATCCCATCTGCATGAGGAATGAGGAGAGGAGATATGGAGAACACGCTCGCCCCACATCCAATACCTCTGATGCTACGTGTCATATGCATCCGATAAGACCATCTTGTATGGGTCACCGCACCAACACCTCAATGGCGCACCGGGTTTTGGTACATCTATGAGAGAGACCCATCCTATTCATAAATTTCAGACAACTTAATTATTCATAACGAGAAATATCAATATAAAAAATTGCATGCAAATGATAAATGATACACTACAAAATCAAAATCGAGAGGACGATCAGCAATACCTTGAGGAGAGGGGAGGTTGGGCCGGAGAGGGCGTGGGGAGGACTGGAGCTGGCGCGGGAGGGCGCGGGGAGGCCCGAGCAGGCACTGCCGAACGCGGGAAGGGGAGAAGGCGGTGCAGCCGAGCGCGTGGAGGGCATGAGGAGGACCAGAGCCAACGCGAGAGGGGGCAGTACAGCCGGGCGTGTGGAGGGCCGAAGGACGTAGGGGAGGGCACAGAGAGGGGAGAGTTCAGAGAAATAAAGAAGAAGACACAAGCGACGGGCCAAGGCGGTACATCCCTTGCGGTGCCGGGAGTCACGACACCGCAGCCCTCGCCATGTCCATAGGCCACGGCACATCAGCTTCTAGCATGCCAAGGTCTGTGGCACTGTTGCCTGTGGTGCTACAAAGTGTTCTTGCGGCGCCGATGTTTGTGACGAAGGGTCAGATCTAGAAATTTTTTACGGGAGAGATTATTGTAGTGACCCTATTCATAAGACACGAGATCAATGCAGATCATCATGAATAAAAAAAGATTTCTTTTCCTAACATGCATGCATTTAGGCCATTAAGATATGACGCCGATTAAAAACTTTAACATATGAGCTAAAAGCAATCTTAAACGAAACCTGAACCTAGCTTCACTCAAATTTCAGCTTACCAATTATTTATAAGTACCAAATATCTCAGAAGACTAACATTAAAAAATTTAAATCTTTAGACCACATTTGACTACTTAACTAAAGGACTTGTTCAAAGCTTTTCCTTGAAACAAGATTGAAATAAGTAACCAGATGAACATTCTCTTCTCCAAATCTTGTAAATTTTCATATTTGAGAGTTATTTATCTTGTTAAGGCTAAAACAAAACTTCTGAAACACATTTGAAAGATTATTCAAGATAATAGCAATTCAACTTCTAAGTTGAACCCTACTACAATAATGCTATTTCGATAGCTTAAAGTTAACCCATTAAACTAATAGAGGTTGAGGAGTGCCATTAGGCCATGTTCAAACACTGAATTTTTAAAACTTTTACAGATCTTCCAAATTCTAGACCTCCTTTTCTTAATTTAACTCTAAAAACATCAAAGAAACAAAATGAACAGAAAAGAGCTTACCTTACCTATCTGTGGGACCCACCTGAAAGCCCCTTTTTGTCCACGTAGTTAACCAGCAGACCATCTCCTTGCTTCTCCACGATTTCTCCAAGGTCCGGCCGCGCCCCTCTTCCCCATTCGGCTGCCAAGCGAGCACCCTCGCCGCCCACGCCTTTGACCGCCGCTGTGAAGATCCTCCCCCGCCTACCTCGCCTTCTTTTCCCCATATCCGGTGCCGGGCCCGTGAGCCATCGGAGCTGGACCCCGTCGCTAAGCTCGGAAGCAGCTTTCTAGCTCAGCGCCGCTGCCGAGGGCCCCTTGCCGCTCCCCATCTGCGCGGTCCCCACCGGAGTTCCCCTCCAAGCGCCGCCCCCGACGGGCCATTCACTGCCGCCACCCGAGCCTAACCCCGCCAGCGCCCGCCGCCCAGGTTGTCAGGTCCAGAGTCTCGCTCGTCTCACTATCACATGGTGGACACACACGAGTTCCTATCTCTCAACCTCGCCGGAGAAGAAGCTCTCAAAGCACACGGAAGAAACACACAAATACGATGGTTTGCGGCACTACCTTGATTGTGCCTTTTTGGTATTTTCTGCTAATGACTCCGCTAACAGTGCGTGAGCCTTATACAACGCAACACACACGATCGGGTCACAACCTGACCGATTCTCACGAACGCCACTACGCCATGCACGGCCACTTACAACAACCTGCAACTACAAGCATGCTAAGCCAGGTCACACACACGCACACGTACATCTTCTTGAAGCAGCAAGATTACGACGCTATTATTCTCCCCCTTAATCTTGTGCTCACTTCTTGATCACGTGAAGCCCGGTCTTGTCTCGCGTCTCCAGGAACTTCACGTGGCCGAGGGACTTTGTCAGTATGTCTGCCAGCTGCTCCTCAGTACTAACATGCTCAACATTGATCTTGCCTTCCTCCACGCAGTCCCTTATGAAGTGATACCTCATGTCTATATGTTTGCTTCGATCGTGGTGGACAGGGTTCTTGGAAAGAGATATGGCAGATTGGTTGTCCACCTTGATCATCACCTCCTGTGGCTCACTGGACTGCAGCTGAGCTAACAATCTACTCAACCAAATCCCTTGACAAGCTGCTGTCGTGGCTACAATATATTCAGCTTCACAAGACGATAAAGCCACGACCTTTTGTTTCTGAGAAATCCATGTCACAGGGCTTGAGCCGAGTACGAACACTGCACCTGATGTGCTCTTCCTATCATTGACATCTCCTGCGAGATCACTATCATTGTAACCCAGCACACGTGGATGTTCTTCCTTCTTTCTCCCATAGTAACAGACTAGATTTACTGTACCTCGCACATATCTCAGTATTTGCTTCAGGCCTTCAGTGCCGACATGTGAAGCTCTGTAGGAGACTCCATAAACCTGCTCACAATACCCACTGAGTAAGCCAAATCTGGGCGGGTGTTTACCAGAGACCTTAGACTTCCAACCACACTACGATAGTAGGTAGCATTCACTTTGGGATCTTCATCTGATTTTTTGAATTTCAGTCTCGGCTCCATCGGAACTTGACATGGGTTACACTCTGACATTTCTGTTTTCTGCAAAATCTTCAGTGAGTATCTGGCTTGACAGAGTGTAATGCCATCTTCAGTCTGGGCTACCTCGATGCCCAAATAGTACGAGAGTAATCCCAGATCACTCATCTTGAAAAGATCCTTCATCTGAAGTTTGAACTTTGTGATCTCCTCTACACTGGATCCAGTTATGACCAAATCATCGACATAAACGCCGACGAGCAGCCGTGCAGCACCCGTGCTTCTCATATAAACTCCATGCTCGAGCGGACACCTGACAAAACCAAGTACAATCAGACTGTTGTCGAGCTTCTCATTCCACGCCCGTGGTGCTTGCCGTAATCCATACAACGCTTTCTTCAATTTTAGAACTTTGTGTTCACTGCCATCTGCTGCATACCCGGCGGCTGACAGACAAACACATCCTCCCGGAGCTCTCCATTTAAAAACGCAGACTTGACATCCACATGGTGCATTTGCCATCCCTCTTGTGCCGCCAGTGCAGCGAGCAACCGAACGGTTTCCAAGCGAGCGACAGGTGCAAACACCTCATCAAAATCCACCCCCTTACGCTGCACATATCCCTTTGCTACTAGTCTGGCTTTGTGCTTGATAATTGCTCCGGTTGGATCCTTCTTCAGCTTATAAACCCATTTTAGACCTATCAGTCTCTGTCTAGCAGGAGGATCTACCATGATCCATTTGTCGTTTTCGAGAATGGAGCTCATCTCATCCATGGCGCGCCGCCAGCACGCTTCCTTCTGCGCGTCGGCATATAAGGTCCGTTCTTCAGCGCCGAGCAAGCACAGCTCAGCATCTTCGAGGTCGTAGCATGGTACAGTATCCATGAGCTCTTGTACACTACGAAATCCCTGTGGCCCTACCAGCGAGGAGGATGCCGATCCCGTCATGGCCGCATCATCACCACCTGCCATGTCGTGTGTGGCAGGGGTTGTGGATGTGATCGGCGACGAGGTTGGTGTTGTTGGCGATGCCGGCGTGGCCACTGTAGTGACGTCTGCCGCAACGCCGCTTCCTTCCTTGTGAGCCCTCGGTGAGATTGGCTCAAATTGAGCTTCTGCACCAGGTTCAGTGTTTACTGTAGCAGAACCTAGAGTGGGTATGCTACAGTAAACACATCTTCTGCTTCCGTCTCTGCTACCTTGCCCCATTCCCATTGCTTTTCTTCATCAAATGCAACATCACGTGACAGAATAATTTGCTTACTTCCTGGGTGATAGAGCCTGTTTGCTTTTGCACTTGCCTCGTACCCAAGCATTACTGTACGGACACTTCGATCAGCTAACTTTGGCAGGTTTGGCCTCATCACTTCAGCATATGCGACGTAGCCGAAAGAGCGAAGGTGATGAATGTTTGGCTTCTTCCTGTACCATGCTTCGTATGGGGTCTTTCTCAACACACTTTTCGTTGGTGCTCGGTTAAGAATATAAACAGCGGTAGACACCGCCTCGCCCCAAAGCGCGCCCGGCATGTTCTTACTTTTCAGCAGACTGCGCGCCATACCATAGACTGTTTGATTTCTTCTTTCCACAACTCCATTCTGCTACGGTGTATAAGGTGCAGTGAGGAAGTGTTTTATTCCGCGATCTTCGCATTATGCTGCGAATTGCTTCGAAGTAAATTCTCCTCCCCTGTCAGTTCGGAGAGATTTCACCTGTCGGCTCACCTCAACCTCTGCTCGCTTGCACACCTTGCGCAATGCATCAAATGCCTCATCCTTTGTCCACAGCAAAACAATCCACATATACCTACTGTAGTCATCCACCAGAAGCAAAAAATACCTCTTCCCGGCTGGTGTTGGTGGCGAGATGGGTCCACACAGGTCAGCGTGCACTAAGGCCAATGGTTCCTCTGCTCTGAACGTCTCCATCGCAGGAAATGCCGCGCGGCGTTGCTTCCCAACTAGGCACCTGTCACAAACCTGATCCACATGTTTTATGCATGGAAGCCCAATCACCATGTGATCCCGAGCTAGCTCCTTAATGCTCTGAAATTCAGATGACCATATCTTGCATGCCACAGCCATGCATTATCCGAGTAGTTTGCCATCAAACACACCGGTACTGCCATGCTGAGATCAAGCAAATACAACCTGTTTGCTGACCTCTTCACTTTTGCCAACAGTTGCCGGACTCTATCAAATATCCACAGGTACTCCTCCTCAATGACAATCTTGCAACCTCGTTCTGCCATCTGCCCAAGGCTTATGATGTTGGATTTCAGTGACGGGATAAAGTACACATTGGACAGTGCACGGTGCTCACCGTTCTGACACTGGAACAGCACCGTCCCACGCCCCATGATTTCTACAGTTGAATTGTCTCCAAATTTCACCTTCCCTTTGATTGACGAATCCAAATTTGTGAACTTACTTTCACTCCCTTGTCATATATATGGTTACTAGCACCAGTACATCTCTGCCATGCCTTTCAATGTCCAGAGGCTTGACTTTCTCTTCATTCAGAAATACTTCTTTGATTTCTTTAGCAACCTGAGTTAGCTCACATGCCTGCATCATCAACAGTGCTGGCCCTTCATGATCATCCTTTCACTCCTTCTGAGCAACCATTGCTCTTTCCTTCTTGGGCTTGGTACAATCCCTCTTGAAGTGTCCCTTTTCCCACAATTGTGACACTTGACTTTCTTGATGTCAAATTTCCACTCCTTCGACTGATCTCCAGCTTTTCCTTCACTGTCGGTCCGGCCATCAGTCTTGCCACGGTCTCCACCTCCCTTGGTCCCACTCCATGAACCTTCCCCGCTTTCTTCTTGCCTGAAAAGTTCTCCCACTGGGACTTCGACAACATGAGGTGTTCACCTTTCTCTGGATCACCAAAACATGTTCGAACACGCTCATCATATGCCTTGTATCTGCCAATCAGATCTTCCACTGACAGTGTCTCAAACGGCAAACACTGTTCGATTGAAGTCACAATCTGCATATACTTTGCGGGTGCAGCCTGAAGAAACTTCTGAACTAGCCGTACCTCCGTGATGACATCGCCGAGAGCGCACATTCCCGCCACTAGTGTGTTCATGCGGGCGGCAAAATCATCAACGGACTCATTGTCGCCCGTCATGAGCTCCTCGAAATCCAGACGCATTGACTGAAGGCTCGCCTGCTGCACACGAGCATGCCCCACGTGAGCTGCCTTGATGGTGTCCCACGCTGCCTTTGCTGAGTCTTTCCCAGCGAGGGAAGACATGACAGAGTCAGGCACTGCTTGGTAGATGGCGTACAGGGCTTCTCTGT
This sequence comes from Stipa capillata, assembly GCA_019208055.1. Taxonomy (NCBI): domain Eukaryota; kingdom Viridiplantae; phylum Streptophyta; class Magnoliopsida; order Poales; family Poaceae; genus Stipa; species Stipa capillata. The sequence goes on from JAGXJF010004719.1 coordinate 788,017, forward strand.
CGACTTCGAAGCCCACGTTCGTGCGCTCCACCGCCTCCCACACGCGCTGCGATTGCAATGCGAACGCATCTTCATCGCCCAGATGTTGTAGTTCGTCCTCATCAGCTGCGGGTGCACGAGCGGTCCACGTGGTCGCTGCGACACGCCCGGCGCGAGCGGCATCGCCAGCGGCAACAATTCCTGCTTCTCGCGGCCACCTCCCGCGCCTCCGTTCTTGGACGCTTCCGCAGCCGCCACCGCCTCGTCACCCTTCGGCATCTCCCCTGATCACAGCCTGTTAGCTCTGATACCAAACGTCAGGTCCAGAGTCTCCCTCGTCTCCCTATCACACGATGGACACACACGAGTTCCTATCTCTCAACCTCGCCGGAAAAGAAGCTCTCAAAGCACACAGAAGAAACACACAAATACGATGGTTTGCGGCACTACCTTGATTGTGCCTTTTTGGTATTTTCCGCTAATGACTCCAACAATGCGTGAACCTTATACAACGCAACACACACGATCGGGTCACAGTCTGACCGATTCTCATGCACGCCACTACGCCATGCACGGCCACTTGCAGCAATCTGCAGCTACAAGCATGCTAAGCCAGGTCACACACACACGCGTACGTACATCTTCTTCAAGCAGCAAGATTATGACGCCACTACAGGTCACCGTCGCCTCGCTGCGGAGAGCTCCACGCCGGTGCCTCCCTCAAGTCCGGCGCCATCGCCCCATCTGCCGGAGCTCCGCCATCGACGGGCTGCGGCACCGCCGACTCAAGCCCAGCTCACCGCCCCCGCCGGGTCGTCCTCGTCATCTTCAACGCCGTTGGAGCCTCCCCCGCCTCTGGATCTTCGCCGTCGGACGCGCCGCCGTCGACCTCCACCTCGTCGCTGACTGGAGTCCAGGCCGTTCCACCAGCAGCCCCCAACGCCGGTGCTTCCCCGAGCCTAACCCGTGCTCCGGTGCCATCTCCCCAACGACGTCGTCCCACCATTCCCCATCAGCTCGCCGTCACCGTCGTCCTCTCCAACAACGTCGCTCTGCAGAACGTCCTCGAGCTACACCCCGTCCAACGACGTCGCCACCGTCCTCGACTGCTGCGAGCCAACCCGGAGCAGCTCCCCGCGTCACCACCGGCATCTACCGAACGGTCTGGCCATGGCGGTCTAACCGTCGTTTGCCAGCCCGTTAACCGTTGGTGGTTAACGGTTTAAAGGTAGGTTAGTGGAAGCTCAACACATGATATTTTTGGTTAGCTCTTTTGTCTGTAATTAATCCAGGATAAGACATCATCATCCATATTTCAATGAGTATATGCCATACATATATCCTTTAATCCAAAGTTTAAGCTAATACAGCTTGGCCCTCGACTGGTATATGCTAAACATTAGCTCGTAAGTGCAAGTTAACCTCTAACCAGCACAACTAATGCACGGATGGAGGGTATGCCAGTTTAAGCCAGCATTAATGCAATCGTGGATGTCATATTCGGTTAAGCCAGGGTAAAAAGTTGCGATTAAGCTTTCACTTAACTGTACCAATGTTTGGCACAATTAATATGAAAATTGTGATAACTAACTACTTACATGAACTGAGTATCCCCTTGGCCTTTGGTCCCAGCCGAGCTAAATAGCAACTAAACTGATGATTGATTAGCAAACTGATTGGCGTTCATTTGCTAATTAAGTTGCATAGTGTCCTGGTATCTCTGTTGCTTATGAGCTCGACCGAGATGCAAATTAGCAAAACCTTAATACCGATGGTGATTACTCAATCCATGAAACGTATTTGTGACAAGTTAAGATAGGATTAGCTGGAGTTACTCATTGGTTAATGTAATAGATACCTTGGATTGTTTTGCCGCCTTATAACCGATAATTAGATTCATATGATTCAGTTCTAACGTGTCAAATGCCCTAAGTACTTACTCGTATCAGCCAATGCTTCAGCTTCGTTAGGAACCACTTTGACCACCGTAGGTAATAATTTCTGCTGATGACAGATGAACTCCATTGCTATAAGAGAACTATTGAACCAAGTAGGTAATATATGTGACCATGACTTGTGGTTTTGGTTCTTCTCTAATGCTTAAAAACACATAAGAACTACCTTTTTCTTTTAGTAAGTGAAAGTGTTGAGTGCTAAATATGATAAAAGGACCCCACTGACCATACCCCATAGTTAGAAATAACGTGAGTAATCGAGATTTTCACATCCTACTGTTCATGATTTGGTAATTGAAAATTTTCGAACATAACTAGATTGCCCTTTTATGCTTAATATTGCAATCTATGTATTAGAGAATCAGGTTAAGAGAATCTAGCTTAACCTGAAAGTAAGCATGTTTGACACCAAACCACCTGTAGTAATGTATACTTTATTATGACCTCAAATTACATGAATACCCCTGTTGTATAAAAATTGAGAACAAAGTTGGTTTAATAAACTCTAAAATTGTTGCATACAACCTAGAAATATCATAACTTACACCCTACTGAGTCCAAATTAAATGATTCAACTTGCATTAGCTTCATAATAGAATTTCCTATACTTTAGAATGTATTTCATGCATATTAACCTCTTGTTACTCGCTAGTTTTGATTTATGCCTTTTTTTTGCCCTTTTTCCTGTCTGGCGGTATCTTTTCAATAGAATCAGGCAACGAGGGTGATCTTGAAGTTGTTTCTTATCAAGCTTACAATCTTGAACAGCTAGGCAAGCATGCTTGTTTGTTGGAAATATTTCAGTTATCTTTTGCTATGCATTGGTTAATTAATGACGTGTAAGTGCTGCATCGAGCTATCTATATGAACTACCATGCAACATATAATTAGACATCATGTATCAAACTAGATAGACTAGGCATGAAATAGAAATTAGGCAAGTCATAGCTTAGCACCAAACATATAATCGTGCAGTTATAATTTAATAACAATCATTGATAATGCAAACGATGATTAAACTATATGGTCAAATAACAACTAGCATCGGTATGACATGCACCAAACATACATGCAATCTATGACATAACATTAAATCTACTAATGCTATTGTATGTATACAATGCAGCAATCAACCTACACATACTACACATAACAATAACAATATTTTAGTAAAGAATGATTATTAGCAACATATATGCATATATTATAATCGATACCTAAATGTTAACCATGTATGTGTGACTATACACCACCTTATGGAAGTGTAACATAAGATAGCAAGCTGTGCATACTAGTACATACATACTATATATCCATCAACTAACATACGATATAATTAAATAATAATAACTCAGTAAGGGATTATTATTCCAATATGTAGATTGTCAACAATATTAAGTCTAATTATATATATATATCTCTATATGCAACTACATGATTATGCAACATAAAGTCATATTGAACATGTGCAACTTAATCGTGTTTAAACAAACAATTAAATTATACACATGAATAAAATAATGTGTCAACCATTGCATAACGGATTATTATCTAAAACATGGATTAGCCTATGTATATATGCATAAATATATACACATAGCTGCATATGTAAACCACATGAAATGCATCGAACAAATATGAGACATGTGTGTGATCTTAACCATATTATACACAGAGGTTAATAACATGACAAACTATTATGTAATAATCCTTAAATAAACATGAATTAAACTATAGGTGCGTCTAAGATGTGCACGAACATATGCACATTCCACCATACAATATACGTCATGCAACAATCAATATTAAAGATAGACATAGGCTAAGCATGTGCAATCCTAACTATGTTCAACTAATAATTAAAATACAAATAGAGTTTACTTAATGTGCTAACCAAGTCATATGAAACTATTATTTAAACACGTGCAATATATACATAAACATGAATTAAACTATAGGTGCGTCTAAGATGTGCACGAACATATGCACATTCCACCATACAATATACATCATGGAACAATCAATATTAAAGATAGACATAGGCTAAGCATGTGCAATCCTAACTATGTTTAACTAATAATTAAAATATAAATAGAATTTACTTAATGTGCTAACCAAGTCATATGAAACTATTATTTAAACACGGGCAATATATACATGTAACATATATACATGACCATATATACAAACTATATGAAGTATAATATGTGAATATAAACTATGCATGTAATCTTAATCATACTATAAATAAAGGTTACCATTATGGCTAAATATTTTACAGCACCATTAGTTAAAACAGGAAGCATCTATATATATAATAACTTTATATTTTACATAACATCATGTCATACTTCCGTTTAAATCTACACATATATATTTTATCATACTATCTACACATGGTGACATGGGAATCATAACATATTTATTAAACAATCATCATCACGTGTGATTAAAGACACTAACATGCTAGTAAGCAACCTTATTCTATATACAATAATCTATTACTATCTATTATATTTGAGTAGGTGGTGATAAGCACATTATACAAAGATCAACTTTCATATGATATGTCATATTAATATTTGCTTAGTAAGATTATGCTTCTACTGTTATAGATTATATGCAATATTAGATTCGGTTATATATTGTATAACGCAATATATGTGAACATACATAAGATCATGCAATATGGATCTTATTAAGTATGAACAAATTTATCCGCAATAAAAACAAGATTGAACTAACATATTGAACTACCTCATGTCTACTAACTATTAAAACCGAATTATATTGTATATGCGTATGTTATATTCAACTATACAAACATGCAACATGTAGCTATATGGATGAATAAACCTAGTATTGAACTAAACATGATTGATCACATGATTAATTCTAAGCATGAACATTACATAAATAGAAGCAATGACTATATAAGAACTAAGCATATAAATATATGAAACTATAGTCTAACATAGCATTCAATTTAATTTGGTGATCAAGCAATAATGAAGAACATTATAGATGAACATAGGGTGATGCGAGTGATTTCAAACAAGGATTAATGATGTAAAATAATGCCATGATGCACCACAAGATGATAACAGAATAACTATATGGGTGATGGCGACATTCGCAACACGAAACGGTCGGAATGGGTTATATATTGGTTCTGGACAGACCAGACGGTTTTGGTTGCTGTGCGATGCTCACTTAACGAAATTGTGATCTGCCAATTGGATTAGAAACTAGACATACAGAAGTACAATCCTACCAAAGGGTTTTGGAGAATTCTTACCGAGTCAACGGGAAAAGATCAGGCAAGTTAGATGTTCTGCAGATTGAATCTGGACATTCGCGGACAGCACGTCGGAGACAGAGCCAAACGGCTACATGGATCAAGGTGAAAATTTACAGAGGTGCTCATAGATACCTAAGGCACAACTTCACTAAAGGGATTCTTCAAAGACTCAATGGATCAATGGGGAAAGAGGTGATTATGCCGATGTACCGTTCATGTAGTCAACTCTACACACGAACAACAGCATGAAGAAACTTAATTTCCCGGAGATTGGACCATTGGATTGTCTTCAAATTTTGTGGAGATGATCTTGACAACATTATCCAGGATCCCACCAAATGGATCTTGAAAAGGAGGTCCGAGCTAACAAGGGCGTCATTCCAATCTAGATGCACACGTAGAAAATCTGGGTGCAAACAACACATTAGTATTTGGAGATTTTCTGATGATTGCACCATTGGATCTTCACCAAATTTTGCAGAGAGGTAGAGGGAAAGGTTAAGAATAATCTCACCAAAGGGATTTGCCAAAAGATGTTCGAGGCGACAGGAATTGGGAAAACACTGAGGTGATATGTGCTGTTTAGAAACTGCACGGAGGCAAAGAGGGGGGTGGTGGCTGTTTGGGGGGTTTGGGGGCTAGGGTTTCGTGGGAAAAGAGTGTGGGGGAGTGAGGAAAAGGTGGGAGGGGTGTGGGGTATTTATAGGAAGGTTAGGGGAAAGAGATTTAGGTCAAACCCTATTGGAAAAGAGGTGGCGACGCATGCTGCACTACGCAGCACTCACCTGGGTGGCTGCTCAAGGGATGAATGAGACGGCGGGATGCTGGGTGGGGATGAGCCGGGATGGCGGCCATAAAGGAAAAGAGAAAAGAAAAGGAGAAAACCAAAATAAAAACAAAGAACAGTAGAGCGAGATTGAATATCAAACGAACTCCGAAAATTCTGAGAAAAACTCTGGAGACATATTCCAAGTTTGAAAACAACTCAAACTCAAATTGCATTAACTCAAATTAACTCTAGTTCAATTTATGAAATTCCAATTAGCTTTAATTAATTATAGAATAAATAATGAAATTTTCTAGCTCTGATTTTTAAATAAAAGATTTTAAAAAGCTCTGAAAATCAGGATGTTACAATATGGAAGTTGGTGGTGGTGGTTCAACCACACCTCCTTCCCTCCCCTCTACCTCACCTTACCCACTCCCCATTTTTTGGTGTGTTACGTTAGCTACACATCCATGTTGCAAAAAACTAATTGGAAACAACTAAACTGATATAAATAAACAAAACAAACAATATTATTAGCCACTTGGCTGGCTAGCGGACGCACGCATGCAAGAAAGGTCACAAGTTGATCTGGACGACCAGCTATTTATGTGGCACAATAAACAATATCATTATCTTATCCACTGAAACACGGGTAGTTTGTTTGATTTAACCGGCCAGCCGACACGTGCATGCAGGAAATATCTCACAGATCTGGACGAACAACAACAACTATTTAGGTGGCCAACAACAGATCATCGTGCAAACAGGTGGCCAACAACAACAGATCATCATACGAACAGTCTACTCGCCCTCATTGATAGTGCTGCCTCATTCACTTCTTCATAATCCTCCTCATCGACAACGCTGCATCACCTCCGATGAAGACGAAATGACACTGCTCGCCCTCGTCGACAGCGCTGCCCCAGTCGCCATTTTCATCGTGTCCAATTCTGCTTCCAACACTGACATCCTCCAACAACCCTAACTAAATTTACTGGTGGCCGCAATCCATCTCTTGTTAGCACGCTGTTCTTTGGTCATGAAAGCATGGCTGCCGCAAGCCGCTGATCTGTACTCCTAAAGAAAACAAGTGTAAGTAAATCATAAATATATTATTTTGCGTAATCATGTGCCTTCACTACTAGAGAAATCATTTGTACAGACGGTTTGGAACTTCCGTGCGGGACGGTTTTCCGAACCGTCTGTACGAAACAGTCTGTACAAATCAGGTTTGTACAGATGGTTTTTGAACCGTCTGTACAAATCGATTAGTACAGACGGTTTCAAACTAGAACCGTCTGTACAAATCGAGTAGTACAGACGGTCCTAGTTTGGAACCGTCTGTACTAGCACAGACGGTCCTAGTTTGGAACCGTCTGTACTAATCGATTAGCACCCGTCTGTGATATCGTGTTATAAAAATAAAAATATAAACCCTCACGCCATGTGCCCAATTCTTCAGCCGCGTCTCATCCCGCCGTCCGCGCAGACCCATCCAACCGCTTGAATTAAATCGCACAATATGCTTCCAGCGGGTTTCGATCCTACAACCTCATGTTGTCCAGCAAGGGGAGGTGCCAGCTGATCTAGTCTGAGTATGCGATACATATGGGATGACTTTCTTCTTAACTCATGCCTACGACTAAGCAGGACGCTTCTAGTACAGACGGTTCTAAATTTGGAACCGTCTGTACATTACAGGCGGTTCCAAATTTAGAACCGTCTGTACTGTTCGATTTGTACAGATGGCTTCAATTTGGACTCATCTGTGCTATTTGTACAGACGGTTTCAAATTGGAGTCGTCTGTGCTGTAGCTCCAAGTGCTAGTTTGAGTCGAAATTCAACTCTAGTTTAAGAGGTTTTAGTAAAACAGTCATAATTTTCTCATACAAAGTGTGTTTTGGGTCCACGACCACTCAAATCGAAGTTAACGACGATGCGCATCTGAAAAAAATACACGTGTACACGCCTGTATGCATCTTGACCCTCAAAATTCAGCTTCTAAGTAGGACTTTTTGGCTTCGGAAGTTTTTTCGTTACTTTTTTTGATCTTGCGGAGGGCATATCTCCTTCACCCGGACTCCGAATTGGGTGATTCTTATTTCCCTAGTTAGCTTGAGTCGAGGACTTGCTTTCCACCTTGATCCCAGCTTCTGCCGAGCAATTTGTCCGGGCGCCGTTTTCAAAATCTTCGATTTCGGGCCGGGATTTCCACTAGTCGTTTCGTTGACTTTCTCGGAATTGGCTCAAAATTTTTGGAGACGTAGAGTTTGACCTCCCGCTCACAGCCGTGAAAACCGTTTGACAATCGGAGCTGTCAAACTCCCTCCCCGACGCTGCCACTTTCCTGCCGCGGCAAGAAAATCTGCAGTTTTTGCTGCCGCGGCAGCAGAGATCAACTAGTCTTGCTTCATCTATTTGTACGACCGTCTATACTGTTCGATTTGTACAGACGGTTCCAAGTTTAGAACTGTCTGTACTGTTTACAGATTTGTACAGACTGTTCCAAACTTAGAACCGTCTATACTGTTCGATTTGTACAGATAGTTCCAGTTTAGAACCATCTATATTGTTTACAGATTTGTATAGACGGTTCCAAACTTAGAACCGTCTGTACTGTTTGATTTGTACAGACGGTTCCAGTTTGGACCTGTCTGTGCTATTTGTACAGACGGTTTCAAATTGGAACCGTCTGTACTGTAGCGTCCCGCTTGTTGGGAACCGTTTGTACTCATTTTCTCAGACGGTTTTCGTTTAGAACCGTCTGTGATACTATTTGTACAGACGGCTTCAAAAAACCTTCTGTACGGGGGCGTCCCGTTAAATGAATTCTATAGTAGTGCTTCTTAGTCATGAGAAGCACCTACTTACCACTTCCACTATATCACTATCTTTTTATCCTCCAATTCAGTGCGTTATCTGTACCCCTGAAGGAAAGAAGGTAGGCAAGGGTAAGTAAATCGTAAATATATTATTCTGGAAAAGCATTCGCCTTCATAGTCATCAGAAGCACCTACTTACCACTTCCATTGTACATTAATCTGACCTCTATTTTTTATGTCCACTGTCTTCAACATTTCTCTTAACCCCAGCAATCCCCTCTTCTGAATGACGCTCAGCTATCACCTGGGAGCATAAAAAGTGTCAGAAGAAACAATGCCATATTGTTGACGACAATATTGATAGCTGTAGGACTCAACCAAAATTATCAAACCAATAACCAATGCAGGGAAGTTGTATGGTGCCTTGCTATACCATAGAGTTGTGAAATCAATAATAACATGCTTTGTCTTTGTTGCAATACCAAAAGTTCAGCCATCTATTTATGTGATCCGCACATTCATTTCCTAATAATGGATAATCAACTAGCATTTTCTCAATCCCTGTGCCACTGTATTGCTTCAAAACTGCATTGACTTTGAATAAAATTTTGTTTGTTTATCTCTTCTGCATTGGAGGTCTAAGATCACATTGGTAGCATTGATTTTCCCGTGAACTTTAAGTTTGTGCGGGAACACTAAACATATTTTCAGTAGCCTGATAATATGCTTGTTCTTACGGCCTCTTTTATTGGCAGTTGTGATACAATGCAGCACAAAATATGTTGTAAGAGAGAATTATAGATTATTCAACAGCAACAAGCAAAAACACGTTTGAGCACCAGGCCCACAATAATAACTGAAGGTTTATGTGGTCACACAAAAAATGTAAAATCATATTTGACAGAAGGTCTTCTTTAATAGTTTCATTATTATCGAGATGTTAAATTCTTTTATGCTGTGCAGAGGACTATATAAGGCAGAGGTCTAAAAGAAAAGTGGTGAAATAATTAAGGTGTCCATCATAGAGGATGATGAAGGTGAAGCACAAAATGTGCAGATAAATGTACACAATAGCTAGCCTAAAGCCTTGCAGCCCACAATCTAGACAAAAGATGTTACATCTTCCGAGTAAAAAATAAAACATATGGTTTGATCACTTCTAACGCTACCTTGAGGATAGCACAAAACCTGTGATTTCTCACAGCTGCATCCTAAAGCTCCAAGCTAATTGTAAATTGGGAGCCATCGGACAAGCTAGGAAGTGAAATAAAGCAAGACAACCAAGACATCAGGTCGGCAAATAAAAAATGATAAAAACATACCATTACACATTATCTGTAAATCGACATATGTATTGATCACTTCCAACCTGGGAGGAATTAACATAACAAATACATAACCATCTATTCCTTTTACAAAGAAAAAGATCTTGAGGCAAACCTCCATTTGCAGGGAAATTTCATCTCACCCCTTATGGCGACTGACATCCCTCTCTTGATTGTCCTGAGAGCCTATGCAGCCACATAAGCATCAGACCACGAGTTCACTACACCAAACTCAGAACTATTGATTCACAAGTTTATGTAAATTTGCTCCAAAACATTTTCATCTATGACTATCGAATTGCGCCACAATTTGTTAAAACAACTGAACATCACAAAACATTATAATAATGGTTTATGTAAATTTTCTTCTTTTGTTTATTTATATATTTTGAATTGTTTGTAACAGTGATGGTGCAACACAAAAGATCACGCATAAATGATTTGTCGCGCACTCCAACTGGTTTGTTCATCCATCAGCCATCAAACCCAACAAACATTCGTGATACTTCCTCGGATGATGAAGTACTGCCAACACAAATCAACACAACTTTTCCTACTCAAAGTACTCTCACATCGAATGAGGCCATCACCCAAACACAGAGCTCAGTGGCAGGTACCACATTGTCCTCACATGTTTTCAGCGGCATTAACGGGTGTCAATAATCTTTCTTGGGAAACTATAGAACAAAAGCGTTCTCGGTATGCGTGTCACTATGCTAGCATGACTCTAGAACAAAGGCTGGCAAGGGTCGATCGTGCTAGAGAACGGAGGTAGAGCATGACACCCGAACAGAGGGAGGCGACGAATGCCCGTCGGAGAGCAGCCAGGAGAAATAAATCAACCGAGGAGATGCAAGAGACAAACGTTCGACGCAGAGCGGCAAGGCAAAATATACCTGTCGAGGAGAGGCAAGAGACGAACGCCAGTAGGAGAGCACGCAGGCAAAGCATATCGCCCGGGGAGAGGCATGTACTGCTAGCTCGGCGCAATGAAAGACTTGTAGGTAGGCGAGACACCCCGTGCGCTGAGTCCATCGCAATGTCATGCCCCCAACCAGCTGCATCATTAGTGGCCAACCCGTCATCAAGCACGCCGGCCTCCTGTGAGGATCCCGACTTAACTTCCAGACCCTCCCTGTATATCTCCTCATCAGTCCAGGATCAAGCTGATGAACACAGGCGAATTGATATCACTGCATACATCACGAAACATTTTAGAAATATAAACAATTGAGTTATAGTAATGATATGACTAAATAAAGTAACTAGGACTTATGCCCCTTACCATTCAGAAACATAGCGGAAGATAAAGTGTAGATGTCTCCATCTCAACCACAGGCAGTCGACGGAGGTCACGTGACCTAAATCTCAACATTGACGTAGAAGATTCCTCATAGTCTTCATCATCCTCATAGATATCTGAACACGTCCAACAAACAACATGCTCGATGAGTACTTCACGTACCCAGCGTGCCCCCTCATAAGCAACCCTACGACTATGTGCAGGCTTAAGCAAAGGATGGGTTTTATGGCTCTTTTGCATAAAAGCAGCCTTGTTTGTAATAGTACAATAATTTTGGAAGCATCATTTTGATGAAAACTAGTTTTATTATCAGGGGTGTTTCTCATAAATGTGAGGGTCCACGACCAACATATGCGAGTAAGGCATCCAGCCTAAAGTCATCCATAGGTTCCAACCACCTTTTCACATTTTCAGAACTGGGGTAGAGGGGATTAGCAAGGGGGAGAAAGACAGGTCCTTTTCATTAGGAATGAGTCATGTGTCATCCGTGATCGTGGATACGGCTAATCGATTAGTTTGACACTCTACATAGGTTGTACACTTTACCCACATGACATAATCTCACCTTGTTGCCCACCAGTGGCCACTGGTAGAGTACACACCCATCGGTGTACCGGCAGGGAGATCGTGACGAGGACTTTTAGCAAATCTCCTCCTGATGCGACATGCCCACTAGGTTTCGACACGGAGGAGCATACAGCTGCTTACCCTGCGTGGCCCCCTTTTGTGCCGAGGTCCTCGTAGCTACGTCCACCCTTCTACGGTACGGCAATGTCGACACCAAAACTTGACTAACCTACTTAACCAAGCCAGTGCCCATATAGCATGTGGTCGTACTGTTTTTACACTTCTCAAAATTATGACTTCGGCCTTATTCGATACGGACGACCAATGGCTTCTTCAACTCATGAAGAACGACCATTTGCTTCTTCAACTCATGATTCAACTATCGCCCGCACCTTTTAGATGGTAAGTTTCACCTAGAGTAGAATAGGAATAATAGAGAGAAAACAACGGGCTTCGGGCCCTAGCTTAGCGAGCTTAACAAAGTTTCAATAGTGATATCAATGATCCGAAGATCGTTCCTCCGAGGAGGTAAGGTAAAAGCATCCTAAGGATAATTAAGCATGGCTAAGCATTTCTCTACTCTATTCTGAATATTAAAATAATCTACTCAGGGTAACAAGTAAAAGGGCGACAAGCGGACAGGGTACAGGTGTTGTCGGTGTTTTGATCCGGCAATAATGAATATGGGGCAGCGTACGCGTAGCAGATCTAGATGGGTGCACACGAGACACAGAGTTTAGGCAGGTTCAGGCCCTCGAGAAGAGGTAATACCCTACGTCCTGTGTTTGGTGGATTGTATTGCTCGTGCATCGTATGCCGCAAGACCTCGAGAGGAGCTCTCTAGGTTGCTAGGGTTTGTATGTGTAGAGGCCTTCGTATGGATCTCTGAGTCTTCTCCCGATCGGGGGATCCCTGCCCTGCCTTATATAGGCGACAGGGGCAGGGTTACATGAGTCCAGATCGGTTTACAAGTAAATCTTCCAATCGGTTACAACTAGAACTCGAGATATCGGATAGGTACATGTTTGTGTCTTGTACTCCAAGTTGATGATGAGCCTCCGTGTAGAAGTCGGACTCCGAGTAGTCGGCTCAGCCCACCCTATGACCAAAGGGCTGGCTTTATCCTCCTTGACGATACCCGGGTGCTATGTCATCGTCAGTAGCCCCCCGAGTCCTTCACGATCTGGCTGCAACTTGTCTTGGTAACGCATCTGCCCAAACCAAGTGCTCTTTGCCTTCTCCCTTGGGCAAGTTTCCCGAGTGGCATCCGCCTGAGCGCGCCTCTTTGTTGCTTGTAGGGAGATTGTGAGGGACTCATAGAACTCCTGTAAAATAAAAATAATGAGCCGAGTAATATTCACCTGTAGGGCAGAAATATCATGGCAGGTGAGCTAATAACGGGTAAGTCCTGTGGTATCCGGTCATTTCCAGCGGATGGAGGCTAGCTATCGACCCAGCGGGGGGCATACCATGGATCCCAACTGAATTCCCGAGTGGCACCTGGTTACCCGAGTGGCTCAGGTCCAGCTAGTGTCCCTCTGCGGGAATACCCTCGGAATTCGCATCGGAACCAGAACACAGGCTGTAGCGCTTTGGTCCTGAGTTGTTCGGTGTCCGACTAGTGGCCCACTGGAGACGCACTACTGCCGCCCTTCATTCGGGTGTATTCAGGTGGCTGTGGACCCCTGGAGGTCAACCACTGAAACCCTTCAAACTGTAACATTTTGGTCCCGAGTTGTTCGTTGACCGACTAGCAGCCCATTGGAGGCACGTTACCGTTGCTCTTTATTTGGGGTGTATTCAAATGACCGTTAACCCCAGAAGGCCAATCGTTGAAACCCTAGATCAATCAGACGCTGGAAACAGAAACGTCACGCCGTGGAAGCGAAAGAGTCACTCTGTGGAAGCGGAAAAGTTGCACCGCGTAGGCTGTCTCTCCTTTATAAAACTGGGGGGAACAACACGGACCATTCACCCCTACTCCATTTCACAATTTGTCTCCTCAGCGCCTGACAGCCTCTTCATCTTCCTCGTGCCTCACCAGTTCGAAAACTCCGCCTCGCCCCAAATCTGAGCCGCCGCCTTCTCGGCAGCCATCTCGCCACTGCATAGAGCCCGCTGCGCCGCCGTGCAGTGCCCTGAGCATCCGCTCCCCATCTTAGCTAGCCGAATCTAGACCGGGACTCCGAAAAACCCTATATCTGATTCGCCACCGCTGGATGCCCACCATCATCAAGGAGGTGGATTTGTTTGGAGAGGAGGAGCACTCGGTGCCGTGATCCACATTCGACAAAGAGAGCTATCCGGTTGATCCAATGGCACCTTGGGCGAAGTCCACAGCGACAGAGGCTAGGCTGCAAGCCCTGGTGGAAGCGAGGGTGCTGCTACCAAAAGAGTTGATCGAGTGGCGTGCCGCCGACGGGGAGGATTTTCCCACTCCCAACACGGGTGAGGTCGTTGTCCTCGCCTCCTTCTTCTCTCGTGGTTTCTCAGTTCCGGCCCACTCCTTCCTACGTGGGCTGCTGTACTTCTACGGATTAGAGCTGCAGAACATTAATCCGAACGGGATGCTGTACGTGGCCTACTTCATCACCCTGTGTGAGTGCTTCTTAGGAATAGAGCCGCACTTCACCTTGTGGAAGCAGCCATTCGTCGTCAAGCCCTAGCCGAGCAAGAATAGCCCAGCTGTTGTAGGGGGCATCGGGTTCCAGTTGAGGGCCGGCGCTGTCAAGAATTATCTGGATCTTCCTTTCCAGTCATCCAACAAGGGGTGGCACTCGGACTGGTTCTACTGCTCCAACCTCGAGCATTCACTTCTGAGGTTCGAAGGTCAACCCCCTGAGTGCAGGGCGAGCTGGACGGAGCTTCCGAAAGATTGGGAGCGCCTCGAGGTCGAAGTCCTCCAAGGGCACCTCGCTCGAGTGCTTCAGGCTAGAGTTACCGGGGTCGGGGTCATCTCGACCTTCATCAGCCACCGGATCTAGCCCGCGAAGCTAAAGGTCCATCTGATATATGAGTACATCAACCAACAGGAAGTGACCCAGGAATTGGCCGACATGCTCTTGGAAGAAGAAGTATGGCGCCGGGTCCGGAGGCTGATGGCCCAACGAACGAACCTGGATACCTCTGGGCACCCGGCACCCTTCAGTCTGGCCAACCCTCCAAGCGAGGTGAGTGATTAATTTTCTGACATTGTTATTTGTAGTTTGTGCTGTAGTCGAGTCATACTCGAACTGCGTTTGTGCAACCCGACTTTGCAGGATTTCATCGCGTTCAGCTCCAAGGCTCCTCTTCTAGAGAATGAGCCTTGAAACTAGCCACCGTACACTGGCGTCCCCAGCGGCGGGCAGCCACCGCAAGGTAGGGCCGGAACATCTACCGCCGGTGCCGAATCGTCGAAGTGGGGGACACCCGCAGTGGGGGAACCCAGTGCCCCACCGCTGACTGCGGCAGCTCCTGAAGAAGGCCCTCAGGAAGAGGAGGATGACGTCCCCCTCATTCGGAGGAGGAGGAGACTGCTGCCAACGCCACCTCAGGGGGGACAAGGCAGCTCCTCTGCCCGTCCAGCCCCGGTGGTGCCAACTACCACCGCTGAGAAAAATCCTTAGGCGGCTGAAGATGAGGTTCCACCCAGTCGGAGGGGGAAACGAACAGCTGACGTCGCCTTCAGGGGGTGGAGTGGCCCTTCAGCGCCATCGGCTCCAACGACCGCTGCACCGGGGCAACAAGCCCCAGGGCCCAAGAGGCATTTCCACGTTCCCCGGTCCACTAGGTACGTCACCGAGTGAGCGCCCCTTGCCTTTTTTGTATGGCAGAAAGTGATAATGACCCTGGCTGTCTTTGCAGGCCGAGGAAACCGGGGCATATTCCAAAGGGCAAGCCGAGTGCCCAGGGGTCCGATCAAGGCGAAGGCGCGTCGAGATCAGATCCTCGGCCATCATCTCCCCCGAGGACTGCCAGTGTCCTTTCGCCGCAGCCCTCCTCCCGACAAGACGGTGCGCCTCCGACCCCTGCGCCTACGCCTCAGCCGGAGGAGTCTGGTGCCAGAGCACGAGCTCCCGCTGCGATTGAGCGAGCTAGTCCGAGTCGGGTGCAGATCGTCCCGTCGGATCCCAGGGGGAACTTGGTGCTACCGGTGGAGGAGATTGACATTGGCCACGTACCGCCACCTCCGCCGAGCTACCACGTGGACTTCCAACCGCTTCGGGTCTACCAAATGGATCCCTCGAAGCCGGGTGAAGTTCTGTGGGAAGTTGATGATGTCCGGGAGTCGAAAGAGTGGGAGGAGGCATTGAACGCTGCCGCCCAACTCAAAGAACAGCTCCCGGCGTTATTGAAGACCGTGAAGGAGAGCGCCAACCTGGTAAACGGCAAGCTCCAGCCGTTGATGAAGGTATGCTTTTTGTCCTTGTATTTTCGTCTCTTTTTTCGTGAATACACAGACAGTGTACCCACTGGGCTGTAGCCCCCGAGCCTCCGGCTGACTGGAGCAGTCGGGCGGAGGTTCTTTTGTTAGCCTGTAGATTCCTCACTGTGGGCACGATCAGTGAACCCAGTGCGTGTAGCCCCCGAGTCTCCACTCGGTTCATGGAACCGAGCGGAGGTCTTGATGACTTTTCCCGAGTAGCTAACATCCTTTGTCGTTTTTGCAGAATTTAACCAAGAGGTCCAGGGACAAGACCAAGTTCCTACAGGAAAAGCTCACAGCCTTCGACTGACTCGGCCAGCACCAGGCCGAGTGGGACAACCTGAAGGGCACTCTCCACACGACGCAGGAGCAGGTGGTCACGAGGGAGGCCCAGATCGAGTCCTTGAAGAAGGACATTGGCAGCGAGGTTGCTAGGGCTCAAGGTAATGGGCTTGAACTTCTTTGGTCATTTTCTACTTTCATCGTGCGGATTCTTGTAACACCTTCTGTAGTTAAGACGAGGCCTCCAAGCTCAGGGAAGAGCTCGAGGCGATGAGGGCTCGTGTTGGGCAACTTGAGCAGGAGGAAGCTACCACCGAGGGCTGCCTAAAGAGAACCTCGGATTCCACCGCTGGTAAGTACTTGACTCGCACCTGCTTTAGTCGGAACCCGTCAAGTATCTTGTTAACGTATTTCTATTGTCTCCACAGCGTTCCAGATAGCCTTGAAAAGATACACCAGACGGCCGGGTCCCTGAAGGCGGCCGGTCGAACGGTCTGCGACGCTCTGTGGGAGGCCGACCCGACTTCGGACCACGCGGAGGTGGTCACGGAGCACCTTCAGCAAGTGCTTGATCAGGCGAAGGCGTTGCTGAAGGAGTCCTCTCGGTCCAGAGCCCAGTTGGCGCTCGCGGTGGCCAAGTCCCACTACCCGTCGCTTGACATGGAAGCGATCGGGGAGGGACTGGCCGCTGACGTCGCTGATGAAGAGGTCCCGGCACTGATGAAGGAGGTCCAGGCTACAGCGAACTCCCTCGCTGACAACACTGCCCTGTAGAAGTAGGAATAAACCACATGAACTGTTTGATATGCATGTCAAGTACTCGGGAAGTCTGAATGTAACTCATTTATGCATGTTTTGGTGAACTTTGTTCTATGTTTATTAATTTCTTTCTTTGTAAAAATTCGTTCATGTGTAAGTTAGCCCGTTGTGTGTGCTCTTACCGACCCGTCGTAGCCCCCATTGCGTAGAGATTAGTCATGGGCTGTTTCCCGTGTAGTGCAGGGTTGTGGCGTAGACCGATGATCGAAGATAAAGAGTTAACACCAAGCTTTGTACACAGTAATAAAATAATTGTTCGAAGGAGAAGAGCTTGAGTGCAGTTGGGCGCACCCGGTGTGGTGTAGCCCCCGAGTGTCTACTATGCGTAGCGGTGAGCATACATAGTAGGCCAGTCGGGAACCCCCAGCGTTGCTTAGATGAAGCTAAGAAATACGCATTCATTTATCCATACTGAAAATATGGGGGTACAAAGTTTCAAGCATAGAAACGACGTAGCTGTTCAATGTTCTAGGCGTTGGTGATGAGGTTGCCGTCTGTAGCCTTTAGCCGGTAAGCCTCTGGGCATAGTATTTCAGCGATCACGTATGGGCCTTCCCATGGTGACGAGAGCTTGTGCTTGTCTTTATTAGACTGGACTCGGTGCAGGACCAAGTCGCCAACGTTGAACGCGCGCCCGTGTATGTGCCGGCTGTGATAACACCGTAAGCCCTACTGGTACTTGGCCGACCGAAGGAAAGCGATTTCGCGTGCCTCTTCAAGCTAATCAACAGCGTCTTGTCTTGCTTCCTCCGACTGGTCCCCATCGTAAGCACGGATGCGTGTGGATCCGTGGTCCAGATCAGTCGGCAGCACGGTCTCGGCTCCATATACCATGAAGAAAGGGGTGTAACCAGTTGACCGGTTGGGTGTGGTCCACAGTCTCTAGAGCACCGAGGGCAACTTTGCTGCCCATTTGCCCGCAAACTTCTTTAGGCGCTGGAAGATCCGAGGTTTGATGCCTTGCATAATCAGACCATTGGCACGCTCAACCTGCCCCATTTGTGCATGGGTGTGCCACTGCGGCGAAGCTGAGGCCAATGTTATAGTCATCACAGAATCGGAGGAAGACGCCGCCAGTGAACTGAGTGCCATTGTCTGTGATGATACTATTAGGGACGCCGAACCGGTACACGATGTCCCGGAAAAAATCGACGGCCCGTTCGGCGGTGATCGTGGCAACTGGCTTGGCTTCAATCCACTTGGTGAACTTGTTGACAGTGACGAAGAGATGTGCGTAGCCCCCGGGAGCCTTCTTGAGGGGGCCAACCATGTCCAGACCCCAGACAGCAAAAGGCCATGTGATCGGTATAGGTTGGAGTGCCTGAGCCGGCAAGTGTGTCTGCCGGGCGAAGTACTGGCATCCCTCGCAAGTACGCACAATGTGCTCAGCATCTGAGACAGCGGTTGGCTAGTAGAAACATTGTCGAAAAGCTTTCCCAACTAGCGACTTCGGCGCTGTGTGGTGCCCGCAGACTCCCGAGTGAATATCGTGCAGCAGCTACCTCCCCTGGTCTTGAGATATGCACCGCTAGAGAATTCCAGAGATGCTCTTTTTGTAATGGTCACCGTCGATCACGACGTAGGCCTTGGCACACGTCGCCAGGCACCGCGCCTCGGTCTGATACTGTGGGAGCTTGTCTCATAGGGTGTAGTCAAGGAAGGGCGCCGTCCAGTCAGGACTAATGACCAAGACCTCTTGCGCAGTCGGCTGAGTGCTACCGGACCCCTCGTGGTGTGGTTCTTCGGTCTCGGACGCTGTCTCCACCTTGATGGAGGGCACATGTAACTCCTGGAGGAAAAATCCAGCCGGAACGATATCCCGATTGGACCCCAGCTTGGCGAGTGCGTCTGTGGCTTTGTTGTCTCGGCGGAGGACGTGCATGAGCTCGAGGCAGTCGAACTTGACTTCGAGCTTGCGTACCTCTTGGCAGTAGGCTTCCATGATGGGGTCTCTACATGACCATGCCTTCATGACCTGCTTGACCACCAGTTCGGAATCTCTGCGAGCGAGAAGCTGGCGAATTCCGAGTGAGGTCGCAATGCGTAGGCCGTGTAGTAAGGCTTCATATTCGGCGACGTTGTTGGACGTCGGGAAGTGGATCTGTAGCACGTACTTGAAGCGTTTCCCTTTCGGAAAGATGAGCACGATGCCAGCCCCCATGCCCTGAAGCATCAGTGAACTGTCGAAGTAGAGCGTCCAATGTTCGAGGTCGATGACAGAGGGCAGGGATTGGACTTCCGCCCACTCGGCCATGAAGTCAGCAAGAGCTTGAGACTTGATAGCCGTGCGGGGGGCGTAAACTATGCTGAATGCCATTAGTTCCATTGCCCACTTAGCAATCCTTCCAGTCGCATCGCGATTGTTGATGACGTCAGCAATCGGGAAGAAACTAACCACCGTAATCGAGTGTCCTTGGAAGTAGTGGACTAGCTCCCGAGATGTGATGAACACCACATAAATGATCTTCTGTATTTGTAGGTATCGCGCCTTGGACTCGGAGAGCATTTCGTTGATGAAGTAGATCGGGTGCTGAACCTTCTGTATGTGGCCTGGCTCGGAGCGTTCAACGACCAAGACAGTGCTAGTCACCTGAGTAGTCGCTGCGATGTAAAGAAGCAGCGGCTCATTGGGCATCGGGAAAACTAGCATCAGAGAAGTGGTCAGGAGCTTTTTCAGCCTGTCGAGAGCGTCTTGGGCCTCAGATGTCCAGGTGAAGGTGTTTGATTTCTTCAAGAGCTTGTAGAGGGGCAGGGCCTTTTCGCCGAGTCGAGAGATAAATCGGCTGAGAGCCGCCATGCACCCGGTTAGCCTTTGGACATCCTTGAGGCTTTTCGGTGGCCCCATCTTGACAATGGCATCGATCTTCTCCGGATTAATCTCGATTTCTCGTTTGGAAACGATGAAGCCGAGTAGCTTTCCCGAAGAATTTCAAAAACGTATTTCTCTAGGTTGAGCTTCATGTTAAATCGCCTAAGGTTGGAGAACATTTCCCCCAAGTCAGTTAGGAGATCCTCTTTCTTCTCAGACTTAACCACCACGTCGTCGACGTAGGCCCGCACGTTCCTGCCAATCTGCCCCTGGAGGCAATGCTGTATGCACCATTGGTACGTAGCGCCAGCATTCTTCAAACCGAAAGGCATGGAGACGTAGCATAAGGCTCCGAATGGAGTGATGAGCGACGTCAATCTCATCGTCCTCTTTCATCTTGATCTGATGGTAGCCCGAGTAGGCATTGAGAAAACACAAAATTTTGCAACCGACAGTGGAATCAATCACCTGGTCGATGCGAGGTAGTGTAAAGGGATCTTTGGGGCATGCTTTGTTGAGGCTCGTGTAGTCAACGCATATCCTCTATTTTCCATTCTTTTTAGGACCAAGAACTGGGTTTGCTAACCAGTCGAGATGGTACACTTCTTTGATAAAGCTAGCTGACAGCAGCTTGGCTATCTCTTCTCCTATTGCTTTGCACCTGTCCTCAGCAAAATGGCACAGGCACTGCTTGACCGGTTCAGCATCCAGCCAAACATTCACAGAGTGCTCGGCAGCCTCCCTCGGGACTCCAGGCATGTCAAAAGATTTCCATGCAAAGATTTCTCGATTGTCGCAGAGGAAGCTGACGAGCGCGCTTTCCTATTTGTCATTGAGCACAGTCCCAATCTGCGTCGTCTTGGAGGAGACTTCCGGATCGACCTGGATTGTCTTGGTGTCCCGCGCCGACTGGAATGATGTCAACGTTAAATTCTTCTTGGCCGGGGGTGCTTCCTCAAACACAGCCAACTTGAGGCTCTCAAGCTCGGCTGCCACGATTTGGGCCGCGGCGAGGTTGCAGTTTTCCAGGTCACACGCGTAAGGGTGCTGGAAGTTGCTTTACACCATTATTATCCCGTGGGGACTCGGCATCTTGAGTTTCAGGTAGACATAGCTGGGAACAGCCATTAATTTGGCGTAGCAGGGACGCCCCAGGATGGCATGATACGATTCGGGGAAGTCGGCGACCTCGAAAGTAAGGGATTCGGTCCAGAAGTTGTTGGGTGTACCGAAGGTGACCGCCAAAACGATCTACCCGAGTGGTCTTGCCAGCTTGCCGGGCACAACCCCGTGGAAGGGTGAGCCGGTGGGCTTGATCTCTGTGCGGGGAATCTTCATGTCGTCTAAGGTCTTGACGTAGAGGATGTTCAAACCACTCCCTCCATCCATGAGGACCTTGGTGAGGCGGACGCCACGGATGATTGGGTCCACCACCACCAAGGGGAACCTTCCGGAGTGAGGTATATAGTCGGGGTGATCCGAGCGATTGAAGGAGATTACGGATTCAGACCATCGGAGGTACCTTGGCACAGCCGGCTCGATCGTGTTGACCTCGTGGTCCATGAGCTTCTGGCGATGCTTGGACTCGTAGCCACTCGGACCACCGAAGATCATGAGGCATGCAGTCTTCTTTGAGAACTCATCACCTCCATCTGGAGGAGGCTCCTTTTTGTTCTGGCTAGGGGCAGAAGACTTGTTCAGCTTCTTTAAGAGATTGCAATCGCACGTGAGATGATTTGACTTTAGTCCATGGAAGTGACACGGCTGGCCCATCATCTCCTCAAAGCTGGCATTACCGTGCTGAGGATGGCGCTACAGAGCACGCTCAGCAGCGGCAACAAGGTCTCCACTCTTGCGTTTCCAGTGTTTCTTCCTGGGCGACCCGAGATGATCCTTCATTTTGGGGGACTCGGGAGCCTTGCCCTTCCCCTTGTCGTCATTGGTCGCACTGCGAACAGCTTCATCGCCAGTTGCGAAGTTGTTTACGATATCAAAGAGCACGCGCGTAGTCTAGGGATTCTTACGTGCGATCTTGTGGATGAGGTCCGTGCTCCGAACACCTTGGAGAAAGCGGTGATGATGTCGCCCTCCTAGACTTTGGCCAGAGAGTTCTTCTTTTTGGAGAAGCATTGGATGTACTCTCTAAGGGTCTCTCCTACTTCCTGGGTATAACTATGGAGATCCCACGCGTTCCCAGGCTTGTTGTAGGTGCCCTAGAAGTTGTTCACGAAGAGGGTCTCAAGATCGGCCCAGGACTGGATGCTGCCCTGAGGCAGGCTAGTGAGCCAAGCTCAGGCCGAGTCGGCTAAGAACAGGGGCAAATAGTGGATCGTGACATAATCGTTGCCTCCATTGGTCCTGCACGCCGTGTGATAATCGACCAGTCAGATGTCTGGCCGAGTCTCACCTGTATACTTGTTGATGCCGGTGACTCAGAATCGTGGCGCGAAAATGACATTGCGAATGCGAGCGCCGAACACCTTCGGGCCCGCGTAGGCCATGCCGGAAGGAGTCGGACAGCGGTGCTAGCTAGTAGTGTGGCAACCGCCACTGTCGCCGTGGTGGCCGTTTTTCCCCGTGTTGCGATGAGCGTGGTGTCTTGCCTTGAGAGTGTCCCGTACATCGCGGTCTGGTCCAAGTCGGCTACGAACCGACCCAGCGGGGCGACAAAGCTTTGGGTTGGTACGGCGACCTTCGGTGGCATGTGGGTTCCCCAGTGGGGAAGATCACCAGCTCCGGGTGCTCGCAGGAGAAGTTGCGCGGATCTCGGAGATCTCGGCCTGCTAGAGAGCTGCCTCTTCCATCAGGATTCAGAGCCGTCGGAGATCATCGTAACCCGGGGTGCCCTTGGGAATATTGATGGCACGTGCCGCCACCGTGGCGGCGACGAGGTTGTCACTGGGAAGTGGGAATATCGGGACGCCGTCCCTCTCACGCATGCGAAGTGCATTGTTGACCTGGTGCCCTCGATCCCGCATGTCCTCGTTGTGCTATCGCTCCTCATGCAGGCGAGCGAGCATAGTCTGCCGCTCAGCCAATCAATCTTCCTTGGCAAGAAGGATGGTGGCTTCCCAAACTCTCGAAGCCGTCCGAGTCGTAGTCGAGGACGGGTAAGAGGGATTCGATCGTGCCAACCAGTCGGGATCCCTGCTCGACGGGTGGAAAGCCGTGTTCAAGCAGTAGATCCAACTTCGGCACAACCTCTTTCTCGGAGATAGCAGCCAAAGTCATCGACTTTGGGAAGAATCCCAGTGAGGTGATGAAGCCTCCGCCGACTGGCTAGAAACAGAGTTGCAGAGGTGAAGTTTGTCGAGCTTGTCGGCGATGAAGTCCAGTTTTCCAAATCGGAAAAACTGTCCTGGATCAGCGATAGAATCCAGAGGGCCGAAGCTCATGTTTCGGCTCAGAGCGAAGTCACTGTTGTTGTTGGAGAAACCCATCTAGATCTATTCAGATAGATCTATGCGCATTGCCCCTACTTGGCACGTCAACTGTAGGTGTTTTGATCCGGCAATAATGAATATGGGGCAGCGTACGCGTAGCAGATCTAGATGGGTGCACAAGAGACACAGAGTTTAGGCAGGTTCAGGCCCTCGAGAAGAGGTAATACCCTACGTCCTGTGTTTGGTGGATTGTATTGCTCGTGTATCGTATGCCGCAAGGCCTCGAGAGGAGCTCTCTAGGTTGCTAGGGTTTGTATGTGTAGAGGCCTTCGTATGGATCTCTGAGTCTTTTCTCGATCGGGGGATCCCTCCCCTGCCTTATATAGGAAACAGGGGCAGGATTACATGAGTCCAGATCGGTTTACAAGTAAATCTTCCAGTCGGTTACAACTAAAACCCGAGATATCGGATAGGTACATGTTTATGTCTTGTACTCCAAGTTGATGATGAGCCTCCGTGTAGAAGTCGGACTCCGAGTAGTCGGCTCGGCCCACCCTATGACCAGAGGGCCGGCTTTATCCTCCTTGACGATACCTGGGTGCTATGTCATCATCAGTTGTGTCAATCGACACGCTAGCTACGAGAATAAAACAGCATGCATGTTTATAACAATAAAATATAATTACTTCAAAAATATAGGATCAACATGATCAAGAAGAGGGAGCATGCCTTCGTTGACGAGTTGGTCTTCTTCTACAGGAACTTGTCCTTACCCAAGGCTGTTACTTCCTATTCATTGCAACGGCAATAAAATGTAAAGCAAATAAATATAACTCCAAATTAGATAACAAATAGAAATACCGGAAGAATAGAGCTAGCAAGGTCGGATAGGTGTCAAAGGACAAAGGTGAAGGGATAGAATTGTCAAAAGACAACTAGGAAGGTGTGAGATTATGTATCTTAACCAGATAGAGTACATGTACTTGAAAATGGTCTTCCGGATCAAGATCATTCTGAAAAAAAGATAGGTTTATAGGATATAGAATTTACATGTAAAAGGACTAAAGTTAATCCATATGCGAGATAGGGATAGATATGCAACTGGAAACAAGATATGGTCGATGACAACAATAGCACAACCATATGATTAAACATGGAAACCCGACATACTATTAAAACAAATATGACCCATTATACTAGTAGACAAGCAAGGTTCTGGCATGCTAGTTGGCGAGAAAAGATAATATGCGACATGTCAATCTATACAAACTACTGTGCAACGTATAACTGGACATCATGTAACAAGCTAGATAGACTATACATGAAATCGAGATTAGGTAGGACATAGCATAGCACCAAACATATAATCATGCGGCTATAATTTCAGAAGGGAAAATAATTTAACGACCACCGTTGACCATGCAAAAGGTAATAAACATATGACAAAATAACAACTAGTATCTATATCACACGCACCATATATATATGCAATCTATGACATAACATTAACTCTACTCATGCTATTGTGTAGTGCAATGCAGCAATCAACCTACACATACTACACATAACAATAACAATATTTTAGTAACAAAGCATTATTAACAACATATATATATATATTTAATCGACACATAAAAGTTAACTATATATGTGTGAGTATACACCACCTTATGAAAGTGCAACATAAGATATCAAGCTATGCATACTAATACATACATATTATATGTTCATCAACTAACATACAATATGATAAATAATAATAATTCAGTAAGGGATTATTATTCCAACATGTAGATTGTCAACAATATTAAGTCCAATTATATATATGTACATATAACTATATGCAACTACATGATTATGCAACATCAATCATGATGAACATGTACAACTTAGTTGTGTTTAAACAAATAATTAAAATATAAACAAGAGTACAATAATGTGCTAAACCAATTCACAGCAAACTATTATCCAAAATATGGAATGGATTATGTATATATGCACAACTTTATAAGCATGGTGACATGGCAATCCTAACATGCTTAGTAAACATTCATCACGTGTGGTTAAAGACATTAACATGTCAGTGAGTAATCATGTGCCATATGCATAATAATCGGTGTGTGCTAGTAGGCATACATTATACAAGGATTAACTAACATGGAGTATGTCATATTAATATAAGTTTAGCAAAGATTATGCTTATAGTGTTTATAGGTTATTTGTAATATTAAGTTTTGTTATACCTATGCTTCACATACTATATGTGTACAGGCATATAATCATGCAGGCTATTAAAATAGAACTATTTGCATATATACATATTATATTCAATTATATAAACATGCAACATGTAGCTATATAGACATGGATACACCTATTAATTAACTAAACATACTTGATCAACATGATGAAAACTCTTAAGCATGAACATCATATAAAGAGAAAGAAAGAAATATATAACAATCATACATATAACAATAGGAAACTATATGCTACATAACATACTATTCATTGGATGATGAAAACGATCATCAAAATTATTAGATATGAACACAAGATGATGCGAGTGATTTCAAACCAGGATTAATAGCGGAAAACAATGCCATCATGCACCACAAGATGATAGGAGATTAACTATATGGTGGGGGCGACGTTCGCAATACGAACGGTTGGAACTGGACATAGATCGGTTCTGGACAGACCGGAGAGTTTTGGACGCTGCATGATGCTCGCTCAACAAAATCATAATCCGCCAATTGGGTTAGAAAATAGACACACAGAGGTACACTCCTACCAAAGGGTTTTGGAGAATTCTTACCGAGTCAACAGGAAAAGATCAGACAAGTTTAGACGTTCTGCAGATTGAATCTGAACGTCCGCGGACAGCATATCAGAGATGGATCAATTTCTGACAAACGGCTACATGGATGAAGGTGAAAATTTACAAAGGCGTTCATAGGAACCTAAGGCTCAACTTCACCAAATGGATTCTTCAAAGACTCACCGGATCAATGGGAAAGAGGTAATAATGCCGTTGTACCATTCGTGTGGTTAAATCTGGAAGTGAACAGCAGCAAGGAGAAACTTTGATTTCTCGGAGATTAGTCCATTGGACTGCCTTCAAATTTTGTGAAGATGATTCTAACAACATTTCCCAAGATCCCACTGAATGGATCTTGAAACGGAGGTCCAAGCAGACAAGGGCGTCGTTCCAATCTAGATGCACGCGCAGAAAAATTAGGTGCAAACAGCACGTTTGTATTCAGAGATTTCCCGTGATTGCACCGTTAGATCTTCACCAAATTTTGAAGAGAGGTAGAGGGAAAGGTTGCACACAATCTCACTGAAGGGATTTTCCAAATGATGTCTGGCGCGACAGGAATTGGGAAAATACCGAGGTGGGACGTGCTGTTCAGAAACTGCACGGGAAGAAAAGTGGGGTGGCGGCTGTTTGGGGGGTTTAGGGGCTAGGGTTTCGTGGGAAAAGGTTATGGGGGTATGAGGAAAAGAGAGGGGAGGTGTGGGGGTTTTATAGGAGGGTTAGGGGAAAGAGTTTTGGCTTAATCCTATTGGAAAGGAGATGACGGCGCACTCTGCACTGTGCAGCCCTGGCCAGGGTGGCTGCTCAGGGAGGAATGAGACGACGGGGCGCCGGGTGGAGATGGGCTGGGTTGGTGCAGCCCAAAAGGAAAGGAGAAAAGAAAAGACAAAAACCAAAATAAAAATAAAGAGCAACAGGGCGAGATTAAATACCGAACGAACTCCAACAATTCTGAGAAAACTCTGAGAGACCTATTCCAAATTGAAAAGCAAATCAAGTTCTCGTTGGATTGATTCAAATTAACTCTAGTCCAAATTTGTGAAATTCCAATTAAGCTTTAATTAATTCAAGAATAAACAAAGAAATTTTTTGGCTCTGATTTTCGAATAAAAGATTTTGAAAAGTTCTGAAAATCAGGATGTTACACCTCCCCTGCCAAAGAGCCATGTGCTTCACCGTCAGCCGTACCCTCATCGAGCATGCCAACATTCACCATCGGAACTGATAGTAAGGCTCCCATCCTTACTCCTCTTATGCCAAGATGCATTGATCCATTATTTAGCCGCTTGATCATGCCGCAGGTGATATGGAAGCCTTCCTCAGTGGTATCATGGATGAGGACACCGTCCCCAACGAGTACATGGACGATGAGTATTACATGTTCGCTGGTGAAGGTACGGCGACATCTCCGCTTGCTCAACCCTTTATCTTATAAGATAATATGCAGATCCTAATGTAACACGCTCAATCTCAACTCCTACAGCTTGTGACGTTGGGGAGGATGTAGACCTCGACGAACTAGCGGATTCCTCCACCACAGGCTCCAACGTCCCCGATCCGTTCAACATCATCTACTCGAATATACCAGAAAGCACACATATCCTAAAGCATGTCATGAACTGCCTACACTGTGAAGCCAAGAAGTTCGACTATGAGACCCATGGTTTCTGCTGCCGTAATGGACAGATCAAGCTGGTGGAACTAGAGCCTATCCCAGAGCTGATGCGGCTTTGGTCTAGCATAGATTCTGACTCACGGCATTTTCGAGAGAGCATTAGTTCTTCAACGGCCACTTCTCCTTCACAACCCTCGGTGTTAGCCTTGATAACACTATACAAACATGAGGGCAAGGGTGTACACGTTCCAGGCACACAACACTATGTATCATAATGTGCATTCATTCGGTAGTGATTCGCGTTCACGTCCGAAACATCTACAGCTGTACTTTTACGATGATGATCCCAACCTGAACCATCGCACTCGGCATGCCCCTGACCTAGATGAAGATGTCATTAGAAAAGTGGTTGACATCCTCAGAGACAACTCATACTCCCAGACGTTTAGGAGTGTAGGCAGGAGTCTAGGGCAGATCAAGGACCTCGAGGAGTACCGAATAGACCTGAACACCGACAAGAGGCTAGACCAGCGTAGATATAATTTGCCGGTGTCGTCCGAGGTGGCTGCGGTGTGGATTGAAGGCAACAACCTGGCAAGGAGGTTCGAGCACAGCGTTACCCTATACGGCAACAACAACAAGAAGTATGGCATACAGCCCAGGCATGGGTGCTACGACCCACTCTCATACCCCCTCTTCTTCCCCAAGGGGGAGCTCGGCTGGCGTCGCAAGATACCAAAGGATGGCATGAGTTGGGATTTGGTGCAGCAGTCCACGTAAAACCAAGATGATGATCAAGGTTAGTATATTTAGCATGCTTGTGTGTTCTTTCCGTCTACCCACCTAAAATGTTGCTTAACTTTCAACTACTCCTTGCCTTTCTACAGATGGGAATAGCCGGTTGTGCGTCTCCGTCAGGGACTACTACTGTTATAGATTGCAGACGCGTCCTGTGATATTCAACCCGATACTACATGGAGCACGCCTATTCTAGCAGTACACGGTCAACATGTATATCAAGATAGAGGGGTCTAGACCTAGCTGGTTCAGAGAAAACCAGACGCACATATGGGCCGACCTTTATAAGGCGTCGTTGATAGCATCGTTGCTAGGGAACGTCGCGCTAGTAAGATTGGCACAAGGACGGTGCTCCCATGGTCGTTCAAGGGAGGCTATAGACACTACTACAGAATGGCTCATCCTGGATGGCACACCGTACACGGGTTCATGCGCCCGTCTAGGATAGAAGCCATTCCAGACGGGCCCCACTAACTACCACGTCTGTGATGACTTTTGCCCGGGACCTAGTGTCTTGGATGATATGTCATCCAAGACGGGTCGTAGCTGACCATCTGGAAAGAGACATCGCAGACGGTTCATCCTGCAACCCGTCTGCGAAGGACACGTTATCGCAGACGGCTCGAGGTTGAACCGTCTACGATGACACATCAGAGACGCACATGTTATGAACCGTCTGCTATGTGTCAACACATCGCAGACGGCCTTGTGTTCACGTGCCTGTGATATGTCATTAAGGCGGTTCAAGTGGCTAAACCGTCTGGAATGATTTCTCCACCTTTATAACAGAACCAGTGCTCCCATTCTATTAGGGTTTCCTAAGTCTGTCGGGCTGGTGGCGGCGGCTGAGGCAATTTTGAGGCGATTTTGGGGGAGGAGAAGAAGATTGGAAGGAGATAATTGAATTGGTGTGACAATAGGTTAGTACATTTGGTTACTTAGTTAGTTTAATTGCTATCTAACCCTAGATGTAGTGCAATTATGTTCTATTAGAAGGTAATTTTGGTTTAATAAATTTGTAGGCATTGATGAATGGTTTATTAATTGTGGTTTAGATGTAATATATACGCATGCTTGAATACGATAGGTCTAGGTTGGATGGTTTTGCGCATATTGGAGAAGTGAGAGAGAGCGATGAGTTTAATATTTATTTTGACTCAAATAGATAATTAATAATCAACATATGTTTATATGTATGTCATAGTGCCGATGGATCGAAGATGGATGTATGATGCGAACCGTGTGAGCCCTGAGTATATCAGTGGCGTGAACGAATTTTTAAGAGCAGCTGAGGATGATATGTCGAGTAGAAAGTCTGGTCATATGTGTTGTCCATGCTATGACTGCAAGAACGAGAAGATGTTCAAGAACACGGCTCAGTTACAAGATCATTTGATCCGTAGGGGATTCGTAGCTGGCTATACAAATTCGATCCATCACGGCGAACACACGGAGGGGAGCGATGAAGGAATGAGTGGCGAAGAGTTGAATCCGGAGGCTGATGATGATTCTGAGTCTGATGAAGAGGATGCCGAGATGCGTACCAATGACAACGATCTCAAGCAAATGCTGCGTGATGCTGAAGGTAATGACCTTGGTGGTAGACAATATGACAAATTTCTGGGTCTAATGGATGACTCGGAGAGACAATTGTACCATGGTTGCAAGGAGAAATATACCCGGCTGTCAGCTGTTTTGGAACTGCTCAAATTGAAGGCAAGCGGAGGTTGGTCTGACAAAAGCTTTAGTGCACTTTTACAACCCTTGGCAGACATGCTTCCCGACGGGAACGAGTTGCCAAAAACACATACAAAGCTAAGAAGATTCTCTGTCCGCTAGGAATGGATGTACGAAGAATACATGCTTGCAAAAACACTGCATCCTCTTCCGTAAAGAGTACGAGAATCTACATGTATGTCCGGTTTGTAAGACTTCCCGATACAAGAAGCAGAACAATGCTATGGATGATAACATCGAGGGCAATGAGGAGACGAACGGCATTCCGGCCAAGGTTGTATGGTATCTTCCTATCATTCCTTGACTAAAGCGTCTGTTTGCAAATGCTGAACATGCAAAGAAAATGCGATGGCACGCGGAGGGGCGGAAAGTTGATGATTTGATTAGACACCCAGCGGACTCTATCCAGTGGAGAAACATCGACAGAAAATTCCCAAATTTTGGTGCAGATTCTAGAAATGTATGGTTCGGGATGAGCACGGATGGAATAAATCCCTTTGGTAACATGAGCAGTCGTCACAGCACTTGGCCTGTGGCTCTTTGTATGTACAACCTCCCACCTTGGTTGTGCATGAAGAGGAAGTACATCATGTTGGCCATGCTCATCGAAGGCCTGAAGCAACCCAGAAATGACATAGATACGTACCTGTCTTTGCTGAAGGAGGATCTGGAAACATTGTGGTATGAGGGCGTGGAGACGTGGGATGCAGACAAGAGAGAGAACTTCATCCTACGAGGATTGCTATTTTGCACCATCAATGACTATCCTGCGTACGGTAACCTATCCGGCCAGAGTACTAAAGGAGCAATAGCCTGTGTTCAATGCATGGAAGATATGGCCAGTTTTTACCTCGAGAAATCGCGCAAAACCGTATACATGCGGCACCGTAGGTTTTTGCGTCAAAATCATCCTTACCGCAAGTTGGCTGCTGAGTTCGATGGAACCATCGAAGAGGGATCGGTCTCCACCTCTTTTACCGGGAGACAGGTATACGGAATGGTTAAAGATGCTGATATTCTTCTTGGAAAGGGGCATAAATTATGAAAGGTTTGTGGAAAAAGAAATCACTATTTTGGGGTTTGCCTTACTGGAAAGAGCTAGATGTTCGCCACTGTATCGACGTCATGCACGTAGAGAAGAACGTCTTTGACAGCCTAATTGGCCTCTTGCTAAATATCCCTGATAAAACAAAGGACGGCGTGAAGGCACGTCAAGACTACGTGAAACTAGGCATCAGGCCTGAGTTAGCTCCGATAGAAACTGACAAAGGCAGAACCTTCCTTCCAACTGCATGTTACACACTCTCTAAAACCGAGAAAATTGAGCTATGCCAGTGCTTGCACGATGTGAAAGTTCCAAGTGGGTACTGCGCCAATATCAAGAAGCTAGTTTCAATGCAGGAATTGAAATTATTTGGTATGAAGTCTCACGATTGTCACGTTTTGATGACGCAGATACTTCCTATTGCTATTAGAGGATTTTGCCTGGTGATGCCAGAGATACAATCACAATGCTATGTCAATTCTTCGACAGAATATCACAGAAGGCGATAAGTATACCTGAACTGGATGCTCTAGAGGCAAGGCTTGTGGTTGTCCTATGTCGCCTTGAGATGTACTTCCCCCCGTCATTTTTTGATATCATGTCGCACCTCATGACACACCTATTAGAGAGATCAAATGTGCGGTCCTGTGTTCCTACGAAGCATGTACCCGTTCGAGAGATATATGGGAATTCTGAGGGCTATGTACGAAATCGCCCGCGGCCTGAGGGAAGCATTGTGGAAGGTTATGCCACCGAAGAGGTCGTTGAGTTCTGTTTGGACTACATGCCGCATGTCAACCCGATAAGTCTACCTGAATCACGACACGTGGGTAGGCTCCATGGTACCGGGGTCCTCGGAGCGAAATCCATCACTCCTGATCGCGACGATCATGCTCGAGCTCATTTTATGGTCTTGCAGCACATCTCGGTGGTTTCGCCATACATCGATGAACACATGGAAATGCTACGACATCAAAATCCAAGAAAAAGCAAAGCGTGGATCAAGAACAACATATGTCCCTATTCAACCAATGGTTCCAAGACAGGATCACCACCACGTCGTCATCTGATGAAATGCTGACATGGTTGTCAAAGAAACCGTACTTCACAGTCCGGACATACCAAGGATATGACATAAATGGATACACATTTTGTACGAAGGCTCAAGATACAAAAAGCACATATCAGAACAGCGATGTGCGGGTCGATGCTATCGATTCCGCCGGTCATAAGCATTGTTACTACGGGTTCATCAAGGAGATTTAGGAGTTCGATTACTTCAACTTCAAAATCCCAATATTTCGGTGTCGTTGGGCCCACCTCTCGCACATTAAGACCGACGAATACGATGTGACTACTGTTGACCTGAGCCGTGTTGGCTATGGTACTGAACCATTCGTCCTCGCAAAGCATGTTCATCAGGTATTCTATATGATCGATCCATCAAGCAAGAGGCGGCATGTCGTTAGAAATAGAAAAAGAAGCATCATAGGAGTCGACAACGTTGTTGACGAGGATGATTACAACGAATTCATTGAGAATTATTCCAGAGATTTGAGTTTCGAGGCTGAAGCCATGGAGGGAGCTAGGTCATACTACCGCAACGATCATCGTGAAGGGCTCACTTTCAAAGGGAAGAAGCAAGTATTGTAACTATTGATATTCTTTTTATTTGGATATTTACTTCATTGTCTTCCATCTATATATGTACTTAGCAGTCTCTTGCGATTGTTTGGCAGCGAGCAAATGTGAATGTATATATCATTTCCAAGTATGTGGTTGTTTCAGTGTGAATATGTTGTGTAATATATATCTGTTGTTTCAGAGGGCATGGCTAGCAATTCCTGAGGCTAGCTCACAAAACAGATTGAGTTATGCCCTCTGTAAACACCTATCCCAGACGGGTCAACAGTTAAAACCGTCTGCGATAGAAGTCATCCAAGACGGGTCAAAGATACTAACCGTCTGGGATGAAAGTGTTATCGCAGACGGTTTCGTCTGTTGACCCGTCTGGGAAGAAAGGTTATCGCAGACGGTTGGCTCTAGACCCGTCTGTGATGATGGTTATCACAGACGGGTGGCTCACTTAACCCGTCTGGGATGACCTTACTACATATACGATGACTTAGAAAAATTTCGGCACCCCGCGCCATTTCGCATTTCAAATCCCTAATTCCCCTCCCGCGCCGCCTGTTCCCCGTGCCGCCCCTGCCCGAGCCCGCGCCGCCACCCATTCAGCGCCGCCGCCGGAGAAGGAGCCGAGCCCGCGCCGCCACCCATTCCGTGCTGCCGTCATCTCCACCGCACCGCCGCCGGAGAAGGAGCCGAGCCGCCCGCGCCGCCGTCTTCTCCACCGCACCAATTGTCACTGCCGTCGTCGGCCTCCTCCACAGGTAAGCCTTTGTTCAAAACCCCCACCTTCCTCTAATTCTAGGGTTCTTTCTCTAGGTTGATTTGATGTTGTATCTGATTATGATCATGGATATGCATGCATTGCCAACAGAGCCATTGACCCAACAGATATTAGAAATATTTTCTGTGATGTGTTCCCTTTTACTTTTGCCTGTTACGATCATGTGCTCATGTCTCCAAATGAACTGTGCCTGTCAATCCATTTTCTACTAAAACTATTTGACATAAAAACTATAATAGTCTAGGCTCAGATTGTAAGTGTTAACTTTTATTCATGGTAATCTACATGGAGTGTAGAATTGTTTAGCTCTTATGGAATAATACATAACTATACTTCCTTTCAAGAGAAACATATATCATGCACACGATTGTTACCAACTTCACTCGTAACAAAGAGATAATGGTGGATAAGTTTCACTTCACAGTAAAGCAACGAACAAAAGGTAACATTACCCATATATAGGTTTTATGCTCCAAGGGAAATAAGCAACAGAGACCAAAAATTGTGATGTTGAGGGTGACAGCTTCATCATGTCCTTCATTTGGTATGAGACAGCTATCCAGACAAAAGATCTGAAACCCTAAAACATTGAAGAATATATATATTAGAACATATCAAAATGTTAAAATGTTCTGATTTGTGAAGCTTTCAACAAAAGACAAAAGAATAATCTTTGTTAATCTAAAACTGG
This sequence comes from Stipa capillata, assembly GCA_019208055.1. Lineage (NCBI taxonomy): Eukaryota > Viridiplantae > Streptophyta > Magnoliopsida > Poales > Poaceae > Stipa > Stipa capillata. The sequence continues at coordinate 822,860 of JAGXJF010004719.1, forward strand.
CTCCTATATATTTAAAGGAAGTCCTCTCTAGTTATCTTGAAGATTTTGATTGAGACAAGGAATTTGCAACTAACAGGCCATGCTAATGTTTGACACATCACCAACGCATGCAAATGCAACTAGCGCTCACAATATGAATGAACAAACTTGGGCCCCCCAGCCCCTACGTGACACCTTAAGGTATTTGACGTGCCACCATGCTCACTATCTTGTGCAATTATCACATCAAACTCATAATCAGTTTTCTAGTTAGTTTCCATGATCAAACTCATAATCAGTTTTCTAGTTGATTTGATGTTGTTTTCTTTCTCTAGGTTGATTTGATTCTCTAGGTCACAGATATATCGGACGCCCATTCTTCTTCTAATTCCTCGTCGGGGCACTCATCGTTGCCAAACCCTACTTCGGGCAACGATGAAGGGCAAAAAGGCAGTCGGAAGCCCCGAAAAATGTTGAAGCCCCCTAGTAGACGTTTCATGGTCATCACACAAGTTTTCTACGAAGTCTGGTGTGCCGACGAAACCCGATGACGTAGCGAAAAAATTCCGCACTTTCTGCGGGATACTTGGGCGGGAGAGGGTCAACATAACCATTGCCAACTGGAAGGATATTACCGCCGTGAAGGAGGAGGAGTTAATGGCTGGAGTAAAAAGGTGGTTCGAGATCCCGCCAGAACACGAAGAATGTGTTAGAGCGGTTGCAATGAAGACCATGGGCAAGGCGTGGAGGTCGTTCAAGAGCATCTTGACGACAAAGTTCGTACGGACGGGTGAGAGCCCGTTTCAGAAGTACGGCTTCTTGGACGAGCAAGTGTACAACAGATTTGTGGAGATGAAGACCACGCCAGAAGTAGTGGCGAAGAGTGAATGGCAGAAGGCCCTTCAAGCAAGAAACAAGCACCCGCATAGGCTTGGAAGCACAGGATATGAAGGTGCATCGGCGAGATGGGAGATGCAGGATCGGCTAGCAATGGAGAAGAATCTACCCCCTCCATTTCCCAGCGTGGTTTTTGGCCGTGCCGCCTCCTGGTGCAGAGCACGTGCCAAGCCAGATCCGCAGAGTGGTTCGGCTACATTTCCAAACCCCGCTGACCAGGAAGTGGTCGATCGCATGGTAATATACCTGACTGTGTACACACAATTCTTCGGAACCATACGAGTATCATTTGTAACGTAACTCTCGCGCGTGGTCGTTGCAGGTGCAGATAGCTTCGCAAGGGTCACTAGATGATGATGAAGAAGCACAATCATCTAGGACCAAAGACCTCCTGACCGTAGCGTTGGGAAACCCGGAGCACCCAGGTCGCACGAGAGGTGTTGGGGTTGCAGTTCCCTGGAGAGAGGGATTCCCTGAGACGGAGGAGCAGTACGAGAGGAGGAAGGCCGCTAAGAGGAGTCGAACTCAGTCAACAATGACAACGAGAGACTCCAAAGATTTGGAGAGGCGTATTCAGGAGGAAGTCAGGAGGCAGGTTGAGGCATTTAAGGAGCAGTTCAGAGCTCAACTTGCACTCTCTAATGTAGCTATGGCGAGCCCCGGAAATATTTGGAATAGCTGCACATCCGCCGAAGAACAGGGTGAAACATATCCCTGCGACACCATCTCGGTAAGGGCCATTTATAGGGTTTTTATAATAGCAAGTACATAACTTTGGACTTAATCAACAAGGTACTCAATAATTTTGTAGGAGACGACTCCTTGCACGTTGTTGGCAAGGGTAGCCGAAGATGTCGCCCTCGATGCTGCATTTGGGATGGCATATCCCAAGGAGGCGGGGACTCTACTGCATGGTCACCCCATAGCACCGAACTTTCAAAAGGTGCATGTGGACGACGTGGTTGAAGGTTTCAAGGAGCTCCCGCTTCCCATGCCACCAAACGACGAGATCACGGTGCTGCGTCAGACGGTTGGCACCTTTATCCAGTGGCCGAAGAGGGACATCAGAATACAAGTGCGGCCTGCCTCTCAGAGCGCATCACGCACTGAGCCAGCTAGGATACCCGAGGTTAACCCTACCCCCATGGAGCTGGTAGTGGCAGCGCAACGGGCTGATGAGCCAGCTTCATCTCCGGTCAAGCCGGCAGAGCCAGCAGCCGCTACCTCCATGGGGGCAGTGCTACACATGAGAGCAGTTCCTTCACCGGTGAAGCACACCTATTCTAAGGGGACTAGCAGAACCGGCAAGGGCAGGAGTCGCAGTAGTGGCCCCAAGACTTCCAAGGGCAACAAAAAATCAAAGGCAGCTCTAGTGGCAGAACTTGGGTTTGATCCGGACAGAGTGGATGATCTCCCTTTCGCGCCTCTGGCTCGTCGATTTGTGAATGGACAAGTCTTGGTCACACCGGAGGACATATCGAGCTCACTGGCATGCCAGAGGTTGCATGATTGGTACATGAAGGCGACGAACAACCTAGAGCCTAACCAAACCATGCCACGAGGCGTCAAGGTCGCTTTCAAGGAGGAATACATTTTCCACCAGGACATGGGCAGGTTGTTCTACCTGTGCTTTCAAGACCTGTTCGAACTCTTCAACCTCGACGCCCTGGAGCAGACCCTATTGAGATGCTGGATATTGTAAGTCTACAATTTCTCAATCAATCAGTTTTCTCCATACCTATGCAACTTAATTAAGCCGTGACATGATTTTCCATTTTGCATAGATACATGCACACCGAAGCCAGACCTACCAACGAACCTATCGGGTTCATTGACCTGGCAAGGGTGACTTGGGCAAACATTAGCGACAACAAAGATGCAGTTCTGGAGTATGTTAAGCATGCATTATTGTCCCAAAAGGATAAAGAGTACATCATATTTCCCTTCAACCCTGAGTAAGTGTTGCATCGCATCAATACTTATAATTTCACCATTACACATATATCACAAAGCTGATTTGGTAGTACGTCAATATATATGCAGCTTCTATTGGGTTTTGGTCATACTTATACCAAAATGGAACAGGGTTGTATACCTTGATTCCTCGCGAAATCCTTCACACGACTTTGGGCCGATTCGCGACATACTTGACGAAGCGTTCATCGATTACAAAGCTCGTGGAGGGATAAGTGGAAAAGGGCCCAAGCTGCGACATAAATTTGACTTTCCGGTACATATATATCCATTACTATGTTAATATAGCATATTGACATGCTTCATAATAGATTCTTCTTAGCTAACGTATACTTGTTTGTTGTTTTAGTGCAAACAACAACCCAAGGGGACAAACCTATGTGGATTCTACGTTTGCCACCACATGGAGGTTGTCACGGGCTTCGTTAGGCGAAGACTAGCGGAGGAGATATACCCAAATGCAAGCATTATTTTGAGTTTGTTTACATTTGTAATTTTCTAGTCCTTATTGAGTTTATGACAGCAACAGGCATGGAAGGTTGAAGATGCCACACTTGATGAAGCTGAACTCAAGCGCATTCGAGGGATTTTTGCCTTCTTCATCAACACACAAATCATCAATCCCGATGGCGAGTTCTATGGTGGCGGCTTAGCAGACTAGCATTGTCTTTCATCTTTGTTCTAAGCACTCTATTGCAACTTTTCTTTCAAACACTGAAGTATGCGATTGCGAGCTCTAATTTCTGAATGGTGTGACTCATTTCTAGCTAGCAATTGTGAATATATGTAGCTAGCAATTGCGAATGTATAAATATGTCATTGTTCAGTGTATCACTGTCTGTGAATGTATAAACATGTGAATATTCTGTCAAATATATATCTGCTGTTTCAGAGGGCATGGCTAGCAATTCCTGAGGCTAGCCACAAAACAGGCAGTGTTATGCCTTCTGTTCACACCCATCCCAGACGGGTCACAGTTAAACCTGTTCGTGATATCAGTCATCGCAGACGGGTGATTAACTTACACCCGTCTGGGATGAGTTGTTATCGCAGACGACTCGTTGGTCGGCCCGTCTGGGATGAATGATTATCGCAGACGGTCGGCCCACCCGTCTGCGATGACCTGTGTCCTCACTGACCACCAATTTCAGACGGACCAGCCAACCGTCTGGGATGGTTGTTTCAGCCCGTCTCAGAAGGTCTATTCTGTAGTAGTGAGAGATAAGAAGCGTAGGCACATGGATGCAATGGCATTGGTGCAGAAGTTCGCAGACATCTTCCTGACGATGACCTGCAACCCCAACTGGGAAGAGATCGTCAATGAGTTGCTACCCGGCCAGACCCCACAGGACTGCCCCGATCTCATTACCCGCGTCTTCAGAGCCAAGTTGGAGGCTATGAAGGAGTAGATTTTCAAGAAGCACATCCTGGGCAAGGTGATTGCTTATGTCTATGTGGTCGAGTTCCAGAAGCGGTGTAACATCCAACTTTTTGAGTTTTTTTAAGATCAAGGATGTTACATTTTATTTTCCGAAGCTCAAATTATTTTGTTGGCTTTTGTTCAAATTAATTCAAATGGTTTGAATTAATTTGGATTTAAGAAAAGAGAAGGTATTTTAATTCATTTATGCACCTTTTGTTCTGTGGGTTTTAACTCTTGGAGTATCTTTGAAGTTCTGCATATGTTAAGTTGGATTATGCAAACTCCCTCAAATTTTGTTTGAATTTGGATCCCTTTTTGAATTTTCGGTTTTGGAAATTAATCCAAAACCTTTTCCCTCCTCTCTATTCAGCCTGGGCTGAAATCCCCCTCAATCCGCAGCCCATTTATTCTTTTCCCCCTCTTTCTTCCCTCCCTCCACCGAATGGGCCAGCAGGCCAAAGCCTGCTAAGCGCAGCCCACCATGGTCACTTAAGTGGCTTTGATCTCAGCCATCAGATCTTGATCCAACCGCTGCCATCGCATACCCCTTCGTGCTATAATTGATTTAATCTGGTTCCTTCATCTCCAATCCGACGGCTGCTATTGCTCCTCACCCTTTTACCTTGACCTTCCTACCTTATCCCAATGTCAGTTGGGCCCCAGCTGTCGAGCCTGACCTGGGCTGCTCCCGTGCGCGCTGGCCCATGTCCAAACCTCCTCCCCACGCCATTTTCTCCTCGCCCAAGCCAAGGGATGAGTCCGCCTCCCCCACGCCTTCTCTAATACATTGTGGATACGTTTGAATCGCGAGTTTGTTGCATGCACGAGCTCGAATCCGAGCCGATCTCCGCATGCTTATCTCCACCCTCGGCCTTCTATAAATACCCTCGCCCCCGTGGCTCTCTTTGCACTAACCTCCTCCACCAAAGCCCCCAAAACCAGAGCCCTAACTCCCTCCATATTGGGTGAATTTGAAGCTCCTTTGCCACTGCCGCCGCTGCTGTTTTCTCATCGCTGCAGCCAAGGTGAGGCTCCCGCGGCCGATCCCTCGCATCTACGGCCTCCTCTCGCCCTCGCCAACCCCCTAGACGTGGTCCCGCAGCCCCTCTCTTCTGTTGGCCACGGATGCCGTGACGCCATGCCATGATCGACGTCGGCCGATGCCGACAGCGTGCATCCGAGCTGCGCCTAGCTCCGCCACCTGCGACGTGTCGTCCGCCTCGTCCCTAAGGCTTGATCTCCAGTAGCGTTAGTCTATTCATGTGCTAGCTTGTTGATCTAGGGTGAATTTTGTCACTAATTGAATTAAAGTAGCTTGCCATGCAGTATGCAGTTCGAGTAATTATTCTCCTGAGCATGTTATACCTGGTTCCTCTCGATTCTAGCATGAGTAGGCCGGTTGCTTAAGGTGTGGTCTCTATTCATGTGCTCATGTCACGTATGGAAGTGTGTTTGCTAGGATGTAGCTTGTTGTTTTCTTTAAAAGCACGTAGTCATGTTGTGGTTTTGGTTAGCTAATTGATCCCTGCTGTTACCCGTACATATTAGAGATTAAAAACTGCTAGTGCTAGTCAAATGTATTCATGCTATCACAAGTTAGAGTCAAATCTGCCAAACATGAGTATTTTTATCTAAGGCTTATCCTGTTAGTATGGAGCATGTCATGTTTTAATTTCCAGTCGATATCAGCATGTGTAGTAGTAGCCTCATTCAGTTGTTGGCTCCCGATCATGTATCATGAGTAGGAATAGGCTGGCTTGGGTGATGTTATTTCCTGTGAAGAACCGACTCTTGCTATGTATAGGTGGTAACTAGTTCTTTGCTAATTAAATCAGTGAAGCTAATGTTAGATGGTCGCTTTAATTCATAAGAATTCCTGCTTGCTATTGATGCATGGACTTGAGTTGGCTGGATGTTATACATGCTATTTGGTCAGCTTTCAATCTTGGTTGTTGCATGCTCATGCTAGGAATTAAAACCTGCTAGTACTAGTCACGTTATACTCATGCTGCACCTGCAACATATACATCTTGCTCTAGTCGTAGCTAAAGTTTCTGCATACAGTATAATTCTTGTACCCGCATCAGCATGTGTAGGGAGCTTTTGCGTGAGATGTTAGTATGCCAGTGTTGATTCGTTAATCGGATATAAACATATATATGCATACATGCATGCTAATCTTGTTCCGTAATTATCCGCGTGATAGCTTTGTATTCCAAGTGAGACTAGCATGTTAGGAATATGACGTTCGGATGATTCTCACACTAGCATGTTAGACTTATTGATGTCATGTAGCCATGCATGCGTATATATATGTCATGTAGTAGTTAAGTCATCGTATGCCATAGTTTAGTTGCTCCGCATATAGGCATTTTTTTTAGATGATTGCTTGGGTTGAAGGTTTGTCGGTTGGGTTCATGCATGGGTGGTGGTCGTGGTTTAAGATAACCCTAACCCTAAGCCCTCGTCGAGCCTCATCTCTACTTATCTTCTATCGTGCTACCTTCCTTGGACTCTGAACTCCCTTCCAACTCTACCATCCTCCACACTCACATTTATTTGGTTTTTCAATATTTACTTGGGTTATTGCTGTTATGGTATTTATTGTTTCGCATTTGGGAATCATTCGGCAAGTAGGGAGTGACGGGACCGACCAGGGACAGGATCCAGAGGCTGAAGAAGGAGGCTACGACAACGAAGGCATGCTCCCTTATTCTTGACCATGTTAATCCTATATTTGCAAAATCATTATATTTTGTATCTTTTAGAAATATGCATGCCGTTTTGTATTTAACAAATGTTTTAGCGTCAGTTCCAAAGTGAACCATAAATCCATGTCGCCATGTCTTATTTTATCTAGAGTAGTTATTCAATTAATAATAGAAGTAGAAATGCTTAGCCCTGCAAAATTTAGGAAAAATCTATTTTTGTGCTTCATCGGAAGCTGACTTATGTCATGAGTCATGAATTGATATCACAAGGTGATATGTTGGGCTCATTGAGCATGTTCCCATCTATCTACTTCTATCTAAAATCTACTCTGGGTGAAACTTACCGTTAAGGTGTGGGCGACAACTGGATTGTTGAGGCGGATGGTTGTTTGAACATTTGGTTTTTAGGGCATGTGTTAGCGTCGCCTACACCATAAGAAACTGAGTTGTGAACTTATGAAATTATGAACCAAGTGCAACCACAAGTCTATTATGGGCATGATTTGGCCAACTAATTTGTTGAAAGCTAGGGTGACACTGCGGAGGGGAACAAAGCCAGGGATCCGCCTGGTGAGGCAACTGCTAGTGATAGCTATCCTAGAGTTGGCCTGGTGGGTAGTGTCAACTAGGGGACAATATTGTAAAGGCCTCGTTGTAAGAGCTCGGTCACATTCCTTGGAAGAGTGTGAAACCCCGGGTTAATCTTACGTCTTGTGGGTAAAGTGTACAACCTCTGCAGAGTGTTAAACCTAATCGATTAGCCGTGTCCACGGTCACGGACGGCATAACGTTCTGTTCATAATAAAGAATCTATCTTCTTCCTATTTTTTCCCTTTTCCTTATTCTCCCTCATGACTCCCTTCTAATGCTTTTCCCTCTACCTGAATCTTGGTTAAGTATAGGTGACCGGAACCTACCGTCGGGATTAAGGCATCGACCTTACTTGACTAGTGTTGGTGGTTGGAACCTTCACTAAAAGTACCCCAGTTATTAAAATTTGTTTTGGTCTCAAATAAATGATTTGATCTCAAAACCGCCTTTGAAATTATTAAAGATATTTAAACTAAAAATGCCATTTATGCAAACGAACCATAAATTCTATTCCTTGACTAAACCTGCATGTAGAGGTAGGCTTCCCTAAAAAGGGGGCACACTGAGTACGCGAAGTACTCATCGAGCATGTTTGTTTTGGGCATGTTTAGACAATTTTAAAGCTGAAGAAGAAGACTATGGAGACTATTACGACGATGCTGAGGAATAGGGTCTTTGCTGGTCTTCGTCGGTTGCTTGTGGCTGAGATGGAGACTACTATGCATTTCTTTATATATTTTTTCCACTGTGTTCTGAGATGTAAAGGACATAAGTCCTAAGTACTTCCTTAGCCTCGTGGCTTATCGTATCAACATTTTTGTAACAAAACAACATGATGTGTGCTATGATATCTATTTCGCCTGTGTTCATTAGCAAGTCCTAGGACTGATGAGGTGTGCACAGGGGAGGGTCTGGGAGTTTACTCTCAGGTTCTCACAAGCGGGGCCTCCCACATGCCCACTTCCTGCTGATAATGGATTCAAGCTACAAGCTTATGGTTCCAGAGCAGTACAACCGCTTAATCTCAGCCAAGCTCCCGGACAAGCATAAATACCCAGAGCTATACGCCATGGTAGTGAAGCATATGATGCACGGTCCGTGTGGTGTCCTAAAGCCCAATAATGTGTGAATGCAGGACGGGCTATGCAAGAACTGGTACCCACGGCCGTTCAACCATACCACCGTCCAGGGGAAGGACTCCTACCCGGTTTATCAAAGACGAGACGACGCCCAGCATGCTCAGGTTCGCAGATAGATTCTAGACAACAGGTGGGTCGTGCCGTACAACCCATACTTACTATGGATGTTCAACTGCCACATAAATGTCGAAGTATGCTCCAGCATCAAGGCCGTCAAATACATGTACAAGTACATCTACAAGGGCCACGATCGAACATCGTTCTCTCTAGATGAGCCCGACAACGACGGTGACATAGACAATGCGAGGTGGGTTACTCCATTGGAGGCGATGTGGAGGATATTCAGGTTCAACCTCTCTGAGAACTCCCCATTAGTCCTACAATTGCCACTTCATCTCCCAGACATGCACATGGTATCATTCAGAGTGGGAGAGGGCCTGAATAACATCGTCGCCCGAGAGAATGCATCAAAATCGATGCTCACGGTATATTTCAAGGCTAACATGGAAGACGAGTGGGCTCAGCAATTTCTGTACAAGCAATTCCAAGAAAAGTTCACATGGCAGCTGGGGAAAAAGGTCTGGAAACCTAAGGAACAGAGGTACCAGGTAGGCAGAATAGTGTCGGCACATCCGGCAGAAGGGGAGCGGTACTATCTGAGGGTGCTGCTAAATCACGTTCCAGGCTCAACATCCTTTGAAGACCTCCACATGGTGGACGATGTTTTCTTTCCTAGCTTCCGGGCTGCTACCGAAAGGAGGGGCCTCAAAGAGGCCGGCAACACCCTTGATGAGTGCCAAACAGAGGCTGGGCAGTTCCAGATGCCATCCTCGCTCCGGAGGCTCTTCGCACCATCTTGGTATTCTGTGAGCCCAGCGATGTACGTGGTCTGTGGGATAGGCACCTTGAGGCGATGTCAGATGACTACCAGCGATCACACACGTGCCCGCACACTATGGAGCAGATGGTGCTGCTTGACATCAGGAACATGCTACAGTCCATGGGGAAAGAATTGACTTTGTTCCCTCTACCCAACATCGACGAGACGCACGACACCACAGGAGGCAAGGCCAGAGAGGTGACCGAGGAGTCCACGATAGGTAGATATTGAGAATATTTCTTTAGCATCCTCCCTAAACCCCGAGCAAAGGTCCGCCTACGACGAGATACTTGCTACTGTGGACAGCAGTGACGGAGGCATCTGTTTTGTACTCAGGAGGCACGGGGAAGACCTTCCTGTACAAAGCGCTACTCGCTACAGTCCAAAGCGAGGGCAAGATAGCCGTGGCAACCGCGACATCAGGCGTCGCTGCCTCCATCATGCCCGGAGGCAGAACAACCCATTCGAGGTTCAAGATCCCCCTCGACATAGAAGATGGATCCTCGTGTAGCTTCACCAAGCAAAGTGGAATAGCAAAACTCCTAAGGATGGCTTCACTTATAATATGGGACGAGGCCACCATGACGAAGCGACAAGCGGTCGAGGCACTAGACAACAACATGCGGGATGTAATGGGCCGACGGGACCAGCCGTTCAGAGGGGAGACCATTGCGCTCGGTGGGGACTTCAGGCAGGTCCTTCCGGTGGTGAGGAAGGGGACGCAGCCTCAAATAATTGACACGTTGCTACGCAGTTCGCACCTTTGGTTGAGCATGCGGCAACGCAAACTCATGACAAACATGAGGGCACAGACTGACCCATTGTTTGTGGATTACCTGTTGCATGTCGGGAATGGTATCGAGGAGGCCGACGAGGACGGTCACATACCACTCCCTGAAGAAATCTGTGTGCCATATACAGGGGAGGAGGAGGCCAACTTGGAGAAGTTGATTGAGCATGTATTCCCTGCCCTAGACTACAACATGGCAAATCCAAACTACCTAACTTCTCAGGCAATCCTCTCAACCAAGAACGATAATGTCAATAGGATAAACATGAGGATGATAGAGCGTTTCGGGGAGTGGAGTGTATCTACCATAGCTTCGATTGCACGGAAGATGATCCCCATAACTACTACCCCTTGGAGTTCCTCAACTCGCTGACTCTGAACGGGCTCACTCCGCACGTGCTCAAGCTGAAGATCAACTACCCCGTCATACTGCTCAGGAACATCGACCCTGCTAACGGACTGTGCAACGGCACAAGGCTTGTTGTTCGCAGGTTCCAAAAAAATGCCATCGACGCCGAGATCGTTCTAGGGTAGCACACCAGGAGGAGTGTGTTCCTGCCACAGATACCCCTTTGCCCCTCTGACAACGAGATGTTCCCGTTTCGATTCAAGCAAAAGTAGTTTCCTATTAGGCTCAGCTTCGCCATGACGATCAATAAGGCACAAGGGCAGACCATCCCAAACGTCAGCATGTACCTACCAGATCCAGTATTCTCCCATGGCCAATTGTACGTCGTGTTGTCTAGAGTGTCACATCCCGATTTTCTAAAACCCGAAAATTAGGGCTTACAAAAACTTTTTGCGTTAAATTAGAAAGCATGTGCATCCTAATTGGGATTAGTACCCGACATAAACCCATATACCCTATACACCCAAAACCCTGATATCATCCTACTCGACGAATGGTAAAACCCCTAAACACGACTCACGATCAAAAGACCTGAACCGAGGTGATGTGATCCTAGTTAAACTCTAATGTCCCACCAATATCTTCCCTGACTGCGGAGACCTAAAACTTTACCCGGCCGTAACCCTACTGCGGTTGGTGACTTCTTTTATCACTAACCCTAAAGTCCATCCGTCTCGGCAAACCCTAGTTTTACTTATACGTTAGCCCTTTTATATCCTGGTCTACTTTCGACGCATGTTGAATGCATAATATCCCATGAGATTAGATCACACCAATCCGAAACCCATATGAGCGTGTCTTGTACATCGCGCATACCGTATACGTATATACGTTAACCCTAGAATCCTCTTCCTCGACAAATCCACAATACCTATCAGTAGGGTCCAATCTCCGGATAATCGAACAATATGTCCTGACCCCTCCTTAATCCAGACACGACAGGTATATACCACTTTCCCTCAAACCCTACCTTGGTATATACGCCATATACGCAACCCCAAATGTCGCCCTTTTTTCCACGAAGCGACACACCCATAACAGCACAATCCGACCCAGAACTCCGAACAATGTGTCATGGGCCCGTACATGCTAACACACCTCACATGCACCATATAGGCGCATGTGAGGATCCGGACATAACTTCCAGACCCTCCCTGTGTATCTCCTCATCAGTCCAGGATCAAGCTGATGAACACAGGCGAATTGATATCACTGCACACATCACGAAACATTTTAGAAACATAAACTTATAGTAGCGATAAGACTAAATGAAGTAACTAGGACTTATGTCCCTTACCATTCAGAAACACAGCGGAAAAATAAAGCGTAGATGTCTCCATCTCAACCACAGGCAGTCGACGGAGGCCACGTGACCTAAACCTCAGCATTGACGTAGAAGATTCCACATAGTCTTCATCGTCCTCATAGATATCTGAACACGTCCAACAAACAACATACACGATGAGTACTTTACGTACTCAGCAAGCCATCTGGCGGCAGATGGTCCTATTAAACTACATGCAAGGCTTCAACGGAAGGCTGTATGGTTCATTTGCAGAAAAGCAGTTTTAGTTGAAATATTACGGTAGATTCAAAGGCATCATTTTGATGAAAACCAATTTTTATTATCAGGGGTGTTTTTCAACAGGTGTGGTCCACGACCAACACACTCGAGCAAGGACTCCTGCCTTAGCTCGACCATAGGATTCATCAGCAAATGGGTAGAGGGAAATAGCAAGGGGGAGAGGGACAGGTCCTTTTCATCAAGAATGAGGCATGTGCTGTCCATGACCGTGGACACGGCTAATCCATTAGTTTATTACTCTGCAGAGTTTGTACACTTTACCCACATGACACGATCATCCCCTTATGCCAAGCTGATCGGGCTTGTACACACGCCCATCGGTGTGTCGGCAGGGTGACCGTGACGAGGTCTTTTAGCTAGATCCCCCTGAGGTGTGACATGCCCACCGGGTCTGGCTCGGAGTCGAGAGTACATCCCCGCACTCCGATCCCCCCATCTGTGCCGAGGGTCCTCGTAGCTACGTCCACCCCTTCTGCGGTACGGCAACATCGGCACCAAAGGCTGACTAACCTACTTGACCAAGCCAGTGCCCATATAGCATGTGGTTGTACTGTTGTCACAATTCTCCAACTTCAAGACTTCGGCCTTATGCGGTACGGACGACCAATGGTTCCTTTAAACCGGCCTTCTGCGGGTAGGACAACCATATGCTCCTTCATCACATGATCCAGCTGTCGCCCGCACCATATTAGATGGTAAGTTTCACCCAGAGTAGAATAGGAAGAAATAGAGAGAGAGGGACAACATCGGGCATCCGGCCCTAGCTCAGCGAGCTCAACATCAAGTTTCAATTCGAGGATCATCGATCCGTAGATCATTCCTCCGTAGAGGCAAAACAAAACAACATAAAGATGAATTTAAGCATGGCTAAGCATCTCTCTACTCTATTTAGAATAAAGCCTATTAATCTACTCAGGGTATCAGGTAATGGCGACAAGCAGACAGGAAATGGTGTGTCAATCGACACGCTAGTTACTGGAATAAAACAGCATGCATGTTTATAAACAATAAAATATAATGACTTTAAAAATATAGGATCAACATGATCAAGAAAAGGGGCGTGCCTTCGTTGATGAGTTGGTCTTCTTCTGCAGGAACTTGTCCTTACCCAACTTCGCTACTTCCTATTCGTCGCAACAGCAATAAAGTGCAAGGCAAATAAATATAAATCCAATTTAAATATCAAATGGAAATACTAAAAGAATAGGGCTAGCAAGGTTGGATAGGTATCAAAGGGCAAGGGCGAAGGGATAGGATTGTCGAAAGACAACTAGGAAGGTGTGAGATTATATATCTCAACCAGATAGAATACATGTACTCGAAAGATGGCCTTCCGGATCAGATCATTCTGGAAAAAGGATAGATTTATGGAGGATAGAATTTGCATGTCAAATGACTCAAGTTAATCCACATGCGAGATAGGGATAGATGTGCAACTGAGAATAGGACATGGTTGATGACAACAATAGCACAATCATATGATTAAACATGGAAACCCGACATACTAGCAAAACAAATATGACCAATCATACTTGTAAACAAGCGAGGTCCTGGCATGCTAGTTGGCAAGAGATGATAATATGCAACATGTCAATCTATATGAAACTACTGTGCAATATACAACTGGACATCATGTAACAAACTAGATAGACTAGGCATGAAATAGAAATTAGGCAAGGCAAGCATAGGATAACATATGACTATGCAATTGTAATCTAATAACGATAATTGATAATGCAAACGGTGATTAAACCATATGATCAAATAACAACTAGCATCGATATGACATGCACCAACATACATGCAATCTATGACATAACATTAGTAAAGGATGATTATTAGCAACATATATGCATATATTATAATTGATACCTAAATGTTAACCATGTATATGTGACTATACACTACATTATAAACATGCAACATAAGATAACAAGCTAAGCATACTAGTACATACATATTATATGCCCATCAACTAACATATGATATGATTAAATAATAAAAACTCAGTAAGGGATTATTATTCCAACATATAGATTGTCAACAATATTAAGTCCAATTATATACATATCTCTATATGCAACTACATGATTATGCAACATAAAGACATATTGAACATGCAACTTAATCGTGTTTAAACAAACAATTAAATTATACACATCAATAAAATAATGTATTCAGCCATTGCATGACGGATTATTATCTAAAACATGGATTAGCCTATGTATATATGCATAAACATATACACATAGCTGCATATGTAAATCACATGAAATGCATCGAACAAATATGAGACATGTGTGCAATCTTAACCATATTATAAATAGAGGTTAATAACATGACCAATTGTATAACAATCCTTAAATAAACATGAGTTAACCTATAAGAATATATGCACATACCACTATTTAATATACATCATGCAACCATAACTACATATGATATGTCACATTAATATTAGTTTAGCAAAGATTATGCTTCTACTACTATAGGTTATATGCAATATTAGGTTCAACTATATATTATATAACACAATATATGTGAACATACATAAGATCATGCCATATGAATCTTATTAAACATGAACTACTTTAGTCATGATACAACCAAGTTTGAACTAATATGTTGAACCACTTCATGTCTAATGACTATTAAGATGGAACCATATTGTATGCATGCATATTATATTCAACTATCTAAACATGCAACATGTAGCTATATGAATATGGATACACCTATTAATGAATGAAGCATGGTTGATCCGTATGACTAATTCTCTTAAGCATGAACATTATATAACAGGAAACTATCATACATATAACAATATGAAACCATACATATAACAATATGAAACTATATAACCTTATATAACTATATGAAACTAACATTATATGACTATATAACAATCATACGTATAACAACAGGAAACTATATGCTACATAACATACTTATTCAATTGGATGATGAAAACAATCATCAAAATTATTGGACATGAACATATGAATATGCGAGTACTTTCAAACAAGAATTAATGACAGGAAACAATGCCATGATGCATCACAAGATGATTGGAGATTAACAAGATGGGTGGTGGCGACATTCGCAACACAAAACGGTTGGAACAGATTAAAGATTGGTTCTGGACAGACCGGACGGTTTTGGTTGCTGCGTGATGCTCGCTCAACAAAATCATGATCCGCCAATTGGGTTAGAAACTAGACATACAGAGGCACAATCCTACCAAAGGGTTTTGGAGAATTCTTACCGACTCAACGGGAAAAGATCAGACAAGTTAGATGTTCTGCAGATTGAATCTGGACATCTGCGAACAGCACGTCGGAGACGGATCAATTCCCGCCAAACGGCTACATGGATCAAGGAGAAAATTTACAGAGGTGTTTATAGATATCTAATCTAGAGGCACGCGCAGAAAATCTGGGTGCAAACAGAACGTTAGTATTTGGAGATTTCCCGGTGATTGCACCGTTGGATCTTTACCAAATTTTGCAGAGAGGTAGAGGAAAAGGTTAGGAACAATCTCACCGAAGGGATTTGCCAAAAGATGTCCGAGGCGATGGGAATTTGGAAAATACTGAGGCAAAATGTGCTGTTCAGAAACTGCACGGGAAGAAAAAGGGGGGTGGCGGCTGTTTAGGGGGTTTGGGGGCTAGGGTTTCGTGGGAAAAGGATTTGGGGGAGTGGGGAAGAGGTGGGAGGGGTGTGGGGTATTTATATGAGGGAGAGGGAAAGGGATTTGGCCCAAATACTATTGAAACAGATGCAGCGACGGATGCTGCGCTATGCAACACTCGCCGGAACACCTGCTCAAGAGAGGAAATGAGACGGCGGGATGCCGAGAGGAGATGGGCCGGGATGGCGGCCATAAAGGAAAGGAGGAAAAGAAATGGTGAAAACCAAATTAAAAATAAAGAACAGTAGAGCGAGATTAAATATCAAACGAACTCCGAAAATTCTGAGAAAAACTCTGGAGACATATTCCAAATTGAAAAGCCAATACAATTCAAGTTGGATTAATTCAAATTAACTCCGGTCTAATTTGTAAAATTCTAATTAAGCTTTAATTAATTAGAGAATAAACAATGAAATTTTCTGGCTCTGATTTTTAAATAAAAGATTCTGAAAAGTTCTGAAAATCAGGATGTTACAACTCTACCACCCTTAAAAGGAATCTCGTCCCCGAGATTCGGGCTGACTATAGAATGGGTTCAGGAAAACCTATCTATGTATCTCCACACTTCATGATAGCTTCGCCTTCTGTGCAGTTGATGGTCTTGATCTTCGAGCGGCGTCAACTCTTCCAAAATTTAATAATCTTCAAGAAAGCTCTGTTCTATCTTGGATCTTGTACTTCGTGAGGGCTTGTAAAGTTGATACAGTTGATACCACCTTGGTGGTACCACTCCAGTCCTGGCGCATAGCTCTTCGTGCTTCACCAACGATCTTCAGATCTTTCTTTCCTTGAGTGTCTGTAATATCCTCCGGTTATAGCATGTTGTGTGCACCCCAAGGTCATGTTTAGGACTCCTCATAAACGATGATCCAAGGCTGGTAACAGGCACACTCTATGATCTCTTGTAGATTGTTGGCTGGATCTGATTATATATCAGTCTCTATCATTTCTTCGATGAATTGACAGTATACCACTAGAAACAGATTATCCATCGAGATGCGATAAAACACTCATCTACTAGGGATTCTGATCCAAAACAATTCAAAGTGCCTTGCCTTGCAACTTAATTATTAGCAAACCATCCATGGGCACTTTTCCTCATAATCGAGATCATATCTAGCACAACCACTGATACCTCCAACTATCAATCCTCAAATCTGATTTCTCTTGATCGCTATTTACTACTACCACCCTTAAAAGGAACTCTTTGCAGGGTTCGACAAAATCCAAACATTACAACATCATCAAGATCATTCTTACTCCAGAGATTTTCTTCTTCCAATAATCGACTTATAAACCACCAACATCTCATATTGGATCGACTCAAATCTTCTAGTAAGCAACTCCAAATAATCTATAAGGTCATAAAAGGCACTCCACATAATCAAAATTTTGTTTTAATCCAATAAAAGAGTTCACCTCCAAAACTTCAGATATGCTCAAGCTCAAATCTATAACCATTTCATCTCCAATATTACCAACCATCAATTTGGAGCACTAAAATCCAAACAACACAAATTCAACTAATTGCTCTATGAGAAAAAAAATCACAATGCCCTATCTTTCATGATAACCATTCATAATTCCACCAAAGGGCTTACTTCGAGCAAATCCAATTGCAATCAATCATAGACCTTATAATCAAATTATCATCTTATCCTCAATGTTATCCACAAGCAATCAAAACACTAGAATCCAATCAATTCTAATTGGCATAGCTACTTCCATAATCCAATAATGCACTTCTGCCAAACATAAAGATTGTATCAACAATCCAATAAACTTTCTCCAAGATTACACCTTCAATAATCCTCTTGAGGTAATCCAATTTTTTTTCCATCCATGAGCATATATTCCCTGTCCTAAGAATCCAATACCCAAAGATTATAATCTAAACTCCAACAATCAGGATATCTATCAATTCTAAATGATTCAAATTCCATTGCAAAGATCCAATAATCCCATCTTCCGATAATTGATCAACGAATAGACATTGTATACTTCTTCTCCCCAACTCATTCTAATAAAATCAATTCACAACCTTATTAAAAGATCTCCACATCTCATGTGAATCCAACAACCTTCAAAACATCTACAGATCATTCATATTCCACCAAATCATTCAAATCATTCCACACAATTTGATTTCACCAAACTAAGATGATTCAAAATATCAAACCCCAAAATTTAACCAATCCACCAAATTAACATTTCGTCATTCCAATCCTTACTAAGATTGCACACTTCTTGATCAAATTGGAACATCCATCAAAGATTCATCATTACACTAGAAATCTCAAATCCTTGTTCATACCTCCTACCACATCATTTTAAACTCTTTATTCCATTCTTAGAGTATACTATTGTCAAATCATCATCCATATGGTACATTTAACAAGGCATGTGGCTGAATTCCACTTCCTTCAAGAACAACCAGTTGATTCTCGACCAACAGTCCGTTGATTACTTCTTCACCTCTGCTGACTAGGTTTGGTAGATAAGAGGAGAAAAGCACAAGGAGAGGGAAAGAATCTAGTTTAGGACAAGAAGCTGGTCCCAGAAGAACACTGAAACAAGGAGGTATAGCCGGACAGACTATAAACACAAGAACACCGAAAGATTTTTTTTTAAAACATTAAGCTAGGGTTTTAGTATGACTGCATAGAAAGGTGCCAAAGGCGAAATATGCAGATGATACTCAAGCAAAAAGCAGTTTTACGTCTAACGTACGAGGTATACAAAATACAGATGGTAATACTATACCGTTTTGGTGGTCTTAGCAGAACTTATCCTATATGTCTGTTCCGGATAGGTAGAGCTTGGTATTGACCTTCAATGTAAACTTGGTCCTCATTCTTGACATTGAAAAGCGTAGAATCATCCCAGAAGAAGGTGACTTCATGAGCTCTTATGATGGTCCTTCTCATAGCATTGATGTTACGGAGATTGACTGTTGTTGCGGTTGTTTTGACACTGTTGGTGGATCTTGCATAACTTCTGAACAATTTTGAGAAGCTTGGCAACGTAACTTAAACTGTAGAAGTTGCAGGGCCAAAGATGGTACCATTTAACTTACAAAATTAGTGTAAGAGAGTTTTAGATAAGGAGCAAATCCTATGAAGGGGATAAGAGTAGAATGCTAAGGGAGAATAAGGAAAAGAACGAATTATATTTTCCTTGGTTCTTTGGAAAATAAAATTTTGAAATTTTCTTAATAGCTAACGACCATTCTAACTAAGGTCACGTTCCTAAGTCGACGTGGGCTCTGATACCACTTCTGTGAGGATCCGGACTTAACTTCCAGACCCTCCCTGTGTATCTCCTCATCAGTCCAGGATCAAGCTGATGAACACAGGCGAATTGATATCACTGCACACATCACGAAACATTTTAGAAACATAAACTTATAGCAGCGATAAGACTAAATGAAGTAACTAGGACTTATGTCCCTTACCATTCAGAAACACAGCGGAAAAATAAAGCGTAGATGTCTCCATCTCAACCACAGGCAGTCGACGGAGGCCACGTGACCTAAACCTCAGAATTGACGTAGAAGATTCCACATAGTCTTCATCGTCCTCATAGATATCTGAACACGTCCAACAAACAACATACACGATGAGTACTTTACGTACTCAGCAAGCCACCTGGCGGCAGATGGTCCTATTAAACTACATGCAAGGCTTCAACGGAAGGCTGTATGGTTCATTTGCAGAAAAGCAGTTTTAGTTGAAATATTACGGTAGATTCAAAGGCATCATTTTGATGAAAACCAATTTTTATTATCAGGGGTGTTTTTCAACAGGTGTGGTCCACGACCAACACACTCGAGCAAGGACTCCTGCCTTAGCTCGACCATAGGATTCATCAGCAAATGGGTAGAGGGAAATAGCAAGGGGCGAGAGGGACAGGTCCTTTTCATCAAGAATGAGGCATGTGCTGTCCATGACCGTGGACACGGCTAATCGATTAGTTTATTACTCTGCAGAGTTTGTACACTTTACCCACATGACACGATCATCCCCTTATGCCAAGCTGATCGGGCTTGTACACACGCCCATCGGTGTGTCGGCAGGGTGACCGTGACGAGGTCTTTTAGCTAGATCCCCCTGAGGTGTGACATGCCCACCGGGTCTGGCTCGGAGTCGAGAGTACATCCCCGCACTCCGATCCCCCATCTGTGCCGAGGGTCCTCGTAGCTACGTCCACCCCTTCTGCGGTACGGCAACATCGGCACCAAAGGCTGACTAACCTACTTGACCAAGCCAGTGCCCATATAGCATGTGGTTGTACTGTTGTCACAATTCTCCAACTTCAAGACTTCGGCCTTATGCGGTACGGACGACCAATGGTTCCTTTAAACCGGCCTTCTGCGGGTAGGACAACCATATGCTCCTTCATCACATGATCCAGCTGTCGCCCGCACCATATTAGATGGTAAGTTTCACCCAGAGTAGAATAGGAAGAAATAGAGAGAGAGGGACAACATCGGGCATCCGGCCCTAGCTCAGCGAGCTCAACATCAAGTTTCAATTCGAGGATCATCGATCCGTAGATCATTCCTCCGTAGAGGCAAAACAAAACAACATAAAGATGAATTTAAGCATGGCTAAGCATCTCTCTACTCTATTTAGAATAAAGCCTATTAATCTACTCAGGGTATCAGGTAAATGGCGACAAGCAGACAGGAAATGGTGTGTCAATCGACACGCTAGCTACTGGAATAAAACAGCATGCTTGTTTATAAACAATAAAATATAATGACTTTAAAAATATAGGATCAACATGATCAAGAAAAGGGGCGTGCCTTCGTTGATGAGTTGGTCTTCTTCTGCAGGAACTTGTCCTTACCCAACTTCGCTACTTCCTATTCGTCGCAACAGCAATAAAGTGCAAGGCAAATAAATATAAATCCAATTTAAATATCAAATGGAAATACTAAAAGAATAGGGCTAGCAAGGTTGGATAGGTATCAAAGGGCAAAGGGCGAAGGGATAGGATTGTCGAAAGACAACTAGGAAGGTGTGAGATTATATATCTCAACCAGATAGAATACATGTACTCGAAAGATGGCCTTCCGGATCAGATCATTCTGGAAAAAGGATAGATTTATGGAGGATAGAATTTGCATGTCAAATGACTCAAGTTAATCCACATGCGAGATAGGGATAGATGTGCAACTGAGAATAGGACATGGTTGATGACAACAATAGCACAATCATATGATTAAACATGGAAACCCGACATACTAGCAAAACAAATATGACCAATCATACTTGTAAACAAGCGAGGTCCTGGCATGCTAGTTGGCAAGAGATGATAATATGCAACATGTCAATCTATATGAAACTACTGTGCAATATACAACTGGACATCATGTAACAAACTAGATAGACTAGGCATGAAATAGAAATTAGGCAAGGCAAGCATAGGATAACATATGACTATGCAATTGTAATCTAATAACGATAATTGATAATGCAAACGGTGATTAAACCATATGATCAAATAACAACTAGCATCGATATGACATGCACCAACATACATGCAATCTATGACATAACATTAGTAAAGGATGATTATTAGCAACATATATGCATATATTATAATTGATACCTAAATGTTAACCATGTATATGTGACTATACACTACATTATAAACATGCAACATAAGATAACAAGCTAAGCATACTAGTACATACATATTATATGCCCATCAACTAACATATGATATGATTAAATAATAAAAACTCAGTAAGGGATTATTATTCCAACATATAGATTGTCAACAATATTAAGTCCAATTATATACATATCTCTATATGCAACTACATGATTATGCAACATAAAGACATATTGAACATGCAACTTAATCGTGTTTAAACAAACAATTAAATTATACACATCAATAAAATAATGTATTCAGCCATTGCATGACGGATTATTATCTAAAACATGGATTAGCCTATGTATATATGCATAAACATATACACATAGCTGCATATGTAAATCACATGAAATGCATCGAACAAATATGAGACATGTGTGCAATCTTAACCATATTATAAATAGAGGTTAATAACATGACCAATTGTATAACAATCCTTAAATAAACATGAGTTAACCTATAAGAATATATGCACATACCACTATTTAATATACATCATGCAACCATAACTACATATGATATGTCACATTAATATTAGTTTAGCAAAGATTATGCTTCTACTACTATAGGTTATATGCAATATTAGGTTCAACTATATATTATATAACACAATATATGTGAACATACATAAGATCATGCCATATGAATCTTATTAAACATGAACTACTTTAGTCATGATACAACCAAGTTTGAACTAATATGTTGAACCACTTCATGTCTAATGACTATTAAGATGGAACCATATTGTATGCATGCATATTATATTCAACTATCTAAACATGCAACATGTAGCTATATGAATATGGATACACCTATTAATGAATGAAGCATGGTTGATCCGTATGACTAATTCTCTTAAGCATGAACATTATATAACAGGAAACTATCATACATATAACAATATGAAACCATACATATAACAATATGAAACTATATAACCTTATATAACTATATGAAACTAACATTATATGACTATATAACAATCATACGTATAACAACAGGAAACTATATGCTACATAACATACTTATTCAATTGGATGATGAAAACAATCATCAAAATTATTGGACATGAACATATGAATATGCGAGTACTTTCAAACAAGAATTAATGACAGGAAACAATGCCATGATGCATCACAAGATGATTGGAGATTAACAAGATGGGTGGTGGCGACATTCGCAACACAAAACGGTTGGAACAGATTAAAGATTGGTTCTGGACAGACCGGACGGTTTTGGTTGCTGCGTGATGCTCGCTCAACAAAATCATGATCCGCCAATTGGGTTAGAAACTAGACATACAGAGGCACAATCCTACCAAAGGGTTTTGGAGAATTCTTACCGACTCAACGGGAAAAGATCAGACAAGTTAGATGTTCTGCAGATTGAATCTGGACATCTGCGAACAGCACGTCGGAGACGGATCAATTCCCGCCAAACGGCTACATGGATCAAGGAGAAAATTTACAAAGGTGTTTATAGATATCTAAGACACAATTTCACCAAAGGAATTCTTCAAAGACTCACCGGATCAACGGGGATAGAGGAGATAATGCCGCTGTACCGTTCGCACAGTCAAATCTGCACACGAACAGCAGCACGAAGAAACTTTATTTCCCGGAGATTGGACCATTGGATTGCCTTCAAATTTTGTGGAGATGATCTTGACAGCATCATCTATGATCCCACCAAACGGATCTTGGAAAGGAGGTCCGAGCCGACAATGGCGTCGTTCTAATCTAGAGGCACGCGCAGAAAATCTGGGTGCAAACAGAACGTTAGTATTTGGAGATTTCCCGGTGATTGCACCGTTGGATCTTTACCAAATTTTGCAGAGAGGTAGAGGAAAAGGTTAGGAACAATCTCACCTAAGGGATTTGCCAAAAGATGTCCGAGGCGATGGGAATTTGGAAAACACTGAGGCAAAATGTGCTGTTCAGAAACTGCACGGGAAGAAAAAGGGGGGTGGCGGCTGTTTGGGGGGTTTGGGGGCTAGGGTTTCGTGGGAAAAGGATTTGGGGGAGTGGGGAAGAGGTGGGAGGGGTGTGGGGTATTTATATGAGGGAGAGGGAAAGGGATTTGGCCCAAATACTATTGAAACAGATGCAGCGACGCATGCTGCGCTATGCAACACTCGCCGGAACGCCTGCTCAAGAGAGGAAATGAGACGGCGGGATGCCGAGAGGAGATGGGCCGGGATGGCGGCCATAAAGGAAAGGAGGAAAAGAAATGGTGAAAACCAAATTAAAAATAAAGAACAGTAGAGCGAGATTAAATATCAAACGAACTCCGAAAATTCTGAGAAAAACTCTGGAGACATATTCCAAATTGAAAAGCCAATACAATTCAAGTTGGATTAATTCAAATTAACTCCGGTCTAATTTCTAAAATTCTAATTAAGCTTTAATTAATTAGAGAATAAACAATGAAATTTTCTGGCTCTGATTTTTAAATAAAAGATTCTGAAAAGTTCTGAAAATCAGGATGTTACAGCGCATAAACTCTAACATAACATATACACCGTATACGTCCATACGTCCACGGCACGCTGCAACCGATTAGTCCCGGGCCAAGACAGGAGAGTTTCCGAGAATATCTGTACCCTCCTGTCACACTGCCACACCCCGGACCCCTAGTGCTAGCCCCGATCTAAACCCTAGCACAGAAAACAACCTGACGCTACACATACACCGTTTACGCCTCGGTATCGATGGTACCTTACCACCAATTAGTTCCACGCCAAGACGAAGGTTTATCTCGAGCTCCCATATTCCCTTCAACCCTTGCCATGCCCCAAAACCCTAATTCCCTACCCCGAATAAACCATAACACAAATCGCGCCTTAATTCAACCTGCGCTATATATGCCATTAAGGTTACGACATCCTGAAACCAAATGTTCCAAAATTAAGACACTAACATCCTGAAGCATTTCCAAGTATTCCCGTCGCCTTGCCGCACCTAAAACCCTAGTCCCTCGGCCCGACTACTATTAACCCTAATACGTAAAGGGACTTGACGCAATACACGCCATATACGCCACCGCGTCGACGGTACCTCGCCACCAACATGTCCCGAGCGGAAATAAAGGTCTGATCTTGAGGTCCATATCTCCGCCCCACCTTGACGCGCTCTGAAAACCCTAACCCTAACTCCCGAACATTTCCCTTCTACTTGAATTTCAATTCCATCAAACCTTAATCTTGAGATCTAAACCCCTTCGATCTCTCTAAAAATCATGAATAAATTCGTGGAACAATCTAGTGTCATACCCAATCCAAACATAAAATAAAATAGACATGTCCAATTCAAAAATATTGATAAAGGGAATTAACTAACTTCAGGGCCAAACCACGCGTTGAACTGCAACCCATATAAATATACCTCGGAAAATTCCGAGAAAATTCCACGGCAGTCTTGAACTCCCCAGGAGCACAAATGTACAAAAACATAGATACGTCTAGTACAAAAATCCTCCACGGCCATTATCGAACACCTTGCACGTGTGCACTTGTCGCATGAAATGTTGAACAAGAACACTGAGGAAACACCACGTCCAGCTGTAGGAACCCCTCCTCGATATTCCCAATAGGCACAAGCCTCTCTGCAGCCATCCCTTGTCCTCTACTTTTTAACCTTAGCTTCGATACGACAAGTCCTCCCACGTCCATCCACAAAATTCTCTCTTGACTCCGCAAAAGCTAGTGCCAAACACTTGCTGTAGCCCTTGAACACCTCATACAACATCACTGGCGCAAGGGACACGTATACCCTCGCCCCCATGCGCCAGGACGTGCAAATGCCGGCCAGTGGCATGAGCTGGCCGCGCTCTGGGCTGGCATCGCCATGCCATCACGTGCGCGACCGAACTGCCATCGCCGGAAACTCCGGCCGACGCGCCACCTCTCCCCTTGAACCATCACCTCATCGACGTCCAGCTCGCCGCCTCGGCAGAGCCTCGGGAGAGCTCCTCGCTGCGCCTTGGGAATACCCTCGCCACTGTACCCGCGCCGCACGCCGACTCTACGCGCGGGCCGTCGCCTCTTTCTGCGCCGCACGCCGGAAGCTCGACGTCCAGCTCCTCCCAGTGCACCATGGCCCTCCTATTTCCCGCTGCAGCGCCTTGTCACCCCACATCTCTGTCTCCTCGTCCCGGGCACCCGGATTAGTCCCATTGCCGATGAACAGCAAGTCCCATTAGCCCCAGCTCGTTGCTCTGCCTATAAAAGGCCAACCGAGCGCCCTTCTTCCCCAACGCCTCACCCAGCTCAATTGCGGCTCCAGCCCTCCCCATAACCCTCTGGTTCCACTCCCCTGCCCCCGAGCTCAACCACCGGCCACTCCAAGCGCGGCTGCTCGGAGCATCTAGAGTCGAGAGTAGCAGAGCGCGCTAAGGCAAGGAACTCCGCCGCAGTCCTCCCCGTAGCTGAGCTGAGCTCACCGCCGGTTGTCCGAGCACCGTTGAAGGACTTCCGCCGCCACCCTGTCCTAACCAAGCAGCCGAGGTAAGCCAGGAGCTCACTCCCGAGCGGGTAAGTACCCGGCTGTCACGCCCAGTTTTCCTCAATCTCGATTTCGAGCATGTCATCACATGTAGCTAGGGCATTCGCATTAATCACAAACTCAATACACCAAAAACCCGCACACACGCACTCCAGCTGGATAAAACCCTAATTCGTCGAATACCGTAAAATGACACCCGCACCGTATTCATCGGAGCACCTGCGGTACCTCACCACCAAGTAGCCCTAAGCCGAGAGGGATAACCTACCGAGGATCCCGTATACCCTCCACCCCTTGCCGCACACCCGGAACCCTAATCCCAGCCCTCAATTTCTCCCCGTCCCATTTAAACCATTTTCTCCAGAAACCCTAAACGCGGAATCTAACGTTCCTCGGCTCCTCAGAAAATTCCAAAATAAATCGTGGGACAATCCAACAATACCCTTAACACAGATATGACATAAAATAATAGGACCCAGTTCAAAAATATTCGTATACGAAATAAATAAACTCTAGGATGAAAATGAGCTTTTAACTGCAACCCATCAAAATAAATTTTCAAAAATTCCGATAAAATACCACGACGACCCTTACACTTCCCAGAGTCCAGATATACGAAAACATGGGCATGCATAGTTTAGAAATTTGGATTTACCGCTATCGAACACCTAGGATAAAAATACCGCGGCGCATGAAATCGTGAATAATTCTCAATCAACCGCAGTCAAAAACCCTGTGAAACCCTTCACCATCCACACCAGCCTGCTCACTCCAATAGCCCTTTAGGTCAACTTTACGTTTGTCCTCTTTCACCCAAAGCTTTCTTTAGGGCACACAGTGAGAATCGAATCACCCGTACACGCACTGCTCTGTCGGTGCCTAAATTTTTCCCATCACCTTGCATACGTCCCTCGAACCCCAGTGACATGATTTGGCACCCTAGGACATCTCAGTGCACGCAATGGCATGCCATGCCAGCGGGCTCGCGCTCTGGCTGCACATGGCCATGCCGATGTGAGTGTCCCCAGCCCAGGCCACGCTGGCCGACGAGTCCCGCCGCGCCAGCTGCCGATTAGCACAGCACCAGCCTCCTTCCACCTCCCATCAGCACCACTGCTCCCGACGACCTCGGACAGTGGCCATGACCCGACCAGCCGGCGACATCCCATCCCGAGAGCACGCGAGCTCCAGCGCCGGCAATGGTTGATACGCCGTCGCCCGCCACAGTTGTCCTCACCTCCCTGTGACCACAGCATCCGGTCAGCCCCTTTCCCATCGCCGGCCTTGTAGCTTCACAGCGGCCACCACCCATCCTCGCACCGCCGGCCTATAAAAAGAGACCAACCCGAGCTCCGTCGGCATTGATCCAAACCACACCCGAACTCCACTCCTCTTCAAACCGTCGCCCCTCCTAGCTTCAATCCTCCTCCATCTTCCACCCGAGAACCCGCCTCACTCGAGCTTAGCTTCCACTACCAATTCCCCAAACCCGAACCCCAACTCCATTGACCTCCATCTCGCGCTAGCTTCTCCCCTACCGAGCCAGACGCCGCCGCTCCCCGGACTAAGCTCTCTGCAAGAGCTCGCCCGAGCAACCCTAACCACTACCGGCTTCAATCGCTCGCCGCTGCAACCGCCCCTGTCCGAGCAACCGAAGGAATTTGGTCTGTTTCCCCTCATCTAGTCAAGCCGAGTGCGGTGAGTACTCTGATGCGTGGGCCAAGGTGAGCAAGGCCCACGTTTGGGTAAGCAGCAGGCGCCGGGAGCAACTTCCCGTTTTCTATTTGCTGTTGCGCATTAATTTGGTCCATGCCGGCTGCCCGTGTCCAGAGCCCCATTACGCAGCTCTTTAGCTCCGTTGCCGACCGGGTGAAAGCGGTTTTGAGCTGTCGGGTAGCACATTCAATTAGTTAACTGGTTTAGCAGTGTTAAGCCTCTGGTTCACTCGGTTAGGACCAATCCGATTTGTTTTCGCAGCCCCAATCACGGTCCGGAACCCTTAAGCTATTACAAATTCCTAGTTCAAAAAACAATTCAAGTATTTAATATGTTTCAATTAACGAATGAAGAAGATTAGGTTTAGGGTTTTCTTTTAACTCTTTTAAAAATCAGCATATACATTGTATATACGTCGTCCTTCCGGGCAGCCAAAATAATTCCTTCACCCAATGTTTTGAAATATCAGTAGCTCAATAGGGAAGTGAATTTAGAATAAAGCATTAAGAGCATAAATTTCGTTTCTTTCAAAAGTCCTATCATTTTATGTGACGTGCATACGTATACCAAACACCAAGTTATTTCTTGTAACCATAATTTCAAACTTTGGAAACCTCAGAGCTTTACCATTAGGTGGAACCATATATAATCCTCATAATATTCATCCGGAGCTATCTTTAAACCTAATGACTATTGAAATGGATCGGTAACCTTCCTTGTAAAACCCTAAAACCTTAAACCCACTACACCAAGCTCAAAGCTGCTATCGATTTAATGGCATCTCTCCCTCTTGACCATGCATATCATCTAATTCATTGGAGCTATTTGGATTTTCTCTTATTCGGTGTTCTTTCGGCGCATAGTTGACGGAGCGACGTACGCGCCAGGAGGACCCGGCATCACCCCTGCGTTCGGAGCAAGAGCAAGAACTGCCAGGCAAGCATTCCCACCTTGATCATGTCGAAATCCCATATATGCAAAGTTATGAATATTTTGTTTACGAACACTGCATGCTATGTGTTTAATACCGATATTTTATGTAGAAATAGCTATACACATTAGTTGCACGATACCTAGGTCTGATTATCCCTCATTGTAACCCTAGGTATAATTATCGGTCGTTCGCGACCGTCGAATAGCTAGGACTATAGGTGTTAACCACGCTTAGCCCTGCTGTAGTTAAAAACCAAGTTTTGTTCATCCCGTTGGGATATGGGAAAACAAACCCTCGGATAGCATGTGCTGTCCGAGGTGACTTTCAAAAATAAAAGATTATCAAAAACCAAAAGAAAAGAGGAGATGGTTTCGATTCGGGTAGGAATGTTAAGAGATGTTCGGGGATGTAGAGCATCGGATGGAGCCATGTTCGTCCGGGACGACATGGGGTCGGGAAATGGAGTCCTACTCGAATCAGTTAAGCACCGAGCCTAAGTGCCGCTAAACCGGTTCCTCACCGTACGTCCACATGTCCTTTATGGGAAGGACTTGGCTTGGTACCCTGGCAAGTATTAGGGTTTGGACCCGTGGGAAGTAGGGAGTTTGTGCTAGGTGTTTGAAGTCCTAGAGATCCACCTACGCCGGGCGTGAGGTGTTGATGCGACACAAAGGTGGGGAGTCCCATTTTTGGTCCGGGACGCAAAAGTGGGTCAACCACCTAGCGGGTCCAACTCTGGTATGGAAGCGGGCGAAGTTCTCATTGTAACCACCCTGCCAATACACTCTGTGTAGTGTATCTGTTAGCGCTCGGCATTAGTGGTGAAATTACATCTTGTGGGTAAAGCCGTACAACCTCTGCAGAGTGTTAAAAACTATTCGAATAGCCGCGTCCTCGGTTATGGACATGAACTGGCAAGGCCACACACTGGTTAGACTAAGTTTTGTTTGCGAAAGCATGGGAAAAGGGATTAAGGACGTGAGCATGATGTGTCCACAGAGGGCAATTTACGCTACAGGTTGGTAGCAAGGAATTGCCAGAGGAGGCGCCAGTCATGCTATCCGGGATAACACGGGACTGGGCGCGTGTAAGACTCGCTGTACTACCGAGGGTAGAGCCAGCTGAGCATTGAGTAGAGAAGCTAGACATATTGTCCGGGGTAGTATGGTCTGAGCTGTTTCGAGGATCGATTGTAAGGAGGTAGCCGGGTCTACCTCAAGATAATTCTGTTCGTTTTACTTTAAACAGTTTTACTAAATTGCTTTTGAATCTACTATTCGAGTATTTAAATTAAGAACTTACTTTTTCGCACAATGACCAACTTAGGGTAGAGCTATTCCTTGTTATATTCCCCGCATGAAATATTTCTATATACTCCTTCCTGTGGGAATAGCTTGCGAGTACATGTAATGTACTCACCTGGCTTGTTGATTTGGCCAGAAGAAGAAGAAGAGTTCTGCTCTGACGAGGAAGATTCCGACTTTGAGGGCTAGGGCGTTTTCCCCAGTCAGTTGCCTGTGAGTTTGGCACATTGATGGGTCTATCTACGTATCTTTTATGTATTTTCGCTGCAAGACTTTGAATTCAGCCAATAGGCCATATTATGTTAAAGACTCTAAATGACTTGTATTATAAAATAATCGGTAATGTATGACGACGTTATCAAGTTCTTGTGTGTGCCGGCTACTGTTCCAGGGACCGGTACAGCAATCACAGGAGCGTTTCCGGCCTTAAAACCGGGGGCGCCACACCGGCTGCCCCAGAAGGTGAAGGCGCCCATTTGCTTTCCGTTTCCGACAGCACGAAGGTGCAATAATTAGGTCGGGAAGCACATTTAATTTAGTTGCTTGTTTTTTAAAAAAAAACCAGTACAGCCGATTCAACCGGCTCCTGTTGCTAATGACCAGTTTTATGAAGAAGCTATTCCGGTTCCAGGAAGTTAAAAAGATTTATAACCTTCTGATTCAAACACATTTTCAAATTTCAAATCTTTCGAATAGAAACAGTAGAGAAATAGATGTAGGGTTATTTCTTTTAATCTTTGAACCAACCTATGCTATATATATATATATATGTGTGTGTTTCCTTGAGCAGCCAAAATAAAATTTCCTTCCATCCAATAACTCTAAAACATTTATGTTCCCCTTTAACTCGCTTGCTCAGGGAATTCGCAATAAAATTTTCTTTACAGGAACTCTTTTCCGGGTACATGCACTGTCATTTCATGTGACAATTCTTGCATATACCCATCGCCCAAAAGCATTCTTTGTCCCCGAGGACCTACGACCCAAAACCCTAGAGCTTACTCACTAATCTAAACCCGGGTATATGCACCCCGTTTCTATCTGCCGTTTGGCACGCTACCGATTGAAACCCTAAACCCTATCTCGATCGTTCCGAAAACCTTGTCAGTTCGTATCTTTCATTGATTGTTTTTACCGTGCGTATTGTTTGATTTTGTTGAAGTGTTTGGATTGGTTCTTATTCGTCGCTTTCTTTCAACGCATAGTCCGCGGAGCGAAATACGTGCGTCAGGACGAACCGGAGTCACCTCCGCAGCAGGAACAGGAACAGGAACTGCCAGGCAAGCATTCCCACCTTGACCATGTTGAAATCCTATATTTGGGAAGTTAAATATTTTGTTTATGAAATTGCATGCTATGTGAATAAAATCACGATTTTATGTAGACCTAGCTATTCCTATTAGATGCATGGCTTAGGCCCGAAAAACCATATCCATGTAACCCTAGTATTAAGAGCTGATCATTGGACGATCGGCAATTTAATTAGGATTATAGGCGTTAGCCCTGCTTAGCCCTGCTTAGAAACTTAAAATCGTTTTGAATCTAGCTACTTTACACCCTTCCGGGATTTGGGAATAAAACCCTCGGCCGGCAGTGCCGACCGGGGCGATGATTTGGAAACTGTTGTTTTCGAAACCCTAAGTGAAAGAGAATGGAGATGGCTTTGGATTCGAGCGAGAAATGTAGGGGTGTTATGGGTGACGTTGGAGTAGCCGGAAGCTACATGGATGCTGTGTGATGAAATGGAGTCTCGCTCGAATCGCTTAAGGACCGAACCTAAGTGCCGCTAAACCGGTTCCTTACCGTACGTCCATATGACCTTTATGGGAAGGTCTTGGTGTAGTAGCCCGGCAAGTATTAGAGTTGGACCCGTGGGAAGTATGGGAATGTGCTAGATTGGGTGAGCCTCTCTAGAGGATCTCTACACGATATGGGGGTAGAAATCCGACACAGAGACGAGTCCGCTCCGGGTTGTGGTGTCAGGCTACCTGGACACAAACGGAGTTGGGTAGATCTTGTCTAGCGGGCCAGCTTTAATATGGAAGCGGGTGAAGTGTCTCGTTGTACTAGCCCTGTCAGTATACGGTGCACAGTGTGCCCAGGGCGAACTACATCTTGTGGGTAAAGCCGTACAACCTCTGCAGAGGGTTAAAACTATTCGAATAGCCGCGTCCTCGGTTATGGACATGAACTGGTAAGGCCACACACTGGTTAGACCAAGTTTTGTTTGCGAAAGCTGGGAAAAGGGATTAAGGACGTGGGCATGATGTGTCCACAGTGTGCAATTAAGGCCACGTTGCGGTGGCAAGGAATTGCAGGAGAAAGGTCTCCAGCCGTATTGGTCGAATGGTGGAGGACCATCCGAGCTGATACTGTAGAACCTAAATGCTGGATAGATTGAGCTATCGATTGGCGGATGGAACTATCCAAGGATAGATGGAGCCCCATCGATGGGTGGAGCTAACGGTATTAGGAAGATAGCTGAGTAGCGATGGCTACTCAATGTGTTGAGATGAATTGAAATCTTTACAATACCATGGATTTCGAAAAGCTTTTATAATCTACTATTCTAGTATTTAAATTCAAAACTTACATTTCCGCACAACCAACAACTTAGGGTAGAGCTATTCCATTGATCTATTCCCTGCATGAAATATTGTCAAATATTTCCTCCTGTGGGAATAGCTTGCGAGTACATTCCATGTACTCACCTGGCTTGTTGATTTGGCCAGACGAAGGAGACGTCAGTTCCGAAGAAGCAATTGCGATCGCGAAAACTAGGGCGTAACCCCAGTCAGTTGCCTGTCGGGTATGGCATATTGATGGGCATCATTACCGTCGGATTTTCCGCTGCAAGTTTATAGCCGTTGGGCTACAAGTATCAGATCATCGACCTTAACGGTCTATTTAATTGTTTACGCATGTATGACAATGATATACAGGTTAACTCGTGTGTATCGGCTACTGATCCAGGGACCGGTACAGTGATCACGAGGTAGTTCCCGGCCTTAAAACCGGGGGCGCCACATAGAGCCACTACAAAAAGGCACATCAAGATCCTCACCGTCGCAAGCAGTGCGAAGGCTGATAAATCCAAGAAACACAAGAAATCCAAGGCATCCAAGTCCACGGTGACGAGAACAAAGAACATAGTATACAAGGAAGTCCTCACAACATAGAAGTGTTTAATCAAAATTGCAATGTGACTATGGAACTACCAATTTTATATACTGAGCTTTTAGGTAGCTTCCATGCAAGTTATTATGTAATACAGTGTACCTTCCTTCCATGTTTTATTTGAAAGGTATTCATCTTCCATGTTTGGAGTATTTTGACATGAGTTAATGGCTTATAGTAGCTCACCCATGTTAGGATGCACACATGCTAACACACAGTTGTTTAGTGAAGTTTCATTTATCTTTATAAAAAGCATACATATGATAAAAGGGAAAAGCATACTTCTGTTATACAGCAATGGGAGCTTATTATACATTTTCAAGTTGATGCATATAAATACTTGTTTCTAAAATTGATATAACATTGCACATTCATTTAGGCATATGATCAAGTTGATGCATATAAAATACTTGTTTCTAAAATTGATATAACACTGCACATTCATTTAGGCATATGATCATATGCTTTATTCGATCTGTTTTTATTATTTTCTTTCCCTAATAACCTTCATAAGACATTAGCTTCTGATATAGTCTCTGCCTCTCCTCATGAAAGTGAAGTCCAAGTGGAAGCTATTATCAGATGTCCACATATTGTTGGAACTATCAAGTCTGTTTTCATAAATGTTAGCGGAACTAAAACAACAACTCCAGCAATTATGCTAAGAGGTGTGCATTCAGTTTTGTAATCCAGCGATTCATTTTTATTTGACCAGCCATGACAATGCATATGGTAGTTTGTTGGAATAGCAAAGGCTGCAGGGCTCTATTATTTCATTTAGGCTGTTCATGATATCCCATAACAATGATCAAGGCACAACATTAATGATTGCATCTACAGCATGGTGCTCCATTAATCGTAACTCCTAAAGTCTTCCTTTTTATTAAAAACATGTTTAACTACATATTTTTTTACAATCAGGTTGTAGTTTACCTCTCAAAACCAGTTTGCCTGTGTTCCGGAAAGATTTAGTGTGCTTAATTAAGGTTCAGTGACCATGGCCTGGTTTCACTTGATAGTGAGATAGTGAGCACATTGGGCGTAATGTTGTACAAGGCATTGTAGAGGAGATGGGTTTGATTTTGTGGCACTTTCCAAATGATGAATAACCTATGGTATTCACACCACAAATATGCTACCCTAGGTACAACAATATTTAGAGCACGGAGGGCATCCTTACAAGTTCAGTTCTACCATTTTAGGCACTGTCTGCCCCTAAAGCTAGCCCATTGTATTTGGTATTGAATAAAGGTAATTCTCACTTCCTCTTCTGTACATGACTCTATTTAGTTGTCATTGGTTTCTTGAGTGGCACTCCCCCCGACACAATCAAGAAGCTCTGATCATTGTGGCAAGGCATGTGAATGTAAGTAGGAGATAATATGGTCGCCTTCCTGCCACAGATTTATTTGTGGCGAACGACATAGATTTATGAGCAAAGCAACCAGAAAAATCTCCTCATTCTTATTTAATTTTTGGATCTCCTGCACAATGATCATTTAGTTTGCAAATTGTGATACATTACACTTACACAATTGGTCCAATTCAAACGTGTTTCTTTACCTTTACCTGCCATTCCTATTGTTATGGTCCCGGTTACATAGTTCTGTTTGGCCTCATTAAAGTCGTTCAGATATGCTATGATCTCCTGTTCAGTGAAGTAAGGGGGCGTTTGGTTGGGCTTTTCAGCAGCTTTTCACTGGAAAAAGCTGCAGCCCAACCAAACAGCCAGCTTTTCAGCAGCTTTTCCCAACGGTAGCTGTGGGCTTTGCAGTGCAAATTCAGCTGTTTGGAAAAGCTGCCTTCTGCCAGCTTTTTGCAATGTGCTAAAGCTTCTGTGCTCATTTTCTAAAATATTGTGGATGGTTTGGATCAAGCAAAAGTCATATGTTCACTTTGCCACAGCCACAGCAGCTTTGTTAGCAGCCACAGCCCAACCAAACAGGCTCTAAATATCTGTGCTAATAGTGCAGTTGGGCTGCCAAGCCTTTTGTTAGAGTTTGTTAAATTTGTTAGATTTAATTAAGGTTTGTTAGAGGCGTTGGATATACACTATGCAGCCTAACTACTTGATCTTATCTTGCAACAAACTGCTAACAGCCCAAAACAGATCTGCCTGGCCCAAAATTTTGAATTTTCAAGTTTCCCACCAAGCAAAAAATTTCTGGTCGTGGCTATAAAATGCCTTCCTACCACACCAAATGTTCTTCATTCACTATTCTCTCCACAATTGTAGAGTGTAGAACAGCAGGACATCTATCTTGCTGCACCAACCACTATTCCCTCACAGCAACATGGTGATTCCGTACCGCCCATTGAGCTGCAAACCTGTGCAAGCTGCAACACCAACGGAAGCTTCCATTTTCACTCGGTTCAGCAGGCATGTCACTCGCATTTAATCATGTTTGCTATTTAGATTGATGAATACACCTCCTGACAAATTTCAGTCGTTAAACGATGTAGGGATGCACGGTTTGATGAAGTTTCAACCATGCACATCTAATACACGACCTGGAACATCTGCGCCAAGGTGCTATATAAGGCACACGTCAAAGAAACTAGACAAGGACTCCGAATCCTGCGTGTGATACTTGCTGATTCGACGGTAAGAAATTCACAAATCAACATTTTATTTAAGTAGCCTATAAATTTGATTGAAAAAAATATACTTTTAGGGGATGAGAATGGAAGCGCTTGCCTACGCAGAACAGGCCGATCACTTCAACGAGTCACTTCAAAGTGGCTCAGTCTACTTATTCATGAACATGGGTTTTCAGCCGACTGACATGCCCCTCAATGTGGCCTTAGCTGTCCGCTCCAGCTTCTTCGTCAGCCTGCACACACGAACCATTGTACATGCTGCTAGGAGGCAAATAAGCAATCCTTTGCTTCCGCACCGGTTTATGGATTTCCATGAGGTGTATAGCCAGCGTGATGGAACAGTCATAGGTACAAACATTATTTTGTCATCTAAATTTCTACAAGAGGTCTCTGTGTTTATTTAGTGGCCGTTATTATTAATTTTTGTGATTATTTCTCAGATATCATCAGTCTGGTGGTGCATGTGAGCAACATAGCATACGAACATTCATATGGTCGCCGCATGCCAAGACGAGACATTTGCATCATGAACATACGGTAACAGCTTATTTGTTTCATATTATATGTATCATTTTATTAGCTGTCTACTCACCTTTACTCAATCAGACGAGAGTTGATTTTCGTGCGTGTTTGCGACCAACATGTTGGGCGTCACATCACACGTTGGAGACCAGCTGAATACCAATTCTGGACCTTAGCTGCCACCCTACTAGAGGTCAAGAGGACACGAGGTATGTCCTTATTTTTACTGAGATTTCAACCTGTAGATGTATACTGATTCATATTTCCTGAATACTACAGAGGGGTTGACCACAATGGATGAAAGCAAGTTCGTCTTCCAGCCACACACGTCGCTCGCCTACGAACTAGAAGACTTTCGTGCCATGATAGTCGCAGCTCCAAGCCCAGTGCCGCACTATGTCAATACCATGGTTTAGCAAAGGAACAAAATTGCGACAAACACACATCTTGAAGGGGCTAGCATGTAGGATGTACTTCGTGGGCATAATATTTAGAATCGGGTTAATGTTATTTATCTAGATTTGTTATTCCGAAGTGTTAGTATCATGTGTAATTCCTAAGTTTCAGCTCTTGTTTTAAAGTTAGTTGATATGGCCTCGCAGCTGTATGTTTATGCCTGGTGTGCTTATGTTGATCTGTTTCGTAGCCTGTTTTGGCTACTATGCCTGCTGCGGTTGTACAGCATTACAAGTACACAAAAAATGCGCCAACATGTAAGGACTACATGTTTCATTAGAACATGATATCACATAAAAAAAAACAATTTCCTTTATTTCCTCTTCAAAACTAGTATGTTTATTATAAGGGATAGTAAAGACAACAAATTCTCAACAACTAACTAATAATTCTTAACAAATTAACTAATACTTAGCACACTAACAAATCGTAACAAACAAAAGTAACAAATCCAAACTCTCCAAAGCAACACATGCATCAGATGTGGCCCAAAACCATCCTCCAGGGTTGGAAAAGCATATAGGGAAGATGGAATTTTCTTATTGCTTGATTGCAAAACGATACAATATGTATGCTTTTATAGCATTGCCTCGGACTCCAATTAAGGAATCTATCTAAACTGGACAAGGACACGGACTGCACTTCCTAATCTAACCTCTACTTCCTACGGCTGGATTCAAGCATTGGCTGCTGCTTGCTGAATTCGAGTTGGTCTCAGCCTGTGCAGAGTTCTACCAGTCAACAAAGCTCATGTTTGTTTCCATATGATAACTATATACATAATTAAACTTATGTAGTGATACACAACTGCAATTGAAACATGCTAGCGCACAATAAAAAAATTCTTTATTTTATAAGAAACAGGAAAGATAAGGAAATCCTCAACAAACTAACTTAACCCTTAGCATGCTAACAAATCCTAACAAAAAAACCTAACAATTCCAAACTCCACACGGCAACAACACGTGCACCAGATTTTATTGTTAAGAATTCCTTAACAGACTACCTAATCCTTAACGCCCCAACAAATCCTAATAACAAACTAATCCAAACAATCATGTGCACCAGTTTTTATTGTTAATATTTTTCTCTTTCCTACGTGGTAGATGACATCTAACAGCTCTCTCTCTTCCTATTATATTAGCAGCACATAGTTAGATCATCTTCCTGCTCCTCTCTCAAAACGAACCACTCCAATCTCCTCTCTCCTCCCATGGCGGATGCCAAGAACAACTCCAAGACACTCACTGCTTCTCCTTTGGAGGATGTTAAGGAGGACTCCAAGGCACTCGTATCTTCTCCCGTGGAGCATGCTGAGGATGACTCCATGGCGCTCACCACTTCTCCCACCGAGGACACCGAGGAAGACTCCAAGGCCCTCATCACTTCTCTCTTGGAGAACACATCGGACGATAGCAACCTCCTTCTCCCCCCTCTAACTACAAATGACTACAAATCTTCTACTACTGATCTAGGGGGTTATTTTCTTGAAGATGTGGACTCCAAGGCTCTCATCGCTTCTCCTGTGGAGGATGCCGCGAACGACTGCAAGCTCCTCCACCCTCCTCTTGCTGCAAACGTCTTCAAAATATTGCCTCATGAGCTAGAGCACTATTTTGTTGAAGAGGCAGACTCCAAGGACTTCATCACTTCTCCCGTGGAGAACATCATGAACGACCGCAAGCTCCTTCTCCCTCCTCATGCGGTGGCTACATGGCATCCACGACGACTTACCCGTGCGGTAGTTCTGTCCATGTCGAGCATCATGCCTCTCACTGTGAAGCAGATCGCTAACGCGCAACAATCTATCACCGAAAAGAGGGGTGCCCCCTTTGTCATCGATGGCGTAGAGATAGGAAAGGTATGGAATTATGCTTTAAATTCCTAATTAGTATGTGCTTATGGAAACCGGTGCTTTCTAGATTAAGCTTGTGGGATTGGTGAAAGGCAAGGCGGAGAGGACGACGGATGTGCACTTCATGCTTGATGATAGCATTGGCTGCATTAATTTCATCAGATGGTGAAGGCATTTTAAAATTACTATACGCTATCAATAAGTTTCAATTTACATGGTTATTTAATAATTACTTTTTATTTTATAGGGTGAATGATGTTTCAGATTCTACCGAAATTGCTCTAATTAAGTATGTATAAGTTGTAACATAAATTTATGCCGCCCATGCATGTCATTGTCTTTATTTTCTACAGAAAATTTACCACCTTTGCCTCCAAAATATTCTCTATCCTAGGAATGGTATGTATGTTGTTGTGATTGGTAGCCTCAGGGGACTCTAGGGAATGAAGTGTGCTACTTCTTTGTCAGTCAGGTAACATTTTTGATAGATTATACTCGGTTGATGCGGTTAAAGATGCAAAATATAATCTATTTTTCATTTCAGACCTATAAGTGATTTCAATGAGGTCACGCTTCATTTCATTCAATGCATAAGAATGAATATAGAGGCAGAGGTATGCTTATGATTTATATAATTATTCTTATTAAATGCACGGTATAATACACATCCTAAGTCTCCTTCTATCACAGAGACAACTCAAGATTTGCAGTCCACAAACATGTGACGAGCTTGGATGGTGATCCCAAATATTTTCTTATTATAGAGGTAAATTAAAGTTAAGTCGAATCTGATATATCATCCTATTCATAATCCTCAGTGATAACGTTTGGGTTGCACTAGCAAGATCCTGCCAAGCTAAGGAAGCAAGTAGTTCTTCAGGTTTATCAAGGCTTTGCCATGTTTTCTTCATATATTTATTTGTATCGTTAACAAGTTGTGAGAAGTTTTCAATTTCTACTCGTGTTAAAACAGCTGTGGTATTAAATGTTTAATTTTGCGATTGGAATTTCTAAAGCTCGATTGTAAGTTTGTAGCTTTTTACTGCTTGCGCGCTCTCTCTTTTTTATTAGAACTCTTGCGGTGCTCTTGGTTTCGGTACTGAACCGAACATGAGCACTTGCCACGCGACTATGATGTTTGTAATAATAATGTATAAGAGGGAAACATCAGATCCTCAATCAAACATTTGTTTTAAGAAATCATCCATAATATAAGCTTTAGGACATTAATTTACCAGTCAACAAAGCTGATGTTTGTTTCCATAAGATAACTATATACATAATTAAAGTTATGTAGTGGTACTTCTTAGATTTAAAATTAAATAGTTGAACATCAGAATTGGGTAGTCATTCTTCAGCCCCATAGAACATTCCCCTTCCTATCTGTGTCTGTCCAATGAAGATGTGCAGTTTCCTTTCACAGCAAAAATATTGTTAAGCAAATAAACAATTACCATGTTGTCAATAATTGGTAAGATACTAGAGGAGATCGACAAACTGAGGAGTCTCAGACTATCAGCCACCATTTTCGGGTATTCAGATGCAAGAGGAGATTAAGAACCTATCTAACGACAATGAAGAATAAGCTCAAAGCTTTACCAGAGGTCTTGGCGATATGCCATTTCCCGAAAATTAGTGATACGGTGATACGACTTTTTTCAGGTTATAAGTGTGAAATCTGTAATCTGGACAGTATGACCCCAAGGTCCTTACAGTTTCAATTCCGTTACAAGTTTACTTTTTTCAGGTTACAAGTGTGAAATCTGTAATCTGGACAGTATGACCCTAAGGTCCTTACAGTTTCAGTTACAAGTTTGGGGTGAATGGTGATATATACAGTATACTTGATGCGTGCTTTGCTCCTGAAGTTGTATGGGTAGTTTACCAGAGGCCAGGGCCAGCGGTGTTGTGGTCGACACAGGTTGGCAGCAGGAGATTGAGAAACTAGAGAATTTGGAAAAGCATATAGGGAAGATGGACTTTTCTTATTGCTTGATTGCAGAATGATACAATATGCATGCTTTCATACAATTGCCTCAGACTCCAATTAACTAGCTAGACAAGGAGTCTATCTAAACTGGACAAGGACATGGACTGCACTTCCTAATCTAACCTCTACTTCATGCGGCTGGACTCCTCAAGCATTGGCTGCTGCTTGCTGAATCCAAGTTGGTCTCAGCCTGTGCAGAGTTCTACCAGTCAACAAAGTTGATGTTTGTTTCCATAAGATAACTATATACATAATTAAAGTTATGTAGCGGTACACAACTGTAACAAGAACAAAGCATTCAGAGCATTAGGATAGGGATATACGATTCAAATGTAGATGCAGACAGAAGTGAAGTGACTAACCACTCAGAGAGGAAGATAAAATGCTGGTTATCAGGATCTTGTTGTGCATTTGCCAAGAGCCAAAAAAATCTATTGTCTTGAAAAAATTTATGAATTGCCATTTCTCACTCTTGTCACCTAAATGAGCATGACAGGTAAGCAATCCACCGTAGAAACTTACATAATTATAGAAGAAGTATAGAAGATAGCCAGCTTCTTATATCTGTAACTTCATGGTAAGAAAGACATACTCCAAACCAGAATTAATGCGAAAGGAAGGATACCATTAGAAGGACCGAGATACAACACAGCACAGTACAGCTGTTCCGAGCTTTAGCAAAGAAGACCCCCAACAAAACAAAATAGCAAAAAGGCCCCTAGGGGCGGTCTTCTCCACCGCTGACGACCACCCCGAAGCGAAGAAACGCCGGCCACCGCCGTTGCCAAGGAGGAACTTCATCCGCCAGAGGAGACACAGTCGCGTCAGGGAGACACCCATGCGGAGAAGTAGCAAACGCACTTTTGATGCTACCGGGGGCACCTCACCCCGATCCGTATGGGTCAGCCATCCGCCGTCGGCTCCTCCGCCCGAACGCAGCTCCTGCAAGGTGCACAGCAGGAATACGAGAGCCATCTACACACAACGACAACAACCAAAATACAAACACACAACTTCACCTGGCTCCTCACCGTCACCGGAGCCGGCAACGATGAGCCGAAGATGGAACCGGGAAGACAAAAGCTCCTGTCGCTGCTGCAATCCTCGGCAAAGCGACGGCGAAACGGAGACGATGAACCCTAGATACATACTGGGCAAAGGCCGCGCTTCCCTCCACCTCCCGGTGCCCGCGGGCGACCGGAGGTGAGGAGAACCAGCGGCCTCGCTGGATGGAGATCTGGATCTGGGAGCCGGCGCCTTTTCGCCTCTCTCGACTGTAGCAGAGGGTTCGAGAGAGATTCTCAGAATTAATTATCTTAACACATGAAACTATCGACATGTCCGTATATCATTTGCAAGAGTGGAACGTGATACTAGATCTGCAGTAAAGATTGCCATATTGTTGCTAACATGAGAATCATTCACATTGCCTTGGCATGTCCATGTTTACATAGGTTCATAGTCTGCTGCAATCCTACAAAACGTTTGTATTGCAGCACTACATTGGTAGGTCCATATCTAAGACCGGACAAGCTCACCAGCACTGGCCAGGGTGTCCTCTAAACCACATTGTTGCCTATTCTGGAAACTTTGCATAGCCAACCTATTTACAGCTTGCGTACTAAGATACACACCAATACAAATAGAAAAAAGGAGGCAAGTCTGTGGTCAAGTAATGGAAGGAAAGGGCATGTATAATTTCCAAGACTCGTGGCTTGTGCAGCTATGCATCTCTAAGAGGAACTCAAAACATGATCAACGTAATTTCTGAAGAAAAAAGACCATAAAAAAGAAAGAGGTAAGAACGAGTAAGACCATACTGCACCAAACTGTTTGTCCGAGGACGAAGATGTGCCACAGTTCTCAGAAATTCTCTTGATGCCCGTTTCTTCTGTATAGGAAAAGATGTGGGATCACTTTCCCCAATCTGCAAGAGAAAAGGTGAAAAAACTATATCAGAACACACACACAGAAAAATGCACCAGAAGTATGTTTATGTGTGATGTTTGTCTACAGCCTGACAAATTAAAAAAGGCAACTGCAGATGCTCAATCAACATTACCCGTCTATTGGAGTCCTTTTGTCTAAATATAGCATAGCAAATTTCTCTAGAA
This sequence comes from Stipa capillata, assembly GCA_019208055.1. NCBI lineage: Eukaryota > Viridiplantae > Streptophyta > Magnoliopsida > Poales > Poaceae > Stipa > Stipa capillata. Next base: position 865,767 of record JAGXJF010004719.1, read on the forward strand.
AAAATATAGCATTGGAAATAAAGGCTTTACACACCATCTGTTACAACTTAGAATCAATAAAAAAACAATTACTCATCGTAGGAGGCTTCACTTGACTGTACCATGTTCATTAAAAGTATTAGCATTCAAAATGAGACACCATAACTCACTACTCAGCAAGTATTCCCTGCTGCATCTAATATGTAAAATATTAAGTCCTGGCATTTAGGCAGAAATGAAGAATTTAGACAGGGTTTTAGGAGTCATGGACTGCAAAAAGAAAAGGAAAGGAAAATAGGATAGATGAAGAAATTACCACAATGATCTTTGAATCCTTTAGCTCCACTTTCTGCTTACCGCCTTGGCTGCTTGCTACAACTTCCTCCACTAACACTAATGCACCAGTAGTGATATAGTCTATCTGACATTCATCGTTGAAAATATTGACCAGTGAAATGTATTATAACCATTTAACCGTTAACTGCAACTAATGCAATGTATAATAAGAAGCATAGAGAAAATTAACAGATAACAACATCTGTAAGTATGGGCAAAATCAGTACTTTACCCAACCCAAATATTTGTATACTGTATATAAAAAGCAAAGAGCTGAGGTGCATTATGGAGGTACATCAGTATCTCTTTATTCTTTTATTTACTGTGTCCTTGTTCAAATGAATATTTACTAGGATTCTGAAAAAAGTATATTTACTAGAAGTATCATCAATCTGATTAAGATTTGTTGGTGGCCAGAAACAATTATCAGAGTATGCTCTGCTGTTTTCACAACATAACCATGGGGTTGATCAACATATTTTCCTAACCATAAGAATAATGAAAGACACTTAGCATAAGCTGCACGTACTCTCTATGCAGCCCCAGATGATTGTAGTTTATTACTAGAGCACTTTCGTAACTTCAAGATCTCGCAAGTAGACATGTGCATACTTGGTCATAGCCTTCTGTATCAGGAGTCAACACACATTGCATATTGGACAAGCAAGAGCCATCATTGACCTATAAAAATAGATTTTTAGGATGTATTAGACCCTTAAAGGAAAAAAATAATACTCCCTTTATCAACAAAAATAAGTTGTTTTAATTTTTCAGTTGCCAGGCTTTTCATAAACATGAATACATTCGCCAGATTGAACATCCCACCGCTGGATGGCCTCTTCCATTCCACATGTGAGAAGCTGGTGATCGTCAGGGCTCCATGCAACCATCATCACTGGTTTCCATCTTCATCGACCTTGGAAACAAATACTTACATTACTGCAAGCAAGCAGAAGATTGATTTGTGTCGCATCAACTACCAAGATGATAGTGAAAATGTAAACTTCACCATCATGATCACTAAATACACGCATGCGCGCGTGTGTTTTCTGAAGTACACAAACCAACACCTCTCTTGGCAGGAGCAATGGTTTTGCCTCTATCCTTGAACAACTTCCTTCCGGAAATATATGTACCCATTCACCATTGTTAAGCTTTGAAAGTGACATATCCATTCCCTGAACAAAGAAGGAAAGGGTGTGATGAGTGAAGAGAAAACTAAATAATGAATGAAGATTCACATATTCAACCATGCAGAATCATACTACATCCTCTTTCTTCAGAGGATGAAGCTGCTAATGTCTGAAAATAGCATCACACAGGTATAAACTGGGAAACACGATGCGTAGTGCTGCACTAAGACCCTAAGCAGCTTGGAGCACCAATGCAAACATAAGCATAGCATTTCCTTCTGTTTTTTATTTTCAGAGTACTCAAATTTTTATCTATGACCATTGAATAGAGATCTAACTGCATTACAAGAAATAGAAACGTGTTTAATAGTGAAACAATAAGGATCACAAAGGTAATAATAAGAGCTAAAGAAAGGGGAACGGTTCAAAATCTGAACGTGTTTAATAGTGCTCTTCCAAAGTGATCAATTTATTTCTAGCATCTTACAAATGTTCTATCCATCATGTATAGCTAAGTAAATCAATTAAATATAATTTTTTTATCATCAGTTTTTAGGTGTACTTATGTAGATGCAATTCTTTTGTCACCAAAACAATGCATTAGCCTTGAATGTAGTGAGGTAACGTGTATATTGTCATACACATATATGCAATGGAAATGAGGAGCAAAGCAAGGAAGCATCGGCTCCTCCAGAAAATTCCCCAACTTACTTAGACCCTAGCTTAGATGAAATCCCCGAATTCCAGCTCAGCAAAAGGATTGACTACTTCCAGAACAACGAACCAAACAAGGTTAGGTGATATGATTCTTCTGATTCAACCCTAAACCAAACTACCTAACTATATATCTCTTATCTATTCCTAACCGAACAAGATAGACCTTGAGAATAACAGATTAACAAACAAAACAAATATAACCCTTAACCGGAGTATCTCTAACCGAATGTTAAGGTGTAGAGATTACCTTGCATATAAGTGCCATCAACTATCTTGCTCCACGACCAATCCCGCATCGGCCACCAATCCACACCGACGACCACTTACAGGTACCTTGCCACTCGCACTCTCGCTGACGGCCGATGATGTGAGGTTCCCTGCGTCACTCTCCCTACCATCATCGGCCAAAGCTGTGGCATCAGCTCCCCACCTCACCTGCGCGGGGTGTGCCCAAAGTGGCCCCAGCTCTATCCGTTGCCCGGGGGGCCCCATCCACTGGTGGCGTGGCTCGGGAGGCCACATCTGCTGGCGGCTGCCGCCTGGGAGGCCAGATCCGAGCTGCACTAGCTCATTGGTGGCGGCGGCAAGGCGATGAGGAGGGGCGGCAGTGGCGGCAATGTGAAGAGGAGGGCGGCGGCAGTGAAAAGGCGACGAGGAGGGCAGTGGCGGCAAGGCTTGTTGAGGGCAGCCGGCCGTGAGTCCTCGTTGGCCAGGACAAGAGGGCGAGCTGAGGGGCGGCAGCGGCAAAGCTTGAGGAGGGAAAGATGGGATGAAGAGGAGCCTGCGCGAACCCCGCAGCTCTCCCTCCCGGCGACGGCTCACGGGGCCCGCTCGCCCTGGCCAGATCCGCCGCCGGCCGCCGCCTGAGACGCTTGATCCGAGCGGCGCAAGCTCAGTGGCGGGGGTTATCGTAAGGAGCCACCGGGGGAGACAAGGAGGCGTCGTCCGCCACTTGGAGGTCGACCAGAAGATGAGGGGGGAAGAGGAGAGCCGTCGGCCGCCGGAGCTTATTAGGGCAGGCGGTGCATGCAGTGAAGGGAGAGTGAGGGAGGGGGAGAATGGCAGGCGGTGCGTGCGGTGAGGGGAAGGCGTGACAGTGAAGTGGAGGGTGTGACACTGAGTGAAGGGTCTATGATTTTTTTCTCTGCCCCTCTTTTCGGATTTTTCTCCTTATCTCTCTTTTCTGATTTTTCTATACAAGAGGTGAGCCATGCTAGGTTTGTTAGGCTTAGACAAGTGGTGTATTGTGCAGTATGGGATGGATGGGATGGGGATGGTGGTCGTGGTGACCAGTGAAGAGAGATGTAGGGTCTTTTGAATTCTCCAACAAAAAAATTTTGAACTATTGTTACTAAGATTTCTAACAATATTTTCATGTCTATTGTTACTGAGATTTCTGATGAATATGGTATTGCTTCATAGTCAGGAATCAATGGACTGGTTATGGGTTCGTGCTGAGACGAGGTTTCAACAACTAGATGAAGTACTTAGAATGGTCCTTATTGACAATAAGGTACTTATATAATATGTGAATAATATGTGTTTACAAGATGAAAAAGACATAAATTTTACTAATTTTATTTCGCATAATACACAGGGACGTAAGCTAGAGGTGTATGTAGATGATATGTTTGTGAATGAAATTCGTCTCAAAATGCACGTAGGAGGCGTTTACATTATCAAAGGAGAGGTCTATCTACTTGATGAGAACCCTATCTGTTTGGATAGTGCGTATGTAATCAAACTGAACAATGAGACCCAAATTACATTCGACCTAATTGTCTGTGGGTTTCCACCGCGTCAGGCGCATTCGCGCATGCGTAATCCCGTGGAAATTATGTATTCTGCACACGCCGATTGCTTGGGTAAGACCATTTTTACATGTTCCACAAATAATAACTTGTCAATATTTTTTTATCGAGTTTGATATGTCTTCTTCCCATGTGAAGATGTTGCTGGTTCTGTGTTGTCATGTAGTATCGTCATAGTCATCTATGAGAAAGATTTAGATTTAAGTACTTCGACTGAATCCTTCGCACGCCTAAAGCTTGCGCTCTCAATATAAGTGTTTTTCAATACATATAGTTGCGTTCGCTCAAATCATGTTACTTCAAACTTATATATTAATTTTAACATTTGTTGTACCTACATTCAGGGTCAGCATATTTTTATTCTTCTGGTTAATCCACATTTGTTCTAGGAGATAAATCGTTTGAAGCATGCTGCTACATCACGACATAATGTTGTGATTACAATGCTCTGCATTGAGGCACCAAGAATGCATGCAAAATTTATGTTAAGATAAAATTTATTATTTTCTCCATAAATCATATGATATTGTGAGTATACATATATTGTAGGTTTTTAAGCTATCACTAGATATACGAAGATTATATACACCTGCAACTTACCATTTTGAAACTCCGTCACCGTTGATCGGTATGTTTTTATTGAAATACTCACTACTTTAAATTTGCCTGCAGCTGAACCATCGAGGTCTTGTACATATCTAACTTTTTCTTTTGCTGCCAGGGGATGAAAAATGATAATGCTTCAAGTCCTCTGATGGCTCAATCAAACTCGGGTGTTACGACTAGAAGAATGGCTTCACTTTCTCCATCAACTCTTGGTCCTACAACTAGAAAATAACAGAAACTTCATCTGAAGGCATTAACATATCCTTATTATATAGGGAAAAATTGTATTATTATGGTTCAAAAGTTCTATTTGTCTTACTATATTATGTTCGTCGTGTGTATTATTGTTCCGTAGCATGTGTAGGCTACTTAAAGATCCAGCGTTCACAAAAATTTCTCTACATCTTTTGATAGTTCCGTAGCAACGCACGGGCACCCTACTAGTCTTTCACTAAGTGGGATAAGTACCAGTTGAGTGACCCGCTAGCTGAGATGATGTGCTAGCTAGGCAGGGTGAGAGTGGATCATACCCAGCTTTCGAGTGACTTACTAATCTCAGGGCTAGGTTAGGGTATGGGTATGATCGTCGGGCTTCTCCAGTCTTGTTGTGCTCAGTGGTTTTGAGAATGACGTTAAACATTCATAGGACTTTGGAATTGTATGTGACTTTTAGAAGTATGATCGCTTCTGGCCGGCTTGACCAACGGTGAAGGCATACGACTCTGGTGATCGTATGGTGTGTTGGTCAGGTGTTGGACCACTCAATTTTGGTGCATACGACACAGGTACCGTACCACCAGGTTGACTGGTTGATCGGTCTTTGGCGACAAGTTGTTTCTTAAGTCATATGTACTTTCGGGACCCTGATAATTATTAATAAAAAATAAAAATGATTATTTTATAATAAAAAATCACATTCATCAAGGGCACTTAGCTTTTAGCCTTTCGGTGTGCGACATGTCTAACATATATATGTGTTCCCATTCTATTTTGAAGTTTGCTTGAGTGACCAGAGGCGGACATTGCGGAAGATTTCACTGTTACATATTATGACATCGATCACACGAGCCATTAGGAGCCTCAGTGTTCCAAAAGTTCTTATAGGTATGAGCATTTGACAAATAGATGCGGCGTGTGCGGGCAAAATGGACAACCACCTATTATGTTTGACGAATTTAATAGTATCCCTCGTAGGTAATTATCTCTACAGTTATGCTAACATTTGATCTCCCACATGCTTTAACTATTACATTTAGGGTGTGTTTGGTACCAGTCTCACCCTGGCATGGTTGTTCTCTCCTAAGACATGCTGAGTCTAGACATGCTGAGTGCATATAACTGCACAGTGTTTGGTAGCCTGTATATGCTGAGACATGCTGAGTTGAGATCTTGTTTTGTGGGCTGTATCTATAGTCTAGACATGGCTGAGAGGCTTTGCTGAGAGGTTTTGATGGGTTGAGGTCAGCCATGCTGACCAGGGAACCTCCACTTGTGGGTTCTCTCCTGAGCATGGCTGAGAGGCTTTGGTGGGTTGAGGTGGGCATGGCTGAGAGAGCTCATACATCCTACCAAACACTGAAAAGTGGGTTGAGAAGAGAATAGATGAGGGGATGCACTCTACCAAACACATCCTTAGAAGACCCACTACATCCAAATTTTTCGAAGACATCTCTAAGCGTTTGTCTAGGTGCGTTGAACCATGATATTTCGACACATTGTTCACTCACATAAAGAGGAGGAAAACCACAAAATGATAGCAACCGCGTACAATATATGTATTTCATAATATATATTTTATGGAATATATGCTCTCTATTTGAAGAAAAAGTTAAAAATTTCTCATAGAAAGTTAAAAATAAAATATTTAACCATGAAAACAACAATACTCGAGTATACAAAACGAAATTGAGAGTAATTAAGAAGCAATAAATATAATTATAAGGTAGTAAGTATAGGAGTGATGGGAGATGATCAAATCTTTGCAGGGCAGAGCCTGGGCTAGGCCATGCCTGGGGCTAGTCCAGCTTGATCACCTTGAGTATTCATGATTTTTTAGCATTTTTCAAAGGAAATTTACATGGTCTTTTGATCTTGGGTCGCCTGGGGCTAAAGTCCAAGTTGTCCCAGACCTGTCTCCGCCTCTAAATCTTTGTCTACCATCATTGGATAGAGAATTATAGATTAGATTAAAAGTTTATACGTCCATTTAAAAATATGAAAATTGTCAATTAAAAAGTGAAAATTGTAATATAGAAAAAGAGAGAGACGAAGTCTCTTGATAGGTTTTCTCATAGTTTTTATGTTTGGAGTAATGGCTAGAGTTGTTTGGAGTCACAGGTTTTCTCATAGTTTAGACTTGTAAGAGATGTATTTGAACGTCATAGTATAGTTGGATCCCAAATTAAGCCCGGTTAATTGTCTTTGCTCATTGTATGTCGGACGACGGAGGTATCACTAGCTACGAGCTATGGCATATAACAAAGGTATTTGTAGCTATAGCCAGGGCGGAACCAGGATTCAAACAATGGGTGTATAGAGTTTTTTAAAATTGCTTAATATAAGAACTAAAGGTCCAACATAGCATATGTCGTATCACAAAATAGTTCATGTTAGAGATAATATATCACAATAATTGAGAGGAACTACAAATTAGTGAAGGAAACTACAGTACCCAGCCGATTCTCCATGGCTCAGGAGCATCATCATTTACTTGCATAAAGAATTCCTGCTCAACAGCTGTAACCGAAAAACTATTCAAGTAGTGTTATCCTGCTTTTTTCCTTAGCTTATTGAATTGACATATTTCTTGTTCATCTTTTTAAGTCTTTGTCTGTACATTTCACAGAAACAATTCAATTCAATCCATTCGTTGTCTTTGTCTCTACTAGCTATGTATGAATATTCAATGATAAATTGACACCGATGTAGAATTACCACTGTCCACCGGCAATAATATTCAATTCAATTCAATGCGTCATATTCTTTTATTCGTATGCATCAAACAGACTTTGGACTGAGGCGGAACGTGATCATGGGCCCAGTCTGTGCGATTTGATTTTTTGCAAAGTTGGCTGTCTATAAGAGCACGCTAATGGTCAGTGTAGAGTGGGCTTTTGGGAATGGGATAGCTTATGGCTTAGTTGGTCCATAAACTATTCCTAAGAGAAAACTTATAGAAGATTGTTAAACTAAGCCTACTCTGAATCACGTTGCTAGTTAGAAGTCTCGATATGGAGTCTTACCGAGCTTCTGCAGGCCCGTTATGACTTTGTCTTGAGCTACACGGAATTTACAACGAAATGCCATCGAGTATATAACTAGACAAAGCCACTTTTTTTTGCCCATTTGCTCGTCCTCTCCCTCCCAAACTCCTCCCCTACTACCTCCCTCCGTCTAGATCTGCGCCTCCTAAGCTACTTCCCCGCCACCTCCCTCCATCTCCGCCTCCCCCCGCCGCCCGAACTCCTCCCTTGCCACCTTCCTCCATCCCCTGCCACACCCACTAGCGTAGGTGAGGAGCGAGATGGGCTCGAAGGCGCCCGGGTCGATGCTCTCGAGGCAGCCCGTGATGAAGGAGCTCGTGAGGTTGGCAGCGGGGATAGGAAAGCAGACTCGGAGCATGGCGACAGTGCGGCTAGAGCCCAAGCCGACCATGCAGAGCTCCCCGGAGGCGGGTGAGGGAGTCACGACGACCGACAAAGCGTGGGAGGCGGGGCTGGAACCGGTGTGGCTTGCCATCGTATTCGAAGAGGTGGCGCTCGCTGTGGGATGCTCAGTCCTTTCTCAACACGATCTTCACCTCTCTCCATTCCGCACTCCCAAATCTACTTGCTTGTCAAAGAACACACGCCTACCTTATATCTTTATGGGATTTGGATTAGTACTTTCATGCATTTATAACCCTCACACTTTCAAATTCGGTGAATTTTCACCCAATTGTTTGCCATAGTTTTTTTCCTGAAAACTAGACCCAAATTGGATTTGACTTCAAACTCAAACTTTGACTGGAGCTTCTCCCACCAAAATATGGATTCAAATCCTCTTCCGTTGTAGCTATAAAAGCGCAGCTCTGCCTTTCCTCAATCCTGACCATTGCTTCTCCTAAGATGGTTAGGATTAGAAAGTGAACTGTTGGATGGTTGCAAACTAACAGGCAGCACAGGGGAAAGTGCCAAGGTAGCACGGGACACATGCACCCATTATATTCAAAAATTAAAAAATCACATATTTAAGCTTTGAAAAATCTGGAAAAAAATTCATACATGTATATCATAGAATGAAGTATATATTACACAATTAAATTTTTGTAATTTTTTTTGCCTATTTATAACCTGTGAAAAAATAAATGTGTGTCCTTTTTCATACACTACTATTCATGTTTATGTAATGTGTTTTCTTGTTTTTTTGTACAGGTAACAAATGGGTATATTTTTTTACAAAAATTTAACTGTATATACTTCATTTTATAATATATATATATAAATTTTTTTAAAAAATTAAAACTTAAAAATAATGAATGGACATGCCACCGTGCGCACAAAATCCTGGCTCGCGGCAAAGGCCCACTTCAAGCCCAACAATGGAAAAACAGAGCAACCAATTAATGCCTGGCGCGCCGGCCATCATCGTCTTGCTCCTCCCGACCGCCGTCAGCGCCGTTCGCCGAGGCGTGCAATGTTGACAAAGCCAAGTATGTCGATGCGTCGTTTCCGGCAGCAGAAGCGTTCACCAAGAAGTCCGACGGGCCGTATCCGGCCTCTGAGTCATCCGCGGATCACCGGCGCCTAGCAGCTCAGACGAAGATTAATTGAGATGGCTTCCAAGTTTCAAGTAGTCGATCGAGCGCGCCGTCTCGCACGTTTTCACCCGCTGCCCCTCGAAGCTACGCCCTCTGCCCGTGCTCGCGCACTCTCTCTGCTCGTGCTCGCATGTCTCCTTCCCTGCTCACCGCTAGCTCCAGGGGCCAAAACTGGGTGAGAAACACCATGAAAAGCAAACCAGGGTGAGCTTGTGCAAATTGCAGCCACCGGCGGTGAACCGGCGTTATCACGCCGGTATGGGAGAGACAGAGAGAAATGAACGCTTATTGAACAAGTCGACGTGGACTGATGTGGGACGATGGGCCTGTATGATATCTTTACTAGAAGACTGCAAATCCAACCATCAAATTAAAGAAACGGCTAGGATTGAGAACGGCATGTCTCTACCTTTATACATACCACGGCAGACGATTTGCTTCCCCAAAATATAGCTGCATGGTGTAGGGAAGTTGCGTTGTACTACTTGCATGCGGTGGCATCAGGACGGCAATTGAGCCAACTAGAATAACAGTTGCTGTTGTGGATTACCGCACACTTTCTAAAATATTCTCTTAGATACTCGATATTGACACGTAACAGAAACGCTTGTCTTCGAGGTTATTAACAATCTCATATGATTCTGGAAATCGCATGGCCAGTTAACATCAGGGGTCCAAATATTTTCCAAGACCGGTCCCGCCACCTAACTTGCTGAGACTTCCTTCCTCATCAAAGATGACACCACTTCCTTACAAGAAGATGAAGGTGATGATGATATATGCCGTCGCATGTCTGTGCAAACATACTAAAGCATCGGTTTAAGTAACATACAGCCGGTGAGGCGATACATATACAGTTGCTGTTATAGACGGGCATTGAACCACTCCGTCCACTATTATTTCGTGCTTTAAAATTCATATATTTTATATCTCTACGTTATACAACACTATACTCTTCATGACGAACCAATCCATATTTAGCTTGTATTGATCTATTTCTATGCATACTAGGCATTGAAAATGAATTAGTAATAATTACGTGATAGTTAAATCTAAACCGTATTGACCATGCTCTAGATACGGAGGCACTGTAGAATTTAATTTATTAAGATGTGAAATGAGAGTGTGTTATAGCGAAAATCTCAAAACACGAATTGATACTAGATATAGGAGTGACACTATATATATATATATATATGTATGTATATATTCTCAATCACATATCACGTACGTGTTTGACGTGGAAAACAGAGGCACGAAACACGCCATTGGCTGTGCACGCATGAACCGCACCATAAAATGTTCTTTGATTACACGTTATATGCCCTTCACTCTCCAGAACCCATCAAACAGCTCAATATTTCCTTGATATAACCTCAGCACTACTCCAACGTCAGACGCAGCATACTTAATTAACAAGCGCCATGGAGGCCCAAAACCAAGAGGTGGCTGCCCTGGTTGAGAAGATCACCGGACTCCACGCCGCCATCTCCAAGCTGCCATCGCTGAGCCCATCCCCTGAAGTCGACGCGCTGTTCACCGAGCTCGTCGCAGCGTGTGTCCCGTCGAGCCCAGTGGACGTGACAAAGCTCGGCCCGGAGGTGCAGAAGATGCGGGAGGAGCTTATCCGACTCTGCTCCGCCGCCGAGGGGGAGCTCGAGGCGCACTACTCCGATATCCTCACTGCTTTCGACAACCCGCTCGACCATCTCGATCTCTTCCCTTACTACGACAACTACATCAACCTGAGCAAGCTCGAGTACGGGCTCCTGGCCCGCCATGTCCCCGACCGTGCGGCGCCGAGCCAGGTGGCATTCATCGGATCGGGTCCGCTGCCATTCAGCTCGCTGTTTCTCGCGACATACCACCTGCCAAACACTCGGTTTGTCAACTATGACATGTGCAGTGTCGCCAACAGCCGAGCACAAAAGCTGGTGAGCGCGGACAAGGATGTGGGTGTGCGAATGGAGTTCCACACAGCCGACGTCGCCAGCCTCACGGTCGAGCTCGGCACTTACGACGTGGTTTTCCTTGCCGCGCTCGTCGGCATGGCGCCCGAGGAGAAGGCCAGTGCCATCGCTCACCTGGGGAAGCACATGGTGGACGGAGCGGCACTCGTCGTGCGAAGCGCGCACGGGGCGCGAGCATTCTTGTATCCCGTCGTGGAGCCTGAGGACATCAGGCGCGGTGGGTTCGACGTGCTAGCCGTGTACCGCCCCGGCGACGAGGTGTTCAACTCGTTTATCGTTGCGCGTAAGGTGGCGACATCACGCGCAAAATGAGCGCTAAAATGGGGATAGGCATGCGGACGTCGGTGAGCCCGCCGTGGAAGTGCAAGATGGAGATGTTGGCGCTCAGGAGAGGGAACAGATGGCCACGGAGGACAATCCTGTTGACGCGACGAGGTAATAATCCCAATGGCACCATATGTGAGCCACGTATAAGCCATACTATCCAGTAGATATGCATCTATATGTATATGGACCATCCTCGTGTCTTCGATGCGTGGGCGCAGTCGGAACTCCGGAGTTGCAATTTGTACTCTCTGCATTTGCTACTTTCTAAAAGTCCGTGAATTCGCAGAGTCCTTTTCCCATTAAATCTGAAAATTAAGATGGGTTAAAGCTAACATGTGAATGTGTCCGTCTGCCTGCAATCCTTTCATCTGATTGCAACTCCATTATCTTGGCTATGAACAACAGAAGAGAGCTCTGATCTGAATGTGTGGGTGAAAGGTTGGATATTGCAATGCACGCGACGAACCACACAAGACGGCAAGTGTAAAGTAAAAGTAAAACAGGAATATCATGTGAAACAGCGTGTGACAGAAAGTGTCATGTTAATTGTGTCTCGGATCTTCTAAAACACTCCAACTTACCGCCCAGGAGCTAGGCAGGAGCAATGGATAAATCTCAACTGCTGATTATATAAATCTTTTGGAAGTGCTCACAGCCCTTGGTTTTGGGCAAAAATATAGTGATTGGCTGAGCATTCTCTTTGCATCGTCCACGTCTCCTGTACTCATCAATGGCCAGCTTGGCAGGGCTCTCACCCATGCCTGTGGGCTTCCGCACTAGGACCCTCTCTCCCTAATGTTGTTCGTCCTCGCAATCCACCTCCTCCAAAAATTGTTCAAAAGGACAGCGGACACGGATCTTCTCAAGCCTATCAAAGCTAGGAATGGTGTTTCCAGGCTATCTCTTTATGCGGATGATGCGGCCATCTTCGCTAACCCTGATAGGGATGAATTAAGGGCAATCAACGGGACCGTACAGTGTTTTGCCGACGCAAGCGGATTGTACACAAACATGAAAAAAACAGAGGTCTTCCCAGTGTGGTGCGACGGCATAGACATCCAAGATGTGCTTCAATCCTTCCGTGCCAAGGTCGGATCCTTGCCATGCAAATATCTGGGCCACTACACTCCAGGAATTTCAAAAGAGTAGATTTCCAAACATTGATTGATAAAGTGGGTGCAAAGATGCAGGGATGAATTGTGGGGATATATCACATGATGGTTTTCGTCCTTCCAAAATGGGTGCGTCAGAACTAAGAAGAAGCTTCATTTTGGAAAGGCGACGACAGCGAGCATTATTTTGGTGGCCACCCCCTTGTCAATTGGAACATGATGTGCAGGCCAAAAGGCAAAGAAGGTCTGAGGATTCTTGATTTGCAGCTTTTTGGCAAGGCAATACGACTAAGATGGCCTTAGCTTCAGTGGACTGCCCCTAAAAGCCCATGGGTTGGCTCCACCTTGCCCTATGACAGCAAAGACATGTACCTCTTTCGGGCAGTCACAAAAACCACTGTGAAAAGTAGAGAAAACATGAGTTTCTGGTTGATAGGTGGCTCCAAGGCGCAGCGCCGAAGGAGTTGTCACCTTCGATCTTTGCACTGACAAAAGGGAAGCGGTGAACAGTTCGCCAAGAGCTTCAGGACAACACCTGGATGCAATCTCTTCGCACAATCACCAACACTATCAGATTCGTGAGTTCATGCATTTATGGACACTGCTCTAAAATGTTCACCTAGACCCTTCTACCCCAAACTCAATTACTTGGCTTTGGATGGACACCAGGGAGTACACCACAGCCCAGTATATAATTTTTAATTTTGTGCAACTTCTGCCCCGTTCATGGTGAGAAAGGTATAGCACTCCAACGTGGAACCAAAATACAAACTCTTGCCTTGGCTTCTCCTCCGTAGGGGATTTTTAGCAGCTTGTGAGACAATGGATCATAGTTCTCTAAATAAAACTTGACTCCCATTTCTCACAAATTGCATTATCTTTTAGAACATCATTGTTCTCTGTAGAGATAGTGCATTAAACACATTTTACCATTCATAGACTTGTTGAATATCTCATGTACTCAACCCTATATTATAGACCTCCTTGTTTAGACTGTGAGTCGATAGCGGATCAAGAAGTAGTTTAAATGGAGGTTGAAAAAGAAGTTCCGGAAGAGCAAATATCAGCAAAAGGCAACGAGGGGGTGGACTACTACTTCGAGTACTGCGAAGATAACATCAAAGAGTAGAGAACTTAGGGTATGCGAGACAATTGTTGTCAAATATGCCTTTTGCTATACCAAATGGAAACAGTTTTAAATTTTTCATACTTTTGGGAATTGGTTTTATAAGATTTGATGTTAACACTTAATTTTTTATGATTTGTAATATAAATTTGTGATAATGGATCATAGTACTACTCTGATTGATATATTACTGATAAAATTACAGTTCATCTGAAATACATCAAATATCGATATGCTTACTTATAAATGTGCTATGTAGGTCGTGGCATAAATATGGTCAAATAACAATGCATGTGCTGCCTACCCTGCTTCCTCCTTCCATCTGCTGTCAATGTCATGGAGACTCCACGTCTCCACATGATAAAAGAAATAATGCATTTGATACGGTAAGAAGGAAGAAAATCAATCCATAGTAAATGATCAACAACGCATGATCTGTCTACGTTTTAGAATTAATTGATGACAGCAATTTTTCTGTTCACGTAAACAAGGAGAGACAACATGATTATTAATTTTCCCAATGAGATATGTTGCCATTTTTCTGTTCACGTAAACAAGGAGAGACAACATGATTATTAATTTTCCCAATGAGATATGTTGCCGATGAAAGCGTATAGCAAAATGTTGTCACGTTAAAAGATAATCATGTTATTTTACGTTACAAGATCTTTTTTAACCAATCAAATTTGTTGTCCGAACAGGTTAGTGTCCCAAAGAGATGCGTGCTCATGGTAACATGACATTAATCTTTTTTTACGTACAGTATATAAATAGGACCAGAAAATAGGACCGGTGACCGTATCCATGTCACAGAGAGAGAATATATAAAACTTAAAAAGAAAATATAAACGAGGCAAATAAAACCATGCATTGCGAGTTTGTTACTTTTAGAATTCCTATATTTATATAAAAAACTCTTTAATTACATCTCTCACGAGACAATTCTAATTAAGAATTTCAACACAGCTGCTACAACATATTACAAAATATGGCTATTACGAAAAGATAAAACAAAGTCCTCTTCACTGTCGATGATGGTCGCCTGCTCGGGGAACTCGAATTTTATCTACATGAATGCTTTGGTGGCATTATGTTTGTGATTTCTTTTAGAACATATAATTTGTTCAGAATGACATTAATTTATGGTTTATCTGATGTATGCATCATTTATATTTTTTTATAAGGTTTTACTCCACTTGTATTAGTACTACATTGTATAACGTTAATATGGCATCCGCGTGTAGCGTAACCCAAGGGATTCTGACGGGGGAAACCCCTCCGGGTAGGCCTAGCACAGGGAGTCGGCCCAACAGGCTCGGGGAGTTCCACGGAGGCCCACTCGGATGGAGGCCCAAGCGAAGCCCACACGGAGGCAACGTCCGGGTGTCATCAAGGCTGGCGTTACAACCTCATCAAGGCAGACGTTTCGCTGGCGTGAAGGCTGGCGTTACTCGGAGAGTTATTAGAATAAAGACGCAAATTAAAGAACGCAGTTACAGTAGCACGGCCGACTATCCGAGTTTGGCATATGTAAAGCCTATATAAAGCAAGGCAAGAGCCCCATGCAGGGGGCTGGCTAGACTCGCATTGTCTTCTACCTCTAGACAAGAACAACCATCATCTCTCTGTAACCCTTCTCGCACAAGACCAGCAATACAATCAGCAGGAGTAGGGTATTACCTCCGCCATTGGAGGGCCTGAACCTGGGTAAAATCTCTTGTGTGAACCCGCTTAGATCTTCCACTTGCGCTCCCCCAAGTCCTACTAGAAATGTATATTGTCGCGAAATCCCCACGACAGTTGGCGCGCCAGGTAGGGGCGGCGCGTGTTGGAGCTATGATCCAAGCAGGATCCTCTCCAGCTTCCGACGGCAAGCTGGTGGCCGGCGACGTGCCGTTCGCCGTACACCCCGAAGGCACGGAGTTTTCTCTTCGGAAGCCTTTGCTTTGTGGCCGACACTTTCAGCCAGCTAAACCTCCAGGATCCGCTTCCCCGTTCCACGGTGGAACCGGAGCCTGGGTACCTGCTGGGATCTCCTCCCGCCCTAAGCAATGGCGTGAAGCGTTCACAGCTCGTCGGCATGGTCGGCTCTTAATCCCTTTTCCTCGTCCTGGATTCTAAATCCGATGGGGACGAGAGTTTGCATAGCCGAACCGCCTCAGCCGAGGTGTACGTGGTCACGCCCGGCGCCACGAACAACGCAGGCACATCAGCCACGGCGGCTAGGGCGATGGACGAGCACCTGCTCACACCCATTGATGGGCAATCGGAGGCGGAGAAGGCCTTGGAGGCATTTCGGCGTGCCATCCTGGCTGAGTGGGAGCATCTTGATCAGGAAAGAGCGGCTCTCGAGGCACGAGAGTGCCAACAAGATGAGCATCACGGTTCACGCCAACGTTCGAACCGACATGCTTCCTCAACCGCCCGGAGGAGCCGAGTCATCCGTGCCCCTCTCTTTGGGCGAGAGCAAGACGGTGTCCCCGTTTACCAAACACCGGCCCAGAACCTCATCGTGGCTGCCGCATTGGCCGACTCGCTCCCGCCCCCGGTGGAGGGTCCTGCGACAGAAACTTACCGCCGAGTTGTCACCCTGATGAAGACAGCGGTGGAACAGCAGAATGAGGCTGCTTCGACAAGCGACCCACTGGCCTCCGGGTCGATGCGAAGCCGGCCTTCAGCGGCTCCAAGTCACCCCATCACCGTGGGCTCGTCGCAGCCGAGTCACTCCACGAATCGGCATCCTGATGCCCGCCAGGAGATCAACCGACTCCAGGCGGAGCGTCGACGAGCCGACTCCCCCCGAGCCTGGGCAAACAATGTCCGTGACGCTCGTGACGACATCGAGGACGACGGGCGCTAGGTTGCGGGCTGAGCGTCGCGGCGACGAGGTTAACCAGCCAGGTGGCTCGGCCTCCACCTGTCCGCTATGCTTTAGTAGGCGGATTCGATCTGAGCCATTTCCGGACCGGTTCCGGATCGCCAGCGGCGTCGACAAGTACGACGGCACTGCCAAGTCGGAAACTTGGCTTGCCGACTACTTAGTCGCATGCAACATTGGAGGGGGCAATGAGTGTGTCGCCCTCCGAAGCCTTCCCCTGATGCTTGAAGGGTTGGCTCGGGCATGGCTTAACAGCCTGCCCAGAGACAGCATCTATGACTGGAGGGACCTCCAAAAGGCCTTCGTCAAAAATTTGAGGGCACGTACAAACGCCCCGGGAATGCGCAAGATCTTTGGCTCTGCGTCCAGGAGAAAGGGGAGTCGGTCTGCGACTACATCCAGCGCTGGACTCGGCTGCGCAACTCCATCGAGGACGTCTCCGAGATGCAGGCCATTCAGGCCTTCTCTCAAGGAGTCAAATATGAGCTCCTAAAGCATAAGTTGGCCTGGTCTAACATCCAGACCATGGGCCGACTCATGGAGGTCGCTAGCAAATACGCGACTAGCGAGGAAGCCATGCGGTACGAGAACAAGGGCAAGTCAAAAGCCGAGTCTTCGAGCCGTAAAGTTCCCACCGACTTAGGTCGGAAGCGCGTTGACAATCGCCCCCCGAAGTGAAAAGCTGGTGGCGGAGATGGGGTCAGCGGAGCCGACCTAGTAGCGGCCGCTGAGCGCGGTGCCCAGCGCGGCGAGGGCGGCCGGAAGGAGCGCCCGTGGCAGCAACGCAAGGCGCCGAGGCTCACCTTCGAGGAGATCCTTGATAAGCCTTGCTCTTTCCACAGCACTGCCGACTACCAAGCGGGGCACTCAACCAGGGAGTGTAGCTTCCTACAGCGCCTTCGGGAAGAAAGCAACCCGAACCCGATACTGGCGGAGAAGGAGGCTCTGCTGCAGGGGGCGGCGCCGCGCAGTACCCCCCACAAAGGGGTGTACTTATGATCTTCCAAGGATCCGATTCCAAAAGGGGTCGGAAGCTGCGCTGTCGCGAAGTGAGCGCGGACGGTACCGGCGGTTTCCCCAGTGGTTAGACTGGTCCGAGGTGCCAGTCGGATTCAGCTGACTCGACCACCCGGATCGAGTCCTGCACCTGGGCAAACATCCTCTGGTGGTAGATCCGCAAGTCGGCGGATTTAAACTTCGCAAGGTCCTCATGGATGGTGGCTCCAGCATCAACATCATCTTCATGGACACTTTGAAGAAGATACAGGTCCCGGAGTCCCAGCTCCGTCCCAGTAGCACCTCCTTCCATAGAATAGTGCCTGGGTGCGCCAAGCCATTGGGTCATCTCCCTGGAAGTTGTGTTCGGCGAACTGAACAACTTCCGGGTCGAGACCTTGACCTTCGAGGTAGTCAGCTTCAAGAGTGCCTACCACGCGATCTTCGGCCGCCCGGCCTATGCCAAGTTCATGGCTAGGCCGTGTTATACATACCTCAAGCTGATGATGCCGGGTCCGAAGAGGGTCATCACCATCACTGGCGACTTCGAGCGCTCCAACGAGTGCGACCTCGCCAGTGCAGATATAGCCGAATCCATGATTGCGGCTCAGGAACTGGAAGGCATCCAAGGGTCTGTTGACCCCGATCAAGCTCCACCCAGCAAGAAGGCGGCAACCGAGTCCACCTTCCAATCGGCCAAGGACACTAAACGTGTCCAGGTCCACCCTGAGGATTCGTCTAAGACGGTCCAGATCGGGACTGACCTTGAGGCCAAATAGGAAGGCGCGCTCGTCGACTTCCTTCGTGAGAATTGGAGCATCTTCGCATGGAAGCCAGCTGACATGCCAGGTGTTCCAAGGAAGTTCGCCGAGCACTCCCCTCAACGTCGCCAAAGACGCGAAGCCGGTCAAGCAATCTCTCCGCCGCTTCGCTGAAGACCGGCGTAAAGCTATTGGAGAAGAGATCGCCCGACTCCTCACAGCCGGGTTCATCAAGGAACTTCTTCACCCGGACTGGTTGGCAAACCTAGTCCTAGTTTCTTAGAAGAACAAAACTTGGCGCATGTGCATGGACTACACGTCCCTGAACAAGGCATGCCCCAAGGACCCGTTCGCGTTACCTCGTCTCGATCAAGTCGTCGACTCCATAGCCGGTTACGAACGCTTATGTTTTCTGGATGCCTATTCAGGCTATCACCAGATTAAAATGAAAGAATCAGATCAAATAAGACTTCTTTCATTACCCCGTTTGGGGCTTTTTGTTATATCACCATGCCTTTTGATTTGAAAAATGCTGGCACAACATATCAGCGTTGTATGCAAAAGTGTTTGCATGACCAGATAGGCAGGAATGTCCATGCTTATGTTGACGACATCGTGGTGAAGACAAAAAAGAGTGCAGATCTCTTGACTGACTTGGCCGAAACCTTCGCCAATCTCAGAAGGTTCGACATGAAGCTCAATCCAGAGAAGTGCGTCTTCGGAGTTCCTTCTGGCAAGCTGCTCGGCTTCATTGTTTCCGAATGAGGAATCGAGGCGAACCTGGACAAGCTTGATACCATCATCAAGATGGGCAAACTGAAGGATCTGAAGGCTGTCCAGCGTCTAACCAGGTGCATAGCCGCTCTAAGTCGGTTCATTGCCCGACTCGGTGAGAAGGCTTTGCCTTTTTACCGACTCCTCAAGAAATCCGACTCCTTCGAGTGGACAAGCGAGGCTCAGAAAGCCTTCGACGATCTCAAACGCCTTCTGTCAACGCCTCCAATTCTCGCTGCACAATGGAAGGAGAGCCCATGCTGCTCTACATCACGGCCACGAACCACGTGGTCAGCATTGTCCTAGTGGTGGAACGTGCAGAAGAAGGCCAAGTACAGAAGGTGCAGCAACCTGTCTATTATGTCAGCGAGGTCCTTTCCGAGTCGAAGCAGCGCTACTCGCACTACCAGAAACTTGTCTATGGCGTGTTCTTGGCGACACGGAAGCTGGTTCATTACTTCCAAGCTCACTCGGTTACCGTGGTGAGCCACGCCCCTTTGTCTGACATCATCAACAACAGGGACCCATGGGCCGAGTTGCTATGTGGGCGATTGAGCTCATGCCTCACGACATTAACTACGAGCCCTGCAAGGCTATCAAGTCTCAGGCTTTCGCGGACTTCATCATTGAGTGGACTGAAAGTCAGTCCCTTCCGACTCAAGTGCACTCGGAGCACTGGGTCATGTACTTCGACGGTTCGAAGATGCTCGCGGGCACGGGGGCTGGATTCGTCCTCATTTCCCCCAAAGGTGATAAGCTAAATTATGTGCTGCAGATCCACTTCGCCGCTTCCAACAATGTAGCGGAATACGAGGCATTACTGCATGGGCTTGTGCATCGCAGTCTCACTCAGCATTCGCCGACTCCTTTGCCGCGGCGACTCAGATCTGGTGGTACAGCACGTGATGAAGACGTGGGATGCCAAGGATCCCACCATGGCGGCATATTGTGCTGCCGTGCGTCGACTAGAAGGGACATTTTGAAGGTCTCGAACTTCATCATGTTCGCCGAGCTGACAATGAGGCGGCCGACTCCTTGCCAGGATCGGCTCCGCTCGTGAAAAGGTGCCACCTGGAGTGTTCCTTCAGCAACTTTTCCAACCGTCTGTTAAACTGAAGTCAGCAACCGAGTCATCTGGAGTCGGGTTGCCAGACCCTGAACTGGCCCACCCAACCCAGGAAGGCGTCCTGGCGGTTATCCCCCTCTGGACTCAGCCGTTCCTTGCTTACCTTCTGCGTAAGGAGCTTCCTAAGGATCCGACTGAAGCGCGCCACATTGTGTGCCGCGCTCGAGCTTACACCATCATTAACGGTGAGCTTTACAAGCACAGCACCACAGGAATCTTCCAGCGTTGCATCTCGCTGGAGGAAGGCCAAACGATGCTTGAGGAAATCCACTCGGGACTCTGCGGCCACCACGCTTCGTCACGGGCATTAGTCGCCAAAGCTTTCCGCCACGGTTTCTTCTGGCTCACTGCCCATGCTGATGCAGAAGAACTCGTTCGAGACCTGCGAAGGATGTCAGAGGTACGCCCGCCAATCACACATGCCGGCTACCGCGCTCAAGACCATCCCCATCACGTGGCCCTTTACCGTGTGGGGGCTCGACATGGTGGGTCCGCTTAAAACAGCACGAGGGGATTTCACTCATCTCCTTATGGTGGTGGACAAGTTCACTAAGTGGATTGAGGCCAAGCCTATCATGAAACTTGATGGTCCGACTGCCGTTAACTTCATGAAGGGAGTCATCTTTCGATTCGATATACCTCACAGCATCATCACTGACAATGGCAAGAACCTCACTGCCGAAGTCTTCCGCCAGTTTTGCCGGGATCACGGAATCCGAATTGACTTTGTCTCTGTGGCCCATCTGCAGTCCAACGGCCAAGTCGAGCGCTCCAATGCACTCATTCTTCAAGGCATCAAAACCCCCGGCTGTTAGTCCCATTACAGCGGGCCACCGGCTGCTGGATCGACGAGCTTCCGTCTGTCCTCTGGAGTTTAAGGACTACTCCAAACCAGTCGACTGGCTACATGCCTTTCTTCATGGTTTACGGAGCCGAAGCCGTCCTACCGAGTGACATCCTCCACGACTCCCCGCGAGTCACAGCATACGTGGAAGAGGATTCCGAGTCGGCATGACAGGACGATCTTGATCTCCTGGAGGAAGCGCGGGAACTTGCCCTTGCACGCTCGGCCATCTATCAACAGAACTTGCGTCGCTACCACGGTCGCCAAGTTCGGGGCCGAGTCTTTAACAAAGGAGATTTGGTCCTCCGACTCATCCAAGATAAGACGGGCATGCACAAGTTATCTCCGCCTTGGGAAGGCCCGTTCATCATCAACCAGGTGTTGCACAACGGCGCGTACCGACTGGAGGACTCGGCAACTGGCGCAGTCACTGAAAGGACTTGGAACATTGCTCAGCTACGTCCCTTTTTCACTTAAACTTTGTACTTCCAACAGTTCATTGTTTAATTATAAATAAACATTTGTTTCCCTCGAGCGGCACTCGGGAAGCACTTTGTTTCTTCACTTTTATGTTGGACTCCTTTTTGTCCCTTTTCATGATTCAACTACGTTCCCTTGGGCACTCCCGGGGGCTACGTTTAAAAACCAAGTGGCTTAACTTCGGGCAACCCCCGGGAGCTACCTCAACCCACTGGGTGATTTATCACTCGGTACAAGTTATTTTGGATCTCCTAACTTTGTTTCTACACGAGCGTCTAAGTAAACGTGTATGGTACCTAAGGTCCACTCTTCGTCCCCAACTACAGTCGCAACCTGGCTGTCCGGTTGGCAAGAGCAAAAGCTAAAGGTCGGCCTGCACGCGAAAAGATCCGACTCGGTGGAAAAACAAATTCGGGCGAACCAAATAACTTGTGCAAAATAAATTGAAAGCACTTCAATTCAAAGTAAAACTTAGTCTTTACAGCTTTTTACTCGGTATACCGAGAGATATTATATGATAGTTCTATTCTTCTAGAGTCACTTCGATGCGCTCCTCCAGGTCGGTGAACTCGACGATCTGACTCGCGGCGCGGCGGACTCGGGGAAGGAGCTCCAGAGGGTCGACCGGCTTTCCCTCTGCGTCGAGTGGGGCTCCAGCGGATATGCTGGCGACGTCCACGTCGGGATGGTGCGCCAATACCATTGCCAGCGCCATGCCGGCTCCCGAGCGGGCCGCTGACTCCTTCCACTTCTCCACCTCCGCCTAGCCTTGTGAAAGCTTGTCGGCGAGGGCGAAGATACTGGAGCCCACTTCATCGTCGGGCTAGAGCTTGGTGCAAAGGCTCTACACAGCTGACTTCATGCGCTGAACGAGGCTCTTCACTTGGAGGAATCGGTCCTCCACAGTGACGGTACAACTGGACATCAACTCGGTTGTCCAGAGGGCCTCGAGCGCTGACCGGGTGCTGCAGTGCGTGGAGTCGGAGCGCCACATGCCTTGCCTTCTCCTCCAGCTCTGGGCAAGCGTCTGAGTGCGGGTTATGGCAAGGAAGCAGGAAAATGCATAAAATTGACAAAGGACGCGGAGACTTACCGAGTAGAGTCTCATTGGCCTTTTTAAGATACCCCATGAGCTTTCCCTCGCGCTTCTCCCACTCGACGATGGAAGCTGAATGCCGCTTCCGCAAGTCGGTCAAGTTCGTGAGGAGCCTGTCGACTTGCCCCTGGAGCTCACGGTTCGCGACCTTCGTTTCGTCATATTGCGCCACTAGCTGCAGATGCTCCGTCTGCAGCAGGGCGGCGGTCTTCATATTTGCGCGAGTTTCCTGCAGCTCGTTCTCAAACTCGGCCGCTTTGGCATTGAACATTTCTCTTACTCTAACCATCGGGATCGCACCCTTCAGATCCTCCCGAAGTCGGGTGTTTTCGGCTTCGACGTCTGCCGACTCAAGAAGGTCAAGACCCGCAAAACCTTAAGGCAAAGAAGTTGAAGACTCGGATACTTACTCCCGACGGCGGCGAGCTTCTCCTCGAGCTGCCGACTTTTGGCCCTTTCTTCAGCCAACGCCTTCTCAAGGAAGGCGTTCCTCTCCACGAGGTTTGGCTGCTTCCACCGAGTCGGACCGCAGCTTGGACAAGGATAAGTTTCAGGTCAGCATGACCCGAGTTAATAAGTCTCCAACTGTAACACCCTAATTTTCTGAAACCCAAAAATTAGGGCTAACAAAAACTTTTTGCTAGTAATGTTGATTAAAATACACCAAATTCGGAGCATTGGCCTTCTCAAGGAGGAATTGGTCCACCTCAAGCCCCTGATCCCGAGTTAGGTCAAGCCGGCGATGCACGTCGAGTGTGGATTGTCCAGCTCGGTGCATCCGGATGTTTGTGTGCTTGTGTTGCATTGATCTTTGCGATTGGGTTTGTTCTTGTGCCTCTCAACACTCAGGCGACCCTGTTCGATGTTCTTGTAGACGCATAGCTGCGTGTCATGTTAGTCTTTTTGATGTTTTATTGGTGTTTTCAGTGGGTCTTCCGACCCCAGTAATGAAATCAACTGTTGATCATTTTGTTTGTGCAATATTTAAAAACCTGGGATTTCCCTTTCATCCCCTACTATTTTCCCTCTTTTCTACACCGATAACGGAAGCAAAACCTGTGCTGGAACGACGAAGGCCGTTCGCTGCAGAAGACCATGCGGTCCTGTCTCTGATCTTTTTCCCCTAATTTATCCGAATCTCGGGGACGAGATTCCTTTTAAGGGGGGTAGATTTGTAACACCCTAATTTTCCGAAACCCAAAAATTAGGGCTAACAAAAACTTTTTGCTAGTAATGCTGATTAAAATACACCAAGTTAAAAATTTTATTCCAAATCATGTTCCTGTTAAACCCTAAAGTAAGGCAACCAAAAACTTTCCACATGTTTCCACCTCTGTTCCTATTCCTTTAATCCCCGCTCCATTGAAACTCTGTCCGTCAAGGTATGATAACCTTGCCTAACACCTTGTCCCCGAACGTGGCCATTCATCCTTGCAATCTCGCCACGAATACACCTTCGGCATCTCCTTCCCTCCCTCCTCGTCGGTGCAACCTAAACTCTCACCTGCCGCTAAGTGCCCAACGGTACTTCTGTGGGATTGAAACATATACACACCTTGAATCTCTTCCGAATGACCTAATCTTTTGCCACCTACTCCGCTATGATATATCACGAGCATGTGCCCATATATACTGCTTTTAAAAATACGCACATACATCAAAACCCTAACTCATCGTTCAGCTCTGCCACAACCCCACACATATATACATGCACGTATCAATGACAGAAATCAGATCCCGACTCACCGTAACTTCGCATGTCTATTCCATCCACATGCACACTCTATATATGCTAAAATATCCAAGCGTATGTGGACACATACACTCCACACCCTAAATTATTTATCTCGGTAAAACCATAGCCACTACGATTTCTCTCCTCCTCCGTACCGTATGACATGCCAATAACTTTTCACCTTTATCATGTTACCATGCCGGGAGATAAATATTCGTCCCGTTATATTCCCACCAAATAACCATTGATCCATTCATCTTTTACTATAGTCAAAACCCTATTTACCGTTCGCCATACTTACCCATCACTCGGACACGAGTATTATGTCAATCCATGTGTATGTATATGAGTACATATCCTTCCCGGGACCTATGCCACATTTTCTCTCTCCTAGATATACCTCTGGTATACCCCCTAAATGTTGGCCATCTCCTCCATATGAAGATTCAGAAATTCGTGAACCTACGTATAGTATTAACCCATTCCATTTGCCGGTAATTGTTTCTCCAACCCGACTAGGATATATATATATATATGCGCATGTGCATGTTTTATATGCAGATGCATGTACTCGCAGTGCTCCTCTTGCCAGCTCATGCACCGAGCACTGAGATATTTTTTTCCCAGTTCCCCTACCGTGCACCCTTGAACCTGTGCTTGTTGCCACTAACATGCTACCAGGTCTATTTCCGACTGCCATGTCCCCTACCCTGCTCACACTTTTTCTCATCTCTTTGACCCAACCAAGTTGTCCCATCTCTTTTCTCGGCTCACTTCCTGTTGAATACTGTGCAGGCCACCTCCTCTAGCAGCAGGCGTCTGGTCCTTGTGCTCTACAGCACCAGGTCACCATCTCTCCTTGCTTTAACCACCAGCACCTAACCCCTGTGATTTACAGCACCAGCAGAAATTTCTGGGCCACGTCGCATGCCCAAACCAGCACCCATGTGCGCAGGCAGTGTCCTTCTCTCTTCTCTTTTCTTTTCCATCTGCAGTTGAACCAGCAAGCTGCCACCAATCTCTTCCTTGCTGCTTTTCCTTACTACAACCCAAACTACTCTATGCTATTAATGCCTGGTCAGCAGCAGCAAAATATGGCACTATTCCACCAGCACGTCCCCTCACAGCACAAAGCAAACCAGCACTCAACTTTCTCTTTTTCCTGCCACCTTTTCTCTATCCTGTAGTGCATGCCCCCTGTTTTCCTTGCTCCTCTTTTCCCTACTGCCATGCCACCTCCCATCAACTCATCTCTGAACACCTCCAGCAGCAACCTGAGCACTCATTTCCTTTCCTGCTTCACCCCACGGCAGTTACTGCCCTCCTTTAAAGCCATACCGAGCTGCTCTATTTACCTTTCCAGCTCACTGTCCTTTTCTCTCCACTGCTGAAACCTCCATCTATCTCTTTTCTCCTTCTTTTCCTCAATGCAGCTCGAGCTCCCTGCGTGCTTCTCCCTCCTCTCCTGCTGTAGCACCAGTCAGCATAACTACTTCCTATAGCGTTTGACACCCACCACCACAGCATGCAACACCTACCCGTTGACTCACCATCCCCGCATGCAACACATCTCTAGCTGAGCTGCCTCCTTCTCCCTTCCCTGCCGCACGCCACGGCATTAGTGCCCCATTTCCCATTCAAGAGCAGCCGAGCTCAACACCAAGCCCGAGCAGCTCCCTGCCTCTCCACTTTCTTCCCATGGCTGAGCCTCTTCTCCTCCAACACCATTTCTTCCCCAAGAAACCGAGCTCCCTGCCTCATTTCTTTGCTCCCCGAGCTCACTCCTCCACTTCTCAGCTCATTCGTGCTCCCCTTCAAGCCAAATGCTCAAGCCCTTTGCTCTTCTTCCTCCTGGACCAGTCGGCCAAGCAGCGCCCAGCTCCCCTCCTCACTCTACCCCTCTTCCCTAAAGACACGGCAAAGGCTCCATCCACTACCGCAGCTGCTTCTCCAGCAAGCGCCCGAGCAACCCCAGCAGCAGATCCTCTCCCCAAGCTTCCGAGTGTTCCTCAACACGAGCTCCCCTTTCCTCCCTTGCTCCTCCCTTCCCTGAGCCCCAAGCCACCCGAACTTCCTCCCCTGTTGCCGCACCCCTCCCTTGCCTCTCTCTGCCACTGCACTAAACATGCTACCGCGGCAGCTCACAGCAGCTACCACCGCCCCTTTTCTCCAGCCGTGGCAGCCCAAGCCCCTGCCGCTGCAGCCAAGCCTCTACCGCTGCCCTCCCCGAGCAACCGAGCTGCTGCCGCGGCAGTTCTTCCCCCACCGCGGCAGCACTGCGGCAGTACCGCGGCAACTCTTTCCCGCCGCGGCAGATCCTTCCCCCACCGCGCCAGTACCTGCCCCGCTGCGGCAGTTCTTCCCCCACCGCGGCAGCACTGCGGCAGTACCGCGGCACCTCTTTGCCGCCGCGGTAGATCCTTCCCCCACCGCTGCAGTGCCTGCCCCGCTGCGGCAGCCTCTCTCCCACCGCGGCAACCACCTTCCGCCGCGGCAGCTCGCGACAACCCCGCTGCCACCATTTATCTGCCGCGGCAAGCTACTGCCGCTGCTCCCTTACCTTGCCGCGGCAGACCACTCCCGCTGCCGCTGCCTCTTTTTCCTGCCACGGCAGCTTGCAGCACAGCCTCTGCCCTTGCCTCGCCGCGGCAGCCCCGCGCCGCTACTTTCTCTACCGCGGCAGCTCAAGACACTGCCGCTGCCGCCTCACTCCTGCCGCAGCAGCTATTTCCCCACCGCGGCAGTACGGCGGTGGCCCATGCTGCCACTTGCTCTCACCGCGGCAACATCTTCTCCGCCGCGGCAGACCCATTTCCTACTGTGGCAACCTCTTTCTCCGCCGCGGCAAGCTATCCCCACCGCGGCAAAGCTATTCCCCGCCGCGGCGAAGCTATTCCTCACCGCGGCAAGCCCTTCCCTCATCGCGGCAGCCTCTTCCCCCTACCGCAGCTCCTTTCTCCTGTCACGGCAAAGCCCTGCCGTAGCTGCCTTGCTCCTAATCAATTCATATATAAGCATGTATGTCTATTCCTTTAGCATAGTTTAAACTTGGTTAATCCCTTGACACGTTTAAACATATCATGCCATGTTAGTTCAGTATACCCTTATTTTTGAAGTCTTTTACACCATAATAACAATGATGGTTTTGAAAACCTAATGATTGCGAGTCAGCTATTATATGCATGCATGCATATGTATGTGCACTTATGTCATTTTTAAACCTTGCTCTAACAAGTTTATAGAGATTTCTAAAACTTTGAAACATGAATAATGTCCTCGGAACCCAACCCTTATATGAAAGCTAACAGCTTATAAAAGCTAATGTGATCCTAATTATGTAAACCCTAGTTTTCTTATACGTAAAAGCCCTTACCTCATGTGTCATTGATTCCATCGCGTCATTTTGAAAACCCTAACACCCTTCTGGGGTCAGTGCATGGTTTTAAATACTGCTTGAATGAATTCTGGTTCTTAAACGGTTCTTCCTCGCACCGTTGGTGATTCGTTGTTTTTCCCGACGTGTAGATGCGACGTTACGAGTTACGCGCGAAGGATCTTGGAACACAGTCGTAGCAATCCCGATACCGGCACTCGGCCAATATTGCCAGGCAAGCATTCCCACCTTGATCATGTTGAATGCCATATGTGTGAAATCATAATTATTTTGTTTGCGAACTCTGCATGCTATGTGGATATTAACAATATTTTATGTAGAAGTAGCTACACCCATTAGTTGCATGATACTTAGGTCTGAATATCTGACCTTCGTAACCCTAGGTATAATGGTCGGTTGTCCCATGACCGACAAGATTATTAAGGCTATAGGCATTAGCCACGCTTAGCCCGGCTGTAGCTAAAACCCAACTTTAACCCGATTTTGCAAACCCCATTGGGTCATGGGAAAGAAAACCCTCGGATGACATGTGTTATCCGAGGCGGCATTTGAAAGACATGTTTGTCAAAACCCTAAATGAAACTGGAGATGATTTCGATTCGGGTGAGAATGCTAAGGGCAGCCTGAGGCTGTAGAGTATCGGATGGAGCCATGTTCATCCGGGACGACATGGTGTTGGAAAATGGAGTCTTACTCAGATTAGTTAAGGACCGAGCCCAAGCGCCGCTAAACCAGTTCCCCCACCGTACGTCCACATGTCCTTTATGGGAAGGACTTGACTCGGTAACCCGCCTAATATTAGGGTTCAGACCCGTGGGAAGTAGAAGGTAGTGCTAGGTAGGATATGGATCCCTAGAGAATCTCCACGATGCTACATGGGTAGAGATTCTTAGTGAGCTCCATTTAGACGTGGGTAAAGATTCGACACAAAGATGAGCATTTCTCCGGATTGTGGTGTCAGGCTGCTTGGGCACAATCGGAGTTGAGGTAAGTCTCATTTAGCGGGTCCAGCTCTAGTATTAACGCAGACAAAGGGTTTCGTTGCAATAACCCTGCCAGCACACCTCGCGAAGTGTGCCCACTGGTACCTGGCAATAAGGGGGACTTGCATCTTGTGGGTAAAGCCGTACAACCTCTGCAGAGTGTTAAAACTATTCGAATAGCCGCGTCCTCGGTCATGGACATGAACTGGCAAGGCCACACACTGGTTAGACTAAGTTTTGGTTGCGAAAGTTGGGGAAAGGGATTAAGGACATGGGCATGAGGTGTCCACAAGGTGCAATTTAAGCTACGCGGCTGGTAGCAAGGAATTGCAGAAGGAGGATGCTAGCCGTACTATCCGGGATAGTACGGGCTAGGTATCGAGTTAAGTGGAGGCTAGCCGAGCTGTCCGGGATAGCACGGGCTGTGCTCTGCGTTGAGGAGGCCGGCTGTACTATCGGGATAGTACGAGCTGAGCAATGAGATAAGGAGGCTAGTCATACTGCCCGGGGTAGTATGTGTTGGAAATATGCCCTAGAGGCAATAATAAATTGTTATTATCATATTTCTTGTTCATGATAAATGTTTATACTCCATGCTATAATTGTATTAACCGGAAACATAATACATGTGTGGTTTTATAAACAACACCGTGTCCCTAGCAATGCCTCTATCTGGCTAGCTCATTGATTAAATGATGGTTAAGGTTTCCTAATCATGGACATGTGATGTCGGTTAATAACGGGGTCATGTCATTAGGAGAATGACATGATGGACAGACCCAAATTAAGTTAGGCAATTCGATCACGTCACAAAGTTCATATTGCATAGCTTTCCATTGTTAAATGTTCCGATCCTTAGACCATGAGATAATGCCACTCTCTGGTACCGGAAGAATGCTTTGGGGGCATCAACCGTCACGCCGTAACAGGGTGATCATAAAGGTGTCTTTCAGGTATTTCGGAAAGTACTTGTTGGGTTGTATGTATCGAGAGTGGGATTTGTCCATCCATGTGACAGAGAGATATACTCTGGGCCCACTCGGTAAAGCACATTCTGTATCGCTTGCAAGCACGTGACTAAAGAGTTGGTCACAGAGGATGTGGCATTACGGAACGAGTAAAGAGTACTTGCCGGTAACGAGATTGAACTAGGTATGGTGATACCGACGATCGAATCTCGGGCAAGTAAAATATCGCGAGACAAAGGGAATGGAATATTCGACATCGTGGTTCAAACCGATAAAGATCTTCGTTGAATACGTGGGAGTCATTATGGACATCCAGGTCCCGCTATTGATTATTGATCGGAGAGGTGTCTCGATCATGTCCACATATTCCCGAACCCGTAGGGTCACACACTTAAGGTTCGTTGACGCTAGGGTATAAAATGAGATATTAATATGGTGAGACCGAAATTTTGTTCGGAGTCTCGGATGGGATCCAGGACGTCACGAGGAGTTCCGGAATGGTCCGGAGATAAAGATTCATATATGGGAAAGTATTTTTAGGGTTCCGAAAAAGTTCAGGATTTTTCCGGTATCGTACCGGGAAGGTTTTAGAAGGTTCCAGGGGTCCCCGGGTGGGGCCCACTTATCCCGGAGGGGTCCACATGGACCAAGGGTACTGCATGAACAGTACACACGTGAATAGTGTCACGTGAACAGTAACCCCCCTTCCTAGATGGATAAGATCGATATCCCTTAAAAATAGGAGATAAGATCGAAAGGGGAGGCTTTACTTGGAGGAGGGTACTGTTCACGCGCGTACTGGTACTATTCCTCCTCCTCCAAGTTTCCTCCTCTATATAAAGGAGGGGAGGGGCAGCCCTCCAGAGAGATCCATCCCAGCCGCCGCCTCCCTCTCTCCCATCTCCTCTCTCTCGTGCGCAGCGCTTGGCGAAGCCCTGTCCGCGGAGAAACCCCACCACCTCCACCACCATGCCGTCGTGCTACCGGAGTTGATCTCATCTACCTCATCTCCCGCCTTGCTGGATCAAGAAGGAGGTGACGTCTTCGAGCCGTACGTGTACACATCTCGGAGGTGCCGCTCGTTGCGGTGCTTGATCGGATTGGAAAACGAGAAGATCCCTCTCGCGGCTGGGAGGTATAACCTAGCTGCGAGAGGCTGCGGGCTTCATCAACAACGGTCAAATTCTCCGCTGCGTTGACGTGTTCATCGAGGGTATGTAAATATGATCTGTCTCTCGTTGCAAGCTTCTTCTAGATTGGATCTTGGTTTTCTAGATTGGATCTAGGTTTTCGTTTGCATCTCGTAGGAAATTTTTTGTTTTCTATGCTACGAATCCCGTCAGTATGGACTGGGTCCTCACATGTGATAAAAAGAAGGTAGCCGGGTCTACCTCAAGAGAAGTTTTTGTTGCTTTGAACTGTTCAGATTTACAAAACTGCTTTGGAATCTATTATTCCCATATTTAAATTGAAAACTTACATTTCCGCACAACAAGCAACTTAGGTCAGAGCTGTTCCTTGATCTACTCCCTGCATGAAATATCGCCGTATATTTCCTCCTGTGGGAATAGCTTGCGAGTACATTCCATGTACTCACCTGGCTTGTTGATTTGGCCAGACGAAGGAGACATCAATTCCGTAGATACGATTACGATTGCGAAAGCTAGGGCGTAACCCCAGTTAGTTGCCTGTCGGCGGGGGGTTGGCGGTAGAGCAGGGCACCATGTGTGGCACCCTGGTGAGTCCGGATCACTCCTTGGTTAAGTTCCTGAGGAGCTCCATAAAATCACGATCCGAAAGCTCCTCAGACGAGACCCTGGTCGAGTCGGACGCACCCGAGTACTCCCACATTGGGTGCGCCCTGGCCTGCAGTGGTTGGATCCGCCAACTCAGCCAAGTCACGATGAGGTCGACTCCAGTGAGCCCCTTCTCCTGGAGTCGTTGAATCCTCCTCGTGAGCCGCTCGATCTCCGGCATCTCCGCGCTGGAAGGCTTGGCACCCCAGCGTTTCTGCCACACCAGCGGGCCCGCGACGTACTTCGGCAGACCCTCCTGTGCAGTCGGAGTGCGCTCATCCGGGCAGTAAAACCACCCATCTCGCCACCTCCACACAGTGTCGGGGAACTGCATCTTGAAGTACTTGCCACCGGACTTCACCTGGATGCCGGCTCCGCCGCAGATGGAAAAACGCCCGCCCGCCTTGATCGGTTGCGCCTTCACCACGAACGTCTTCTTCCACAGTCCCCAGTGAGGCCGGGTTCCCAAAAAACATTCGCACAGCGTGATGAAACACGCGATGTGCAGAATGCCATTGGGGCTAAGGTGGTGGAGTTGAAGGCCGTAGAAGTGGAGAAGACCGCGCACGAAGTCGTGGGGCGGTAGCGACAATCCCCGCTCGATGAACGGGATGAGCAGCACCCGCTCGTGATCATGTGGAGCGGGACCCGGCTCCTGGAAAGGCGCCCTCCAGTTGCTGATCGAACGCGGCGGCAGCATTCCCACGGTGGAGAGGCTGACAAGAATGTCGTCGGTCACCACCGAAGGGACCCAGTCGCCTTTCTTCCAATCGTCAGGAAGCGCGGCGGCGGAGGAGGAGCCGGTGTCGATCTTCTTTCCTTTGGCGACGTGCGACATGGTCGAAGGCGGTGGCGGATCGAGTGTTTTCTCGGGAAGGAAAGAGAGTGCGTGGCGGAAAAGCTCTGGAGGCGAAGGGGTTTAGCGCGAGAGGAAGACGAAGGCAGGGAACCGCGGTCTCCCTACGCCCGCTTTTATAAAGGAGGGAGGCGAACCGTTGACAGTCGTGTGCCACACGTGGCGGCAAACCGCCACGGCAACCGTTGTCCCACGCGCGCGATCCCGCGGGATTCAAGGCGCCTTTTTCGCCATGACCCATCGTCCCAGGCATCCTGGCCGGCGAGCATTACGTCAGCAGCCACCCCGCGTGCACCGCACGCGTGATTCGAGGCGCAATCATAACAAACCGTCGCTTCGGACGCCCCATGAAGTCGCAGCAGCAGCAGCGGATGTCTCACGCACGCCTCGCACGGGACTTGAGGTGAAATCATCACGCTGCAGTGCCGCAGGCGCTCTGTCCAACCGACTGCGCGCATTAAATGCTGAAGCAACGTCGTGTGCAGTCAAGACGGCTCCGTGCGACCACAAGCCGGTTTTGACCGGGTTCGGCTCGATCAAGTCGAATTGCACCCGGACGCCGAGTTAGCTTGAAGTCGGCTCGGCTCACTGAGTCACATCACGAGCTGTGCCGACTCCATCAAATAATTTCGAGGTATACCAACTGTACCACTCGAAAAGCAGATCAAATCTGCAAAAAGGGGTATCGATGACCAACCCAACAGGGTTTCGCAGGTCACTCGGCAACACCCAAGCTAAGGACGAACCCGGCATCCACAGCGGTACAAGGTGGTCCCTGATTTAGAACCAGACGCCACAGCGACGCAAAATGGTTTTTTGGTTTGGGACTTAATGCCGGAGTTCAAGGACTTGGTTTCGAAGCTGAAGGTCGAAGGCGTCCCTCCTGCGGGCACAAGTTAGCAACGATCCACTCGGACAAGCCCAGACGCTATTTCGGGTTCACTCGAAATTTATGATACGCCTCCCGGAAGGCCACTAGCCGACTTCCACAGCAGGAAAGCGTGGGTATCACTGAAACTCCCCACACTTAGCACAAACTTAATCTTTTTTCAGGTATCACGGGAGTCCATCAAGGTCTCTCCACCAGCGACTTGAGAATATGCAACTTGCTCACCAGTCGGCATCCGTGTCGAGACCTTGAAGCACTCGGGGGCTACTGACGGGGGAAACCCCTCCGGGTAGGCCCAGCACAGGGAGTCGGCCCAACAGGCTCGGGGAGTTCCATGGAGGCCCACTCGGATGGAGGCCCAAGCGAAGCCCACACGGAGGCAACGTCCGGGTGTCATCAAGGCTGGCGTTACAACCTCATCAAGGCAGGTGTTTTGCTGGCGTGAAGGCTGGCGTTACTCGAAGAGTTATGTAGAATAAAGACACAAATTAAAGAACGCAGTTACAGTAGCACGGCCGACTGTCCGAGTCGGCATATGTAAAGCCTATATAAAGCAAGGCAAGAGCCCCATGCAGGGGGCTGGCTAGACTCGCATTGTCTTCTACCTCTAGACAAGAACAACCATCATCTCTCTGTAACCCTTCTCGCACAAGACCAGCAATACAATCAGTAGGAGTAGGGTATTACCTCCGTCATTGGAGGGCCTGAACCTGGGTAAAATCTCTTATGTGAACCCGCTTAGATCTTCCACTTGTGCTCCCCCAAGTCCTACTAGAAATGTATATTGCCGCGAAATCCCCGCGACAGAATCTGTGTAGCAGACATTATAAATTTTTTAGAGCCTAGTGTATGCTATCACATTTTTGGCACTCATATTATGGTTTTGATGTATGAAATCCATGCGCGGAGTGCAAGTTAGATGGAAATATGTTCTTTGTTACTCATGTCATGGTATTCACAAATGGAACCTACGCGCAGAGTACAAGCTAGAGGTCAATTTATTACTCATATCATGGTTCTTGGATGGAACCCATGCACATAGTACGACATATGTGAGAATCTATTTGATGTTATACATGAAACTATAACTCATGGCATGGTATTCCAAGAACCCATATGTAGAGCATAGCACGTGACTAACATTTGTGTTATGTTCCCTCAACATTAGTGATTTTCTCACTCATCTTGGTTTGTATCCACTTTAAAGGACCGAACCTAGGACGAGGACTTCATCCCACCCAACCTTGGTTTGTATCCATTATTAAGAACTGAACCTAAAGCGAATTTTACAAGGGCTTCACTCCTGTCAACCATTGATTTGTATCCACATAGGGATTGAACCTAAGAAAGAGACACAAGCGGTTGTTTTGGTTTGTATCGCTAGGGGACCAAAACAATGAGGAAAACAAATAGCAAAAAGGTGGTGCTCTTTGATTTGTACCGTGATGGTCAAAACTAAGGGCAAGACATCAATAAGAAATAGAGACAAATGCTTTTTGATTCATACCGTGATGGCCGAGTAAAAGTTCGAGAGAGGGAGATGGGAGCTCTTGATTCATACCGCGATGGCTGAATGTAAGGGCTAGAGAAGAACGTGATTCTCACCTTCTTAGAGCACCAAGCCTTCCTCTTCTTTCTTTCTCTGAGCCTTCACATTTGTGTGTTGTGT
This sequence comes from Stipa capillata, assembly GCA_019208055.1. NCBI lineage: Eukaryota > Viridiplantae > Streptophyta > Magnoliopsida > Poales > Poaceae > Stipa > Stipa capillata. Next base: position 900,927 of record JAGXJF010004719.1, read on the forward strand.
GCTTTTGGATTGAACCGAGGGTAGAGCTTCGACACCGAATGAATCCAAAGCCACCTCTTCTCATGTTTGTGTGTTGTGTGTTTTTGGCGTGACCCGAGAGCAGAACTTCGGCACCGAATGAATCTAGAGCCACCTTGTGTTTGTTGAATGATCTCCTATTTATAGAGGATGGGACACTGCCTCTTGTGGAGGTTACAGCAACTCTCTCTTGATTTTTTCTTTCTCTGTACTTGCTTCTTTGTAATAGCATCCGAGTGCTTAACTGACCTTTGCCACAATCTAGCAGGACGTGTGCCTTAACTAACCCTTTTATTGTACACGTGCAACGTTCATCTTTACAATATGTATACGGCGTAAAAAAACACAATCTATACTGCATTACATCGAAGGAAACAACGGTAGTGGCACACGGGCACGGCCAAAGCATGGCGTGGGTGCAGCGGTCACGCGTGGCACAGATTCAGAAGAGAGGGGCGTTGGAGGGTACAACAGTGGCAATGGTGAGAAATTATCTATTAACTTTAAGTAAGGGTAATGGTGAGTAATTACTATCAACTTTAAATGAATGATATGGTAGATAATTTTTAGGTGGCAGACCATCAAACTAATATTAGTCATTAGATAATTACGATCGAACGGTGCAGACTGAGTCGAAGATAAAAAAAAACTCTCTCTTTTATAAGGTGTAATAGATACGTGTTACTTAAATATATTGATGCATTTGGCCTATCAAGTGGGCCATGCTCGAATAGACAACAGGTGGTTCATTGCTTATATGCGTACACCAATATGCATGCACATCTACGGTCAAGGAGGCCACGATTCACTCCTTCCAATCAACGTGGGTCTGCTGTAGGAGTTACGTGTGGCTACTATGTGGCCTTGTGTCCGTCCTTTAATTTGACCAATTCCATTTAAGCATAACCACAGATCTACTCCTTAACATGAATGAACCGTGGGACCATCCTTACAGCCTCTTTGACAACATTAGAGAAGTGGAATAGGAGTTTAGAGAAGGCACTTTGTTAAGGGATTAATTATAGAAAGTTGATTTTTAGTTCCACTCCCTTATTTAGTATATTAGTAGGGTATCCGTGCGTTACAATGGAAGCTCAAATAGTAGAACAACATCTCATGTTTTGACCAAAACCATAAGTCCATAACAAATATACTGCTTTTCCTTACAACGATCTAATAGTAGAGTGCTCGTACAACACACATGCACACATATAACAAAATTTACACACATGTGTGGGGGAAGGAACAGCACCAGTAAGCCAGCTAACTCAGAACATAAAGATTGGATTCTGTTGTTCAATAAGATAATAAATTTCAGCAGAGTAAAAAACTAACTCAGAACATAAAAATTAGAGTATGTTTAGCAGAGTTTGTTGAGAGTTACGTAAAGATTGGAGTTTGTTTAGCAGAGTTTGTTGAGATTTGGAGAGTTGGTTATGGGAGGGTGTGACACCACCATCACCACAGCCACTGAAAGAGCATCTAGGCCTCTAAGTGGTTTGATGGTTAATGCCAACTCAATTTGGGATCTAACATTTACAATGAGTGTAAGCAGGTTAAACAGGTTCCAGGAAGAAGGGTCATCAAGGGAATGATGACCACCTAAAAAGTTCAAAGGTGGTTTCCAGGACAAAGGAATGGCTGTGCTAGGCAACTGTGTCACAGTTGTGAAGAAGCCGGTGCTGTGCAAGGAGTTACAAGTAAGGTGATGGTGGCTTGATGCGTCAAGGGCCGTGAATACAGTAGGTGGCAAGTAAAGTCTAGATTTGCTAGTTTCTTTGAGTCCATAGGAAACACCCGTACTATCAAGAGGGATGAAGTAGTAATAATCTGTGGAGAATCGTTTGCTCAATGCTCAGGGTGTTGGACAGTGGCACTGATGCTTTGAGGTCAGTGGCCCTGTGTCAACAGTTTTGCACAAGTGTGAAACTAGTTTTTGTTAGCACTCAGCAGTGCTAGCAGTAGAAAACCCTAGGGGTTAGAGTCACCGGCATGACACAGCTGTGTCACAGGTGGTCTAGCGCTCTATGACTCAGGTACATCTCTGTACCAGGGGAGAGCTTGTAAATGCTAAGGGACCTGCACTGCGATCTGCACTGCGATGGTTTGTCTGCTGAGTCAGAAGACTGTCGGAGGTTCTCTCCTTAGCAGGGATCAGAGTAGTTGTATGCTGAGGGCATGTCATGTGCCAGGACCAGGCTGAGTAGTGCTGCTACGTCAGTTAAGGGTTTCACCTATGTCAGCCTCCGGTGACACAGATGTAGGTCTGCCCGAGCCAGTTATAGGTTGGGCGTAGTGTGCAGCTGTGTCACCAGTGCCTGTCACCGGTGGCTCACTTAATCCTACGTGGCAACAGTGTAACGGTTGGGTTCCTGCGAACCCTATAAATAGAGGACCAGGGGAGGTTTTCGACCTTAACCAACCAACCAATAAAGTACATCCTACCGTTGCAAGCCTCTTTCACTCGGAACAAAAGCAAACCTTCCTAAGAGAGTTAGAGTCACTGAGCAAAAGAGCATTTGGTTTCTCCAAGATTCGTTGCTGCTGAATCTATTACTCTTGGAGTGTTTACTCCTAGATAGGTGTAGGAGTTGCTGGTATCACCCAAGCTTGTGTGGGCTGAACCAGTAGTCTGTGAAGGTGATCTGAAGTCTACCTGCTGCAAGGCAAATGACTTCCACAAGCAAAGCAAGGGGCCTGATTGTCAGGTACTCGGAGAACAAGCACGATTCAGTGTTGGCTATCTCTTCGGAGTAGTCTCTCCAACGGAGACATACCTCTCTGAGAAGAGCAGGGAACTTCGGTGAAAAACACCTTGTCTCTGAGTACTTACTGCATTTCTTAGAGTACTTGCTATTCTTGCATGCTTGTGTGATCTTAGACTTACTCTGTTCATTTTTTTATCTGTGCTATCTTAGCTGTGTCACAGTCGCTATTGATCATATCTCTCACCTGTGTCAGCTACCTGTTACACAACCAGCTAGGTTGCACATTATTTCTAAGTCCTTAGCTCACCTGTGTTAGCCACCTGTGTGACAGCCATGTGTTAATTCATGCTTAATATCTTGCTTGTGCTGCTCATCTGTTATACAGTTAGCTCACTCTGCTTCTGACTAAGGCCTAATATGTTCAACAAAGTTAAAAGAAGTAATTTTAATTAGCCTCCTATTCACCCTCCTCTAGTCGGCACCTTCGGTCCTTTCAGCCACCAACTTAAATTTTAAATTGGAGTATGTTAGCAGAGTTTGTTGAGAGTTACGTAAAGATTGGAGTTTGTTTAGCAGAGTTTGTTGAGAGTTGGAGAGTTGGTTATGGGAGGGCATGACACCACCATCACCACCATCACCAGAGTTGGAGTCTGTTTAATATAGAAAATTTGAGTTGGTGGCTGTGGTGATGGTGGTGTCACGCCCTTAAAGAAACCAACTCTCCAACTCTCAACAAACTCTGCTAAACAGGCTCCAATCTTTACGTAACTTCAACAAACTCTGCTAAACATACTCTAATCTTTACATTCTGAGTTAGTTTTTACTCTGCTAAAATTTATTATCTTACTGAACAACATAATTCAATCTTTACGTTCTGAGTTAGCTGGCTTGCTGGTGATGTTCCTTCCCTCACACATGTGCGTAAATTTTGTTATATGTGTACATGTGTGTTGTACGAGCACTCTACTATTAGATCATTGTAAGGCAAAATAGTATATTTTGTTATGGACTTATGGTTTTAGTCAGAACATAAAATGTTGTTCTACTATTTGAGATTCCGTTGCAATACACAGGCACCCTGCTAGTATATATAGTAAAGATGATAGGAATTACTAGTGCGAATTTAAGAGGAAAGTTTCTTCTCATGTTTGGCTAGTGATAAATCATGAGGAATTAGCTTATAGAGGATAACATAAGTTATAATGAGGGGCTGAAATGATCTCTAGAGAGCAATTCCCTCTCAGTTCCTACCCTCTCCTTCTTATTAAAATAGTGGGAGTTAGACTCTCAACTTTGATGTTTTATCCCTCTTAAATTCTTATGTCCACCAACCAACCAATTGATTTTATAACTCACCTCCTTCAAACTCTTATTTCCTCTCGCCCAACCAAACATACTCTCAGTCATTGTTAAGTTGACTAATTGCAGAGGCATTTAATACCTGCATGCGTGGAGTTTCCTCAGTAACCTTATTGCCAGTTGGTTGATCAACCAGCTAAGTGTTGGGCTCAAATTATTATTCTTGATTTAATCTGTAATTAGAGGGATGCTTAACTACCTCATGCATGCGGCTTATTTTCAAAAAAAAATCTCATGGCTTGAGAGCAAGGTTATTTGAGCTGCACGAGACCCATGCTCCTTTCTTTTAACTGAATAAATAGAAAGATATTTAATCTCCATGAGGTAATGAGTATAGAATCAAGCATACACTACTCTTGAGCTGAAAGATGCACTTGTAGGTAATTAATTAGTTGGGAGAATTATTAACCCCATGCACGAGTGCGAAGAGATATCCTCCCTGTGTTATGTATCACTGATATTTGATTGATGATAAAAGTGTATACTTTACGTATGCCAACCTTTTCTTGGCAATGAGGCGTTTGGCCGATGGTTATTTGTTTCATTTCATTGGCTGATGTTAAAATGATTATTTTATAATATTTTAATAATTTTGCATAGTAACAGATTTTAGATGTAAAAATCTATTTATTATTATTATTATTATTATTTAATTGTAGGTCTACGCCAGAATCGATGTCTACAAACATATAGCAATATTTTCAATATCATCAATTGGTATTTTTCAAATGTAATATATCCCTTCCTTTTATGCTAAATATCTAAATGTAGAAATCACTAATTCCTATTTAAGAGTCATGGTCACTATGTTTAGTTTGGACCATTGGATCAAAAGGAACAGGCATTCTAAAATAGTTTAAGAGTGTTTTAAAATTTATCTAGAGTGTTTAAATGAGAATTGTCCATATCTTGCGGTTGCTAGACATTTATGTCATTATCTGTTGCATCACTCTGGTAGGATCGCTCCACAATAGATTAGAAAAAACAAGAAGTATAGATTGGCCAAATGGGAGGTGGTTTGCAGTTGACAAGGTCATTGGATTTGGGGTTGAGAATCAAAGCTAGTTTTACTGGCTGAATGGTTGTTCAAAACTGGTGAATGAGGATAGAATCTGATAGTAATCGTTGAGAAACAAATATTTAGCTAGGATAACATTGTTGCAAGTCATTTTTAAAGTAGGTGACTGCCACCTTTGGCCAACCTGATGAAAGGGAAGAAGAAATTTTTGTCTCTTTTGAAGGCGGAGAGGTTAGATTCTGGGAGGTTGTTTGATACGGGAATGTCTGTAAATGTGCAATGCACTTGTTGTATACCATATTTTTGGATAAAAACAAAAATTTGCTCTGGTTGTAGGCCCTGTAACTTTTCCTTCAGAAGGGCTCTAGTGGGGAAGGAATTTAGAGGCCTGGAACGTGTTGATTCTTAGATGTTCGTTTGTTACATGGGGCCGATAGGCTTAGTGGCTTTGGTTGGAATTGAACTCTCAAGCCATGTCGGTTGGACACGGAATTGCCCATGTAGGAATAGGAATTGGAAAAAAGAATTGCTCTTCAGACAAAGATCACTTCTCACTCCTTGTAAGATACATTAGGATGACTTACAAGCTACAAATGAATTCTTCAAAATCCATCATCCCTCCTGCAACCAGGGAACGACTAAAATGCAAATTCTCATGTGTAATAGTGTTGCCAAACACTGCCTTTTCTTGCGCGAATAGTGTTCTCTTTACCCTGATTGCTACATCAGCTAAAGAAACATACGCAGAGACAAAAACATTCACATCGATGTCTCACAAACTGCAAAACGACTCGAGTAACTTCGGAGGAACAGAAAGCAATAGAGCATAGCCAACCCAGTAGCTACCGCAGGCCTTTGGAACCTTTGCACGGCAGAAAAGAGGCCAGCCAGTCGAGCCCTGCACAAATGATATTATCAGATCTGAAACTCCAGAAAACCCCAGGCCCAGCCATAAAGAGTACCCTCCAATGCACGGCTGCACCCCACCGGCCATCGTAGCTCCATGCCCAGCGGCGACTCTTTCGCCGCCGCCGGGCACGTCCCCGCCGACTCATCCTCCTCTAATCCAGCCTCTCCTAGGTAGATAACCCTCTTGATTCTTGAACCATCTATTTTATCCATGTACCTCCTCAACAGTAAACCCCTACACCCCGCTCCAGGCGTTCGAGTCCGGCGACGCCACCGTTACCGACCTCCTCAACGCCGGCTATGCCAACGCGGTAGGCGACGCTGCGATGTCCGGCGCAGCGGCTGTGGTCTCCGAGCAGCTGCTCCGCGAGGTGCACGTGTTCCCAGTGGCGGAGGGATGGGGGACTGGCAGGGGCCCGGGCTCCCCCCATGATCCAATAAGTACATACATATGACCATTATAGCTTTTCTATTTTAAATTTGTTATAAAAATTATCATAATTTGGTCTCTCTTATCAATTTTGGTGCATTATATAGTTTATTTGGTCCTCTTTGTCTCTTATTCCTGGCTCCGCCATTGCCTCGTGCCCGTCCTCGAATCAGGTCCGCGTGCTGCGAACGCAACATCCTCAACTGTGCTTGTCATTGGTCTCCGAGTGATATTTTCGTGTTGCGATCTCCTGATTCTGTTGACATCTTGTGATAGATGGCCATAGACGCGTTCTGTCTAGAGCTTCCGAAACCTGTGGCGATGCTTGGGGTTTGGATGGGGAATTGCTGGGACATCGCCAGAACTATCATTGAGTTATTTGTGTCAAATTTGCAGCCCGAGGGACATGCTCTCCATTCTCTGCGAGGTCAGTCACGCATGAATTTGTTTGTGCTAGCTAAGTCCTGGCAATGAATTCTATGTAAAGTTCTTTTTAAAGGAAGCATATATAGTTGTAAAAGGTTAGTGGGCTAGTAGGGAATATTGCTGGACAAACTGATTCTGAGTTGTGACAATAGATTTTTGTGGGGGCATGACATATAATCGATGGCGTCACAGTGGTTGCTTCTCCACCGATATTCTTCCGTGCATAGCAGCTCTCTGATTCGATCAGAGTTAATGAGATATGACATGAGCATGTGTGGTATTAAGATTGAAATAGATAAAATTTATAAAAAGTATCAAAATAATGATGAGAACAACCACCAAAAAAAGAAAATATTTGATGAAACCAACAGCGAATTCTTTAAGCACGACCTTAAAAAGTATGAGGGGTTGTCACTCTCTCACAACACTCATATGTTTTAGAACCCTCGGATCCTTACTCTATACACGAATTTAATGCTAAAGAAACATAGTCTCTAATCATCTCTTGTTTGCACTTTACTCTTAGATTGCATGATTGCTTGGTTTGGGTCCCTATGACTATTCCTTCATAGGTTTATATAGGTTCCTATATAGCCTCTTTCAAAACAAGGAGATCTTCGAATCCTAGTAAATTTCCTTTAGGATTTTCTATAGCACACATCTTTGAATCCTAATAGGTTTAGGGTATAAGTCACACCATATTCAACGCTCTCCACCTTGACTCTTATTCGTCGAAATCATTGTGTCCCTCTAAGAATTCGCTCTCAAGTCGGCTCCCTTTTTGCACCTATCTTAGGAGCGCCCCCACCACAAAGGCTCACGCACATCACTGTGATATGTGTTGGTGTCCGGGCTAGACCACTCGAACCATCCACCTCAAAGCTCCTTTATTATATACTTTGATTAATCACACCATATGTTCCTACAGCCTTCCATGCCATAGGTTTGCACCATCTTTGTGCTCCACCTGCTCGTTAGTACCGTGTTGTTTGTCCCACCATGACTCCCTTCTTCCAACAACTCGCACCTTTGTGTTTATGCCCGTTAGAGTTTGCAACCCTCTTTGCAGCTTCGCATACAACTGTAGCTTCTGAGTACCTACTGTTGACGACATGGTTTTCTTCTCCTGCCCATGATTTGTATCAGACCTCCCCTTGGTTGCACCATCTTTAGATTTCCCAACAACCTGTAACCACATTTATCTCACATTCCTTTCATGATTATCTGCCCTTTTGAAAGGATCTAGGGGAAACTAGAGGGGAGGGAGGTGATGTGGCGTACCCGGTTTTAAGACCGGATAAACCCTTGTGTTTACTGTACTGGTCCCATGATCAGTAGTTGGTACACACAAGTTAACCTGTATATCAAGGTCATACACGCACTTATTAAAATATGATATAAAACCGATCTTTGAGATCGAATAATTATACCTTTAGCCCAACGGTTAACAACTTGCAGCGGAAATCAAGCGGTGATGTGGCCCACCAGTATGCCATACCCGACAGGCAACTGACTGGGGTTACGCCCTAGCTCTCGGGATTACCTTCGTCATCTTTGGATGCGGTGCCTCCTTCGTCTGGCCAAATCAACAAGCCAGGCGAGTACATTGAATGTACTCGCAAGCTCCCCGCCAGGAGTTTATCACAGATATATGCATGCACGGGTATATCAAGAATCTGGCTCTAACACATGTCTCAGGTTGTGCGGAAAAGTAAGTTTGCATTTGAAATATGTAAATAGATATTAAAGCGGTTTTCGCAAGTTGTCTCAGTGCAACGAGACAAGGTACCTGTCTTCATCATTCTTCCCGCTACAACGGGAAGATCATCTCAGTGCTTTCCGCTACAACGGAAAACTATATAATCACCCGCTACAACGGGGAGTCTTTGCTCACCCGCTACGACGGGGAAATCGACGGTTGCCCGCTTCAACGGGAACCCTTTCTTCACTCCTCCTGCTACAATGGGAGTCTTTCAAGTCACCCTGCGAACACGGCGGATCGCATCCTTAAACCCATAACCCATTTTTGCTTTGAGATTTCAATCTACTTTAGTGTGGCCCGACCAAGTTCGTCCATGACCGTGGACACGGCTATTCGAATAGTTTTAACCCTCTGCAGAGGTGGCATGGCTTTACCCACACGATGTAGGTCACCCTGGGTGAACTATGCATCGAATACTGACAGGGCTATTACAACGAGACTCTTCACCGGAGTAAACCTAGCCATGAACCCACCAGAAGGACATGTCCTAAACCTAGCTTGAGTCAGTATCATCGCTACAAAGAGGTTGGTGTTCCAACTTTGTGGCCAACAAGTCATCGCTTTCCCACGGAAACTTTTCTCTACAGAGGCTACAACCTCATCTGCACGCGTCACACTGCCTATGGGTTCATGCTAGTCTCAGACCGGGTACTAGGTCAAGTCTTTCCCATAAAGGACATGTGGACGTACGTTAAGACTTGGCCAAACGGCACTTAAGCTCGGTCCTTATGTGATCCGAGAGGGACTTCACACCTCACCCGTAAACGGGCCGCGAGAACCACGCCAAGCATTACCTCGCATTTAACAAGCTTCCTGCTTTCACCCTTCATTTTCGACTCAGATCAAAATCTTCTCCATTTTTGTTTTGGGTTTCAACAAAACCTCTTTTCGGTAAATTATCCCACCCATGGATATGCTACCTTCATTCACCTTCGGACACGACGGTCCGTTTTCAGATTTTCACCACATGAAATATGTGAGTATTCCTTCCTTTTTGAAAACCTACTTTTTACTACAACAGGGCTAAGCCACATACATACATACACTACCCTAGGCTTCCGATAACATTCCCGGAATACATAGTTCTTAGAGCTACAAGGAGTTCAGGGCCGAACTAAGTTTTGCTAAGCATCGGTCGTAACTACACTACATAAAATAACGTGTCGTAAAACATAGCATGCATGTTTCGTAAACAAAATATCATTTCGCAAACTTTAGGATTCAACATGATCAAAGGTGGGGAGCTTGCCTAGCGTTATCGGCTGAGTTTAGCGTCTGAGCTTGGTACAGCAGTCGTCCGGGATCCTTTGCGCGAGATCGCAACGTTGGCATCTACACGTCGGGAGGATGTCGTATAAGTTATCAGTGCGAGGTAAAAACGAAGAACATCGAATGTAAAACTGGAAGAATCAACTCATCCATCCGACACTCATTTGGTTAGTTTGCTGATTTTAAGAAGCTAACATTGGGAAGCTCTAGGTTAACTTAGTAGGAGAGAATAGATTAGGGTAAATTGTTGGGTTGGAGTTCCTTTAGTCTTTGTTGCATTAACGCGTATAATCCTTAGGGTTACTACTTCACTTCCTGACTCTACCCTTGCGAGAACTTGGGACCTTTATCAACCTTTCGAACCAAAATGCTTCAAGGGTTTGGAATGATTGGATAAATTTCTTTGGAATTATATATATGGGAACATTATAACCCTTTCATTAATTTTAATTAAAAAAATTTTATTAAAACTTATATCACCGGTTCTCTAGCCTTTAAGGGAGAACAAACTTTGGTTTTAAATGTACTAGGGCTAGAGAGTGTAAAATAGTTGTGAAAGCATCTTATGAGTTAGGGGGTAATGCTCTGGACCTCTTTTACTGAACTTATATACTTCTAGCTATGATTGCTAAGACCTAAGAATATTAATGTTTGACAGCAGCCCGTGTTCCTAGTCCAAATGCTTCGAAGGAAAAATAGATGTATGCACATCTTTAACAGTGATAAGGCTTTCGAGATACTTTTGCAAAAACGACTTGTACGGGGCTTAGGATATTGCTCTTGATTAGAAAGAATTAGAACAAGAGTCGATTATCCTGTGGTTGGACGAGGAGGTATAGGTGCGAAATGTATATTTAGGAATATGCTTAAAATTAAGATTAGCTTGGTCTCAAAGATTAGGAAGTGTGTACAAGGGAGCGAGTTTTAATTTACTTGAGCAATTGGGGATAAATTGGGTTAATTGGAAAAAAATGGAATTAGAGAACATCACAGGAGACAAGCGTGTTGCTCCTTCTGGAACTGATAGTGGGGCTGGGTTGTCACTAACGGCCTTTGAGCTTGAACCGAGTGTTTTGAGAAGAGATGGGAATAACAGCGAGGCAAGGGAAGAGGGGAGGTACTCGATACCCAGGACAGATGAAGGCCTCTGTGGTGGCTTACCGACAACCGGCGAGGCATGACCAGCGGCGGTGGTACCGGAATCAAAGGGGTAACCGTGGGAGTACAGCAGGAGAGACTCGGGAGGAGGACGCGGAGCAGCAAGCGGGGGTAGCCGAGAGCTGCCGCGGCAGGAGCAGGGTAGCGGCGGCGGCAGCGCGCAGGGCAAGGGAATGGCAGTGGCATCTGCCGTGAGCTGCCGCGGTGCTGTCACGGTGGGGGATGAGGCTGCCGCGGTAGGGAGGAGGATGCCGCGGTGGGGGAAGGATCTGCCGTGGCGGGGAGGAGTAGCATGCGGCTGGAGGCAACGGTGGGGATCCGGCGCCGGGGCTGGCGCGGTAGGGGCTCGGCACGGTGCCAGCAGCCGCGGTACTAGCCTTGGCTTGGCTCGGGTTGAAGGAGGAGGAGAAAGAGGGTCGCCAGAAGGGGCTTGCCGGCGCGGAGAGTTAGAAGCAGCGGCATTCCTACCAGGTGCGGCGGTGGTAGGGAAGGGGTCTTGGCCGGCGGCGGAGCTGCTATCGCTCGAAAGGGCGGTAGCTCCGGCTGGTCACAGCAGCGTTTGGACGAGCTCGACAGATCCGGCGGCGGAATGGTGGAGATGCATTGAGCCAATCGGTTCTTAGATTGGAGAATTTATGGGCAAAATGTCCCATTTGGGCACCGCAGAAACACTCCCTAGGAAGGAGTTGCGATAGGGTGAACTAGAAAAGACTCGAGCAACTAAATTAAACATGTATGGGCAACAAAAGGGCATGTTTAATTCATCCCAACACGTTACCATATTTATGGAAGTTGAGGCGTTAAATAGTTGCACAAGAGACTAGTAACTAATATCTTTTATATGGGTGGCATACGAGATCTTTGCATATGGCTGAAATTTCAACGCTTTCGAGCAAGACTTTTCAACACAATATGCATTGAAAGTGTGCAGCTATAAACACATACAAAAAGGGTTAGTTTACTTAGCCAAATAGACGAAGATGGACTTAGCTCATGGTGCCAAAAAGAGGGCAATGAGTAGGCTGGAATTTCTGGACAGCACACACTTTAGCTGTTCAAAAGTCTACCAGGACGGCATATCACAAGGAAAAGTTTACACCATAAGGTGTAGATCTAGAGGGGTGGAATAGAAGGATTATATCACCAACAAGGGGAAAATACAGGGTCCAAATTCTGGTCCAAGAATTAGAGTAGAGGAAAAAGGAGAGGACAAACACATCGGTGTCTTTTTAACGAATAAGAAGCTTAAGTTCGATTGAAGGATCATGTTACAAAGTTAGAGTTCTCTTGATTGGCAATATAGCAGAGATAAGTTCCTTCAATAAGGTGGAAGAAGGGTGATAGCACGCCGGCTCCAGAACTTGGAGTAAAAAGGGTGAACTAGTGGCGCGACTCTACAGGGCAAGCTGACTTAGGAAGACATTTGTGTACATAATGACCATACAGACCAGGGATAGTCTTTAACTGCGAAGATAGATATCGCCAATGGCCATGAAGTCTGGCATGTAGATGAATAAATGATGACAGAAGGTAGGGTACTTCGGCAAGAACAGAGGAATAGAAATACAAACAAGGAAGACCCAGCTACGTCACTCATTCAGAAGGCACGAGTAGCAAGGGTCAAGGCTCCGCGAGGCATCTTGCATAGGAAGGCGAGATGGGGTAAGATTTATAAACATTTTACAACCAAAAGAGTTAGGGAAGAAGAAAATTCAGACCTAAGACTGAGGGGATAAGTAGTAAAATGAACTGTACTTATTCTTGCTGAAACTCATTTTTAGTTTTATAAATAGTTTTGACAACATCAGATCCTTAACTAACGACCACCTGCAAGGTTTGCCCTACGGTCAGTTCGGCTCTGATACCAAGCTGTCACGGACCCCGGGAATTACATATGATTAAGGGAATGATTAGTCGCCAAGGACCGAGAAGTCACCCAACATACCATACGCGCTTACGTCGTATGTATCTATCACCGTTGGGTAACCCGACACCGAACCCACATACCATACGCACTTACGTCGTATGCATCTATCACCGTGGGTCAAGCCGGCCGGAAGCGATTAAACTTCCCAAAACCACATACAATTCCAAAGTCCGGTAAAGGCTTAATGCTGCTCTTAAGATCACGAGGTAAACCAGAGTCGGAGGAGCCCGACAATCGCACCCACACCCTAGCCTAGTCCAAAGACTAGTGGATCACTCGAAAGCCCGGTGCGACTGTCCACACCCTGCCTAGCCGGCACTGCATCTCAGCTAGCGGGTCACTCAACCGAGACTTACTCACCACGTGAAACCAAAGAGAAGACATTGCTCCTTTACGACCGAATCCATATACTTCAAACATACACGCATTGTATATGGATCGATCAAAGATAACAACTTCGTATCACAGGTCAAACTCTAAAAGACAATAGTTACTCGGGAATATATAAAGCACCTCCTACCGGAGAGATATTTTACATAAATAACGACACGAAGGTCGTTTACCACTTTTAAACCTGATGAACTATAGCGGAAATAAATTGAAAACCCTTGAGATGGCAACCCAAGCCATCTTCCTGAGAAACACGCAACCCGTACGTGTGACCGTGAAGGACAAACTTGCAAAAGAGCATCAATTCTTCACAAAATCAGCAACGCAGAAATCATCCCTATTTGTCTCACCTGCAACGGTTTCGGAATTGAATTCCGTAAGTACTTTCGTACTTGCAAGTCACATTTATATACTCATCCTATGTTAATTTCAGCAAGGCTATTAATCAAGAATCAAGTACGAACATGTATATCGCCAGAGCATGATAAACAACAACATGGATAATATTGATAACACGATATCAACTAATATCACATGAACAAGTTTATCTTCAGATCTGAATATGAATCAATTCAACCAAGAATTTCATATCCAACAATCACATCAAGTCAAACAAGCTTGGGGTGATTTAAAGATAGTCAAACAAGACTATATCAAATGTTCTGAGCAAACCAGACAAGGTTTGACCAAGGGAAGTACTTCTGGAATGCCATTAGTTCGAGGTTGGCCGACCTTGACTACCCGATCATTGCGGTAAATCTTCCACCGTGGGTGACAGGTAAAGCCCTACGACACCGGCATCGAATCAAGTTAAATCCACCCAATTGATCCAGCTGTAGGAGACAGTACCCCGGCACTCGCATCTCACCATTAGGGTTTCATATTGCATTAGTCTGATTAAAAGATCCTCGCTGATCTTGCAACACAATCAAACCTAGCAATACTAGTGATTCGCCATCACCATCACATTACAATCATTTCCACAACACAAGATAGCAATTGACCAAAATCAATAGCAAAGCATGAAATAAACTTAAGGGAATCTTAGTGAGTATTTTTGTGAACTTGCCTTATTGCTGGGAGAAGCATGGTGATCATACGTAAGAACTTCATAATACTCGAAACGCCAGTAAGAAGCAAATGACCTCTAAAAAGGGAAAAGCAAACCTAAGAAGCTAATTTGAAAATAACGGGGATGCATGGATGCAATTAACATGGATGTATTCGAGTGTTTGAGATACGTAACTAAGATGGGTGTGAATACTTTATGAGCGAAATTAAACAACATGCAGGTTTGATCGATTAATATTAGTTTACCTTAATAAAATAGAGATTATCGTAGTAATGGCATGTGTAACATACACATGGCAATTTAAATGTGCAGGTTCAACTCTAGTGGATTAGTATAAGGTGCTAAGTGTAAAATTTCAAATTCAACCTCTTTAGAGGTGACATGGTTTATACATTAGGATGCAACAATCTTCATAGATACGAGGTGGGTTCCTTAATTAGATATACGTCAGGTCATGATTTAATCAGTGGGTTTATCAAATGAGCTAATCCACTGGTTAGAGAATAATTGGAACATTTCCAAAATGCCTAGAATAGCTAATTGAACTAACTATCAGGTATTAGTGCCAATTGGAGCATTAATCAGTTTATTGATTTAGAAGGCATCACGAGTACAAGATCTTGTTAATTTGCATTTCAATCGAGTCCATATGTGAAAGAGGTACCAACCAGCCCATTTAACCTCATTATCCTACTCTAATAGTCCACTACTTTTACTAGCATGGTCGTAAAAACAACTGTGTGGTGATTAAACTAGTCATGGATCAGTAAACACATGGATTAGCAACTAACTCTAATTACCACCTGATCTGAAATTAATGGTAGTAAAGACATCAGTATCATTAATATGTGAATATGCTAAGAAGGATTTACTTACCCTAACAACCATTTTCCCTAAATGACTAACCATACATTGGGTGTGCTCAACCTGGGTTAATCGTGTAGTAAACGGACACAGCAGACAACCTTGATTGGAAGGATTCCCTTATTCATGTCTAACCGCGGTTCTTTTGTCATAATTGTACTGATTAATAGTTAAGCTCTTT
Organism: Stipa capillata; assembly: GCA_019208055.1. NCBI lineage: Eukaryota > Viridiplantae > Streptophyta > Magnoliopsida > Poales > Poaceae > Stipa > Stipa capillata. The sequence continues at coordinate 916,418 of JAGXJF010004719.1, forward strand.
CTAAAATCAATTGTTCGAATATTCACTTGATGTGTGTCCTAACGGGGAATAGACAGTGGTATTAATGTTGCTAGTCAACGGTTCAATCGTCCTACCGTATACGGCCTATGAGGGCACTCCCAATGCATTATATCTTAGGTTCTATCTTATTGTGTTTAGATACAAGCTACTCAATGGGTTGTATCTTAGTGTTGTATCTAAAAGAGCTCTCATTTAATGTGTTTTGTGAGAGAAAAAAGCATGAGATGTCTTGGGTTTGGTGCTAAGAACTATATCTAGATTAAGATATAGTTAGTCTCTCTTTCCTCATTAAATAGGGTGCCACATCAGATTTTTGCTTAGTTGGCAGGCTTAAGATATAGTACACCTTGGAGCATTGGGACTGCCCTGATTAACTAACAATTGCTATTATTAATTTAGCTGATCGTAATTACCAAGTTCAGTATTAATTATGTCAGAAGTAATTAATCCATCGGATTAAGTAATGCATTCACCAAAACAGTGGGGTAGTCGATTGTTGATTGGGGATTCGAAGTTGTCTTAACCAAACCTATCTCTCAAGGGTCCGATGATTCAAGTAAAGCATCAATTATGTCACCGATAATTTCTTGAACTGATTAGTTGATCATCAAAGGGATGTATTAAGCTGTACCAGCCGGCCATGCATTAGTTGATGCATCAGTTTAGCTGATTAGTTCCCAATTGCCAATCACCTTGCTTATTAAATGAGCAGGTTTTAACCGGACATAGCCTTGGCATCAGTTAAGATATCCAACAATTAATTTATTTTTTTTGGGCATCAACAGACAATCGGACAGGTTAACTACTTGTTATTAACTCAGTTAACTCCATCTAATAATCCAGACAGCACAATAATTAGTCGTATTAATGTATATTCATCCGACAAGCAGTTAGTACACATGAATGTATTTATTTGATTGAACAACATTTAGATAAGATTCACTTTGGCTAATTGTCATCGCAGCTTAATAGTTAAGTAGTAATCCTAACCCCAATCGGCTGGTCCAGTCTAACTGTGGAATTATGCATGGATGTACATCAATCCATCACAGCTTGCTTAATCATGTAAAAGAATGCAACGCATTCCAGATACAAGCATCGGAAATAACAACTCAATATCTAACGCAGCATCTGTTCTTCATATTCTCGAGTATGCCCACCTACATCTATATATTATAGCCATAACAAATTGCTCAGGAAAGTGCTTAAGCAAAACAGAATCGAGCATGAACATATATACTGAAGTGACCGACCAGTTAGCGGCAACTACCATCAGCCCAATGCCACAGCCGAGCCACCTAAGTACCCTAGGACCATAAGAGAATTAAGAGAGGGGAACAGGGAAGGAGAAATGGACTGGGGAGTAGCTCACCCCGTCGGTGCTCAGGAGCGTGGCCGAAGCTTGCGACAAGGGCGACGTCGTCGTTGGTGGTGAGGCAGAGCGCGGAGGTGGCGGGGTTCCATCGGCTGCGGAACGGCCAGCCCCGCTGAGGCGGCACTGGGAAGGAGAGGACCGGATGGAGGGCGGCGGCGCGTGGTGCGGGCGGAGCGGCGTGCGGGCGAGGGGAACCGAGCAGGGGAGGGGCAAGGGCAGAGCGGCGGCGGCCGCGCGGGAGGGCGCCGGCGAGCTGAGGACGATGTCGACCGTGGCGGCGGGGGTGGAGCTCTGGATGATGGGGAAAAAGGCTGCGGTGAGGGGCTGCTTTGGAGAAATCGGTGGAGGGAGAAAAAAATTGAGGGAGGTTTGAGGCCGGCCAGGGATTGAAGAAGATGGGCGCGTGGCGTGCTACGTGGGGAAAAATTGCTGCAACCGGGTCCCACGGTAGGTAAAACAGGTAAGGTATTTTTCTTTTTATTTTGTTTTATTCTGTTTTCTGTTTTAGAGCTAAGTTTTAAAATAAAGCTGAATCCAAATATCAATTTGAAGTTTTGTAGAATTGGAGAATGGAAGATTCATTCGGTTGACTTATTTCACTTTTGTCTCAACGGAAAAGCTTTGAACAAATCCTTTAATTGAGTAATCAAATGTGGTCCAGGGATTTAAATCTTTTTGATGTTAGTCCTCTGAGAAATTTGGTGCTAATAAAGAATTGATAAGATAAACTTTAAGCGAAGTTAGGTTCAGAATTTCGTTTAAGATTGCTTTTCGGATCATGTGTTTAGGTTTTTAATCGGTGTCAGTTCTAAATGGCGTAAATACATGCATGTGAAGAGAAGAACTCTAAATTATTCACAATAATCTTCACTAGTGTCATAACTTAGGAATTGGATCATTACAAAACCTACCCCCCTTAAAACAATCTCGTCCCGAGATTCCTAACGATTGAGAAGAAGAGAAGAAGGGTCTTGCTTGCAGCTGATCTTCGTGTTCCCAACACTTCTAACCTTCAGTGGGTTGCCCCAACTAGGTTGCCGATAGAGAAGAGGGAATCACTTATCGAATTTTTACATTTAGTTCTGGAAAGAGAAAACCAGATTAGATTGTTATGTTCAGAATTACTTCCTATGGTACTTCAGCTTTAATAGGTTCTACACTTGGCTAAGAAGAGGGGCAAGGAGGAATGAGAATAGCTGAGTAGTGTAGAGAGGATTACCAAGCCTGCGAATTTAAAATTCAAGATTAAAGGTTTGAGTGAGAGGAGCTGTTATGAATAAACGTTCTTGCTCAAGTTAGAAATAACAGAGTGGGTAGAAAAGGGGTGACTTTGAAGCAACTAAAATAGATGGTTGTGATTGCTTCAACTCAGAAAGAAGGGGTTGAGCATAACTAGGGAAAAAGAATTAGAAGGGTAGAGATGGTATACTTCTGAGAACAGATACAATTAGAGAGTTAACATAATACACTTCCATTTGAAGTGACCACTCATATGTGTGGCAAGAAGAGAGCATAAGCGCTCGATATGAATGGTTTGAAGGTGACATTCTGCACAAGGTGATTGTTCAAAATTGTCGGGACCAAGAATCATCCTGTACCACACATAGTGCCATCAACAAGGAGGTGATCAGGCTCTCTATTGACGTTCTAACATGGGCATGAAATCATTCTGAGATACCGAGTGTTTATTCATCAATTCTGAATAATCTACCCTGTACGGACTCACATTCACAAGATAGACCAAAACTTTATGTTAAGATCGGTTTAAGCCTTCCCTGGATCCGTTAGCAAGGATCGTGCTGGTTTTTAAAGCAAGGAGGATTGGCACGAGAGAAAGAGGATAGCAGCTCGGTTCGGAAGGAAATCAATGCGCTCTGGCAGAATTGCTACGTCTTTTCACTGGCATGAGGAAGAATTAAAGGAGGGAGGGAGGTAGTTAGCAGGTACTGGTGATGGTGCTGAGCTGCCATAAGAAGCAGTGATTTTAGGCACCGAACGGTACCAGGGGTGGTGTGGCGCAGCTAGCAGAAATTGGAGGAGTTAAAGAGGATAAGGAGGTGTAGCACAACGTGGCAATGAGAAACAGCGTTGGCATTGAAAAGAAAAGAGAGAGTGGAGAAAAGGAAAAATTAGGGCAGCTCGGCCTGGCCAACGAGGGGAAAAAGCTGTCATCAGCTACTGTGATTGTACAGAAGAATAGGAAAGAAAAGAACCACATAGAAAGAATAGTGCAATTGCTGGAGTTTTTGATTCAGCTCCCGAGAGATTAGTTTAGTGGCATGATCGTACGTCTAGAATGGACCAACACGACCTAAGGATGTATCACTTGAGTTCTAATCAGAAAAAAAAATTGAGAGATTAGTTTAGCTGGAAGCAACTAATTTCAGACTGACTAAAACTCAGGTTCGAAAGTATTTGAAGCTTTGGGCTGCACATCACCATGGTTTTGCATAGTGGTTTTGAGAGTAAATGAAAGAGGTTTGTCAAATTTTAAAGGGGAGTTTTTATGTGTGTGTTTCCATATACGCATAGGTATGGATATTGCCCATACGGTCTCATAGAGGGTGTTAGGGGTTTCCGATGAATAAGCGAACAAGGGTCAGGGTGTATGCGTCCCCATACGCTCGGGGGTTTTTGCGTATACGTGGTTGCGATGGAATTGGGATGAGCTTAAAATGCCATGGTCGGTATGGGCTCGCCAAAAGCTAGGGTTTCGGCAGATTTGATCCCAAGGCGTAAGGTCAGACGGAGCGTAGGATCCTGTTTCCAAGATCGTTAAGAATGTGGAATGAAGTTGTTTAATAGTTGACAAGGGAGGGGTTAGGGTTTTGCATATGTGCGTATATATAAAAGTAGTATATATGTGCACGCACTCATGATAGGACATGACGAAGTAGGTGGCAGAAGATCACGTCATTCGGAAGAGGTTCGTGACATATATATGCGTCTCAATTTCATGAGAGTACCGCATGGGTACGCAGCTGCAGGTATTGGTCTAGGTTGCACCGGCTAGGAACAAGGGAAGGAATGCCGAAGATGTGTTCGTGGCGGAAATGCAGGGGTGAGTGGCCAGGTATGGAGACCAGGTGTTGAACAGGGTCGCCCGTGTCGTCGGACGTTGTTCGGGGAATTCAGGTTTTCGACAAAGCGGAGATCGAGAAAAATTGGAGCAAGGATTTCCGTGTTTTGGTATCTAGCTACATCATGACTTGAACTAAAGTTTCGGTTAGGTGTATTTTGACTGACGTTATTAGCGAAAAAGTTTTGGTTAGCCCTAATTTTCAGGTTTCAGAAAATCGGGGTGTGATAGAGAGTGAGCTCGGTGGGGAGATGGCGCAGCTTGGGTGCTGGAAATATGGTGTGGAGCAGCTCAGGCATTGGGGATGGAGCGGCAAAAGCGTACTGGTCTTGAGAAAGAACACGGGGAAGAGGGACTGTTGCTGGTAGCGGCCTACCTTGCTAGCTAGCTTAAGAGAGAAGCTGAGAAATTGCGTGCTCGGGTGAAGAAGCCTGGAGCTCGGGAGACTTGAGTGCTCAGCTTCAAGGATCCTGGGAAGGGGATAACACCAAAGGGAAGAGGGAGGGAGCACGTGGCCGACAGCACTAGAGCTGTGCTAGTGCCGTGAGGGAGAGGAGAAAGGGAGTTCAGAGTTCAGCTGTTTGGGTGCTCGGGTTGGATTGAGGAAGTTGACAGTGAATAAATGGAGGAGGGAGAGAGGGTTGGCTTGGTGTGTTATGGGTGGCGTGATGGCAGCAATGAAGTTAGGTGCTGGCCACTGGAGACTGATGGGAAAAGAGCTTGCTGGCTGCAAGGGGAAAAGGTGGCGTTCTGCACAAGGAGAGTGAACTAGCTGGCAATGTCTGCTGTGCAGTGGCAGAGGTAGACACCGTCTCCCATTTGAGTGAGGGAGGTGGCATTAAGTACAGGAGGGGTTTTGCCGATCCGTGCAGCAAGAGGAAGAGTGTGTTAGGAGGAAAAAGGTAGCGGGTAGGGAGGAAAAAGGTGACAGAGAGAAAAGAAAAGACTCAGGGAGATTATAGCACAGTTGGAGATAATTGGATAGCATTGGGATTTAAGTTTCATGAAAAATGGAAGGAAGGGGCAAGGGGTTCGATAGCTGGTACTTAAAAATTCTGTACCGATGTTGCCCATGTTTTTGCATATTTAGTGTGCTGGTACTAGAGGAGTGTCCTATGACTATAAGATTTTTCTGATGATTATTTGATATGGTTGTAGTTCAAAGCTCAACATTTGATTCAAACTCAAACGCGAAAAGGTTTGAAATATTTGCACGGAACCTCAAGATATTTTTATAGAAATAAGTAGGGAAAAGTCTTGGGGTATTTCTGAAATTTTGTGAGGATTTATGGAGACGCGGATAAGCATGAAAAGCGGTGAAAGAATAAATGGTTATTTGGTAAAAGGGTAGAAAGGATTTATATATTTCATGTCCTAGCATGGTAACATGATAGAAGTGAACCCGATATTTTGTAACATCCCCAATCTTAAACCCCAAGTTGTTGTGCATCATTGCATCCATACCTCACATCAAACATGAGTAAAATTTTGAAATTTTGAGATAATAAGAAAGACCTTAAACGGATTTTTGTTGGTTAGGGTTTTAACCTTTGATTCAAAGTTTGAATGGAATGCCTAAAGAAAATTCTTTGAAACTCTGGGAATTTAGTTTGGAAATGCTGCAATTTGGAACTATAGGAAAGGAGAAGATTTAAACTAGAAAATAATTATAATAAAGAGAGTAGAAAACAGAAAAAAAAACTTAAAAAGAAAAAACCCTAATCCCCCCTCCCCCCGGAACGGGCCTGCCTCCGGCCCATCTCCCTCCTTCCCGCACCGGCCCACCTGGCCCACCCGCCTCCCCTCCCTTTCTTCTCCCCTAAGCAGCCGCCGCCCCTCCCTTATCCGGACGCCACCGCTGCCGCCACCGAGCAGCTTCCATGGCAGCACCCGGCCTCCCCTTCCGCCACCTCCTGCTTGAGCCGCGGCCTCCCCTCCTCTATTTATTACCCCGGCCGCCCCCTTTCTTCCCTTTTCTTCCCCGCGCCCCTCTCCCTCTGGTTCATCTCGCCGCCGAGCTCCCCCTCACCGTCCGCGTCGGCCACTCCCGCCTGCCGCCGCCTCGGTGCCTCCCCGCGCCGCACTCCGCCACCTCGCCCGAGCCGCTTCGGCCCCGCCTCCGCCCTTCGGTGTCGCCCCGCTCCCGAGCCCGCCGCCCGGAGCTTCCTCCCCGGCCGCTCCTCACCGCCGGTCTCACGTATCACCGGAGCCTGAGCCACCCTGCCATCCGCCCAAGCTCCGCCTCTCCGCCGGCCACCCCGCCGCCTCGGTTCCACCCCGCCGCTCGGCCCTAACGCTCCCCGTCGCCGCCTCCTCTTCGGTTCCCCGCCGCCCGGCTGTCCTCGGCCTCGCCACCCACCCGCCGCCTAGCTCCCTCGCCGTCGCCTCCTCGCCGCCGGTAAGCCCGCCGCCGCCGCCGTTGCTTTCTTCCCGTCCCACCTCGCCGCACCGGGGCAAGCCACCGAGCCGCCCGAGCCAACGAGCGGCCCGTTCCTGACCGAGCTAAACGGGCACTAATGCCCTTTTTAATGTGTCATTAGGGCACTAATGCCAATTAACTCCCGGTTAAGACCAATTAAATGACAAACGACATATTAATGATGCTCATCAATTACTAAGTGTGCTTAATGCCAGTAATTACTGTTCCGATAGCTTAATGACACTAATCAATGATCACCTACACAGACAGATTTAATAGAAATAATTAAAAGAAAAGGTAAAATATGACAAGTGGGCCCCACCTGTCATAGACTCGGTCAAACTTTGACCAAGCTGACCAGTAGGGCCCACATGTCATACACCGTGGCTGGTTTGGAATTAAGTGATAAAAATAAATGTTTATGAATATTATTATTTCTTTACTGAGAAAAATACAAAAATGGATTAAATCTTGGAAAATTCATAGAAAATTTATTTTTAATCAGAAAAATGCAAATGATATATCAAAATATTCAGAAAAATGAGATCTACTCAAATATGTTACTTTCATACATGTTTGCATGCTAGGCAAATCATAATTGGCTAAAAACTCAAATTAGGGTTTTCCCGGTTAGCCGGAGAAATTCGGATCGCGATATCTCGAGCGTCCGGACTCTGATTAAATTGATTCCACTTGCATTAGTCTTTATTTTGCACCCTCTACGTCATGGCATGCATTTCATCCCATGTCGATGTTCAGCATTTTGATATTTACAATTATGCCCTTTCTTTTTCAGTGTTTTCATTCTTCTCCGATAGAGCGAGAAGTTCCTAACGAGGATAGTCCCGATCACGAGCAGGGTGTAGTTGCAAAGCAACAAGGCAAGCAGCCCTTTGGTCACATTGCAGACACCTACTATTTGCAAAAGTATTAGTTGTTTTCAAATTCATTATCACATGCGTTCAAATTCTATTTTCCGCTAAGCAGAAACCCTACTCCTGTGCATAAAACTTACTTTGTCGCTCAATCAACTCCACCACCATCCCAACCTGTCTAGAATAGTATAGTGTGCACTTTTATAATGCTTGTTATGTTATATATGCTTAGACATGCTTAGACATGTAAAAGTCGTAATTCCTGGGATGGCAGATAAATTAACACCATTGGATGGGTTACGTGGTAGGTGGGTGTTCACCGGGAGGTGTATAATGAACTTGACTAATAATCATTGGGTTAGACGAGAGGCCATGGCTGGGAGCATGGTGGGTTGTCTCGTCTTCCCACAAGGACCGGTTCCCGGTGTCCTTTCGAACCAAGATTTGCGTACTTCTACACGGGTGGGATAATGGACCACCCACGACTAAATAATTTGCCTAGACTTAGAGTATGAGCTGTATAGTTTGCCGTTTCTATTCACTGGGTGAGTAAAAAATGATGTGGTGTGGTGCTTCAATATAGGTGTAAGGGGTACACACGGTTCGAGTCCGGGGATGTATCACCTGCTACAACTTATGGGACCGTGTCATAGTTGCGGCCGGACTGATATACATGGACTGGCCCATAAGGGTGGCTCATACCTAGGTCGAAAGCATTGTAAAGGTCGTATTCGATCACCCTCTGCTAGCACACCTCATAAAGTGTGTACATGGTAGCATTAGGAGTCGATCGATACGTGTAGGTAAAGATGTACACTCCTGCAGGGTTAAAACTGTTGAACAGCCGTGTCCGCGGTTATGGACAGCTTGGTAAGAATCCGCAACGAATTAGACAACTACAACAAACTCTAAAACTTGCCAACTCTAAGGTTGTGGTGTTAGCGATTGCTTCCTCCCAGGGTGGTCGAGGAAGAATCAAGGAATCTAAGGTGTGGTGATCTGCAGTAAGGAATGTTCGTGAAGTGTTCGACTCGTCCCCTTTGAAAAGGTATTCTGGTAGTCGGTTTTCATCTACTTAAATTCTATTGACAAAAGTAAAATTAGCTTTCCGCAAAATAGTCCACTATTGCCCTTTATTGATACCTGTCACATCTACTACTAATTTCCCACTGTAAGTCTTGCTGAGTACAATTTTTGTACTCACCCTGCTATCGTTGACATTTTTGTTGCAGAGGAAACTACCCTTCCAAGGGTGGTTTCTACCTAGAGATCGACGCCAACGATGACTAGTCGCTGGAAATCCTAGGCAGTGGTCCTGCCCCCGGGGTTTGGCAGCTTGGTTTGTTCTGCTGCCACTTTTGGCCTGACCTTTTGGCTTCGTAGCCTTAATTACTCTTCCGCTGTGTAGTTGGATTTGGATCTTCGGATCCCTTATATGAATGTATGTTGTTAAGTTTTAAGAACTTATAATATTGCAGTTTCAGTCGTAGAGTTACTGCTGTGAAATCTAGTTGTTTTCGCCTGCCTCATGTGCCGTGTGTGTATGTTGATGAAGCACATGATGTGGGTAGGGTTTCAGAGTCTATATCATAGAGTTATTAGGTTTAATCACCCCTGTGAAGTGACTCTGCTACTGAGAGGTTGGGAACTATATCATCCTACTCCAGCCGAGCATTAATTTGCCGGGACGAGTTTGGGATTGACGTTCCGGCTCAGTAAGAAAAGAGTGAGGAGACCATATCACCCTACTTGATCTGTGCATTAGTTTGCCGGAGAAGGTTCGGGGTTGACGTCTCGGGCTATTCGAAGCCATATCACCCCACTCCTCTTGGAATTGATACCCAGGGGTTGAAGTCGGGGTTGACGTTTTGACTTAGCGGGTGGTTTCACTTAAGACTCTCTGTTATGGATTTTGGGTCCTGACATATTTATATGACATATGGTAATGAGAGAGAGAAATACCATGGTGGTTATGGTTTTACCGAGAGAAATAAATTAGGGTTTGGAGTGTATGTGTCCACATACACTTGGAAAATTTAAGCATGTATATATGGTGGCGACGGAGTTAGATTAGACATAGGAGATTGTGGAGCACGAGGGTTTTGAGAGATATCACCGGTGTACTCGTATATACGCATAGGATGTAGCATAGTCGAACGAGGAATTAGGGTTCTGATTCATAGCTCGGAAGAATGGATTAGGGTTTGGCGTATATGCGTATACATAAAAGCAGTATATATGTGCACATACTCGTGATAGGACATGGCGGAGTGGATGGCGGAAGATCATGGTATTCAAAAGAGGTTCATGACATGTATATGCTTCAATTTCGCAAAAGTACCGTGTGGGCACTTAGCGGCAGGTGTTGGTCTAGGTTGCACTGGCTAGATAGAAGGAAAGGGATGCCGACGGTGTGTTCGTGGCAGGGATGCAAGGGTGGTTAGCCACGTAGGGAGACAAGGTGTAGAGCAAAGTTTGAATACCTTGCCGGACAGAGCTCCGACAAAGCAGAGATTAAGGAAATAGGAACAGATGTGGAAGATTTTGGTTGTCTCGCTTTAGGGTTTTGTAGAAGCAGGATTTGATTAAAAGTTTGGTCTGGTGTATCTTAACTGACATTATTAGCAAAAAAAAATTTGTTAGCCCTAATTTTTAGGTTTCAAAAATTCAGGGTGTTACAGGTGAATAGGAGGTCATCAAAATTTTATTCCAAAAATATTCTCCATAAAAGTATCTCTATAACACTAAGCAGCTCTAAGTAAAGCCTAGCATACTAGTGATCTATACAGGCTAAAAATAAAAGTAAGACACAAGTATATGATAGTTAGGAGGCAAAACCTTAAGTAAACTAGTAGCAGGTATGAGAACAAAACAAGTATGAAAACGAGTATAAAGATGTGCAATGAGGCGATCACACGGGAGACACAAAGATTTCTTATAGAAATTTGAGCCTTTGACGAGACTCTACACCTCTATTGAGAAGCTTAATCTTACGATCGAAGCCAGCACCGAATCGTACTATTCCCTTAAAAAGCTTGCGGATGCAAAGCTTTCCTTATCTTGTGGCTGCTTTTCACCTTGCGGTAGACAAGCTTCAAACCCTCACAAACTTTTGGGGCTCTTCACAATCTCCTTGAAAGCTCCCAAGCAACTTCTAGTTGTCTCCAAGAGCAACTGGCTTCAATCAGTTCGGATTAGAGATGAATCTTGTTTGGTGCTCAATTATGACTCAATTTCTCTCTCTCTTAAAGATTTTCTCACAAAGTACGAAGCTAGGGCTAGAGGAACTGTGGAGTGACACCTAGGAGAGCAAAGAAAAGAATTGGCAAAGAGTTAGGCGTGCATAAAAGCTTAGGTGTATATATAGCAAACCCTCGAAAACTAGCCGTTAGTCAAAAAGCTAAAAACTTGAAAGTTCTGACATTTGAAAGCAATGACTCTTTGACTACCCAGAAACAGATCTCGGAACTTCCGACACAAACTCGAATGTTCCGACTTTCAGAGTACAATGGATAGAAGTGAATGTCAAAGGTTTTGACTTTGAACCCAGACCCTCCAAGATTTGGAATGGCCTTAACAGGGCACAGTTAGAATAGATTCCTGGAGGTTACAACATTGCACTCTGAGCTTCTGAGGTTTCAACAGATAGAAGTGAATGTCGGAGGTTTCGACTTTGAACCTAGACCCTCTAGGATTTTGAATGACCTCAACAGGACACATTTAGAATAGATTCTCGGAGGTTACGACATTGCACTCGAACTTCTGAGATTTCAAAAGATCTCAACTAAGGTTGGACAGAACGCATTCTCGGAGGTTCCGACATTCTGACTCAAGATTCCAAGAGTAAGTCTAGAACAGATCTCGAAGGCTCTGGAGAACTTTCCGGCAGCTTCAACTTTCAAGACAGAGGGACTTAGATGTTTTCAGGAATGGAACTCAGAGGTTCTAGAAAATCTTGGATGTTCCGACATCCAAAAAGACAGACATGAAGAGCAACTCGGAGGCTCTGAATTCCCTGACTCTTCACAGAGGTAAATCTGGATGTTCCGACATTGATCTTGGATGTTCCTATTTTCAAAAATAGTGTGAAGAGAGATTCTTCAGGCCTTCTTGGATTTGGAAATTGAATCTTAGCTGAGCATTTGCAAGACACTCTCACCAGCTTCTAGATTTCACCCCCTCCCCACTTAATAGACAGCTTCTCTAATCTCAATGTGATTCCTCAAACCACTAAAAACTAGAAAATTATCCTTAATCTTTATTTCTTCGAGTCGTCTTCCTTAGAACCTTTTAAGGGTTGTCAACGCTGGTTTTACCACTGTTTCAGGGACTAAACACATGATCACACTTGATGCACACAATAGTCTCTTAATCGTTTTGTGATTAATCCTCAAAACCTACTTACGAGGCCAAGATGCACTTTCAATCTTTTCCTTTTTCTGATTGATGATAATTTGATTAAAACTTCAGTTTTGGATATAAGGAGAGTTGTTTTGGAGTCTATGATATGGAATGAGCTCCCCTTAGAGATATGCATTATTAGAATTTGTGTTTGAATACAAATTCACATAGGTGAATGCACGAAAAGCTCCCTCTATATCTTAGAATCCATGGGCATGCATAGTATACATTTTAGCATATGAAATAAAGAACTATGTACGAGAAGGTGAACATGTCATGTCATGTCATATGAATATTACGATAAAAGCACACAACTATGTCAAATGTAGCGAAAGATTAGAGTTTACAAGATGTACAAGAATTATCGAAATAAAAACCAAGTCTTGTAACTCGAGCACACCTAGCTATCCAAACTCCCAAAAGCGAGGTCTAAAGTCTCTCTCTTCCCCTTTGGCATCAAGACATCGGAAAAGGAAAAGAGTGCTAAGAAACAGAGTCTAACCTAGTGGGTCCTGCGCGGTCGACAAAGAAGGTGCCGAAACGGCGACGGTTGGTGTAGCGGTCGTCGTAGCAGGTGGATTGGATGTAACCGTAGGTGTTACCGGGGCGACCAAAGTAGAAGGTGGAGCAGGTGGTGCATCCCTAGGAGGTCCTCAAGGTGACAAAGTGGCAGTGTCATGAAGTGGTGAATGCTCTCAAGGTGAACCGGAAGAGATCTGTGAAGAGATCGGTGTGTCAACATTTGGGTCAAACTCTGAACCCTCTTTAGATAGCTTCTGGTCATCGAAGATCCTCACACATATGGCACTGACTATGGAGGACTTTCTTTTGATGACACCTCAATGTCTTGACCTTGGTTTTGAGATATACAATCTCATTATACCTTGGTTTTGAGATATACAATCTCATTATTTTGCTGATAGAGGTGGTCAATAATGGCCTCAATGCCGTCCTCCTGAGTAAGAGGATTACCCGCTGAGGGGAAGAGACAATACGAAAGGTGTACTCGGAGTGGCTGATCCCATTAAGACCAATTGTTGCAGGGATTCAGTCAGAAATCGGAAAGGACGATACTGTGGATACAAGTCAGATGATGTGCTTGTTAAATCTTGTCCAACTAGTACTTCACCGCTGCATTGAGTTGGTGGAAGAAAAGATGAGAGGTTCCTAATGTTTTGGGTTTTCACTCATGTTCGTACAATACTGCGCTCAGTATTGAGTTGTTGAGGAAATATGCAATGCTACTGTTTTCAGCAGGATTCAGAGCCAGACATTATTCGTCTGCAGTGGTTACGGCATATAGCGGTCCTTTTCAATTCTTTTACGCCGACACGTTGCTTGGCAGTCTTGCCAGCCGTTGTTGAGTCCAGCTTTGGCACCACCGAGTACTGCACGAAACGCTGATCTAACAAAATGATTACACTAAAGGTGTATTTGGTTGGAGGGCAAGAATAGATGAATTAGGGTCATCCAGTTTTTTATGATCGGGATGAGCTATTTTTTGTTTGAATTAATTATACACTAATAAACACACTAAATACCTATCAGTGCTAAACTAACCATAATACTTACTAATTGACAATAAATATGTTAATTGTTACTAATTATATGCTAATTAACCTACTAATCATATATTAATCAACACACTAAGCACTAATCTTACCTTTACAAATGCTAATTAATAATAAAACATGTTAATTATCACTAATAATTAATAATTATCATTAATCATTTCTTAATGATCATGATTAGAGAAAGGCGGCAGCCTCATCCGGTCATTTTGGCCGGCTCTCTCTGTCCAGCATCTTGGTAGAATATTCCTTTTAGTTGGTTGCCCATATCCACCTTATCCCTCCAACCAAACACATGAATATACTTAAAAAGGTGGATATCTCTATCCCATCCATCTCCATCCTTCCAACCAAACGCACCCTAACTGTCCCACAAACTACTTGTCGTTATAAATTAGAGAGGCAACGCCACCGGCTGGGGTGGTGGGAGATCGCCGGTTGGGCGGCGACCAACAGATGGATAATCAACAGAATCTGTAAACGGTAGCTGGGTTTAGGAGATGGAGGAGGAGGATGGAAGCGACACCAGTGATTGTGGAAGGGGAAGGGGTGGAGGTGGATCCAGCGATGAAGATGAGGAAAAAGATAGGGTATTGATGAGGTTGGTAGTGCATAGGTATGACCTGTCATCGGTGTTGGAAGAGACCGAGATTGAGGATGAGATGTAGAGCAATTTATGGATGAGGAAGTTAACCTAGGCATTGGATCTTGACCCAGCATTATAGAAATTTCACCACTCTTATGTTTGGTTTGAGTTAAGATAATTAGGCAGGTGGTGTTTTTGTATTCGATAACTGACCGATTTAAAAATTATTATTTGACTAGATTATAGATTAGTAATGGAAAAATAAATTTGGGATAGTCGATTGTGCTGGGTACGGTTATTCTACATTTTGATAGGTTAATTTACAATTAAATAATTTTAACTAAATTAACTTAACTTCATCTAATCTAATCTAGGAGCGTTTGGCGGAGCTTTCCTAACTTACCCTTAACGCTCAGTGAAACGAGGTCCAAAGACATGCTAACAGGCAATAACCATCTTGATGAGCAAGCTTAAACCTAAGTTTGGATCCGTGTTCAGTCCAGTCTCCACCAATCCCGACGCCACCACGCCCTCGACGCGTCGCTGCTCCCCGCCTCTCGCTCCTCGATCCAATCTGGGCGGTCCATCAGTCCCGGAAGCCAATCCCTACCCTCCATTCGGTTCCTCTTAGCTTCCAACGCCCTCCCCAACCGTTCCACATCGCACATCCGCCATGAAACCACCACCCCACCTCCCCCTCCACCTCCTTCGCCGCCGCCGCCGCCAACTCTCCTCGTCTTCTTCCGACGCCGCCGCCGCCGCCGAGCTCCTGGGCGTGCTCACCGCCGCCCCCTCTGCTGACGCGGCGCCCGACCTCGCCGCTCTTCTCCGCCGCCTCGGCGGCCGCGGCCTCGCCGCCGCCCTCTCATCCCTTCCCTCCCCCCTCCAGGCGGCGTCTGCCCTCCGCCTCGTCCACCACCTTATCACTAACGCCCCCGCCTCCCCCTCCTCCGGCCACGACCACGACCTCCTCAACCCGCGCGTCTCCGCGCTCCTCCTCCCCTTCCTCGTCGCCGATCGCTCCACTCTACCCTCAGCGCGCCGCCTACTCAAACGCCTCCTACACCTCCACCCCCTCCACACCGCCGCAGCGGCTGTCGCGGACGCCTCCTGTACCTCCTCCTCGGACTTACTCGTCAACACCTGCCTCAGCTCCTCCGCGCGCGGCTCCCTCTGGCGCGCTGTCGACGCCTTCCGTGTGCTCTCCTCGCGTGGCGCCTCACCCTCCGTCAAGACTTGCAATGCCCTCCTTGAGGCTCTTGTGCGCGCTGGCCAGCTCGACGCTGCCTGCAAGGTGTTTGAGGAAATGCGTGATCATAAGAACGTCACCCCGAACGGGTACTCGTATACCGCTATCATCAAGGCCCTCTGCAGGGCTGGAAAGGTGGATGCCGGCTTCGAGATGCTTGCAGCGTTAGGGCATGCTGGACTGCAGCAATGTGCTGGTGTGGTGCCGTACAATGTGTTGATGGATGCACTTTGCAAGAGTGGGAGAGTGGACGAGGCCTTTCAGTTGAAGGGGAGGATGGAAGAGGGCAGAGTGACTCCAAGCGTGGTCACGTTTGGCATCTTGATCAATGGTCTTGCAAGGAGTGAGCGGTTCGGGGAGGTTGATGTGGTGTTGCGGGAGATGGAAAGTTTAGGGATCATCCCAAATGAGATTATTTACAATGAGCTTATTGGTTGGCATTGTAGGAAGGGGCATTTCTCAGGAGCAATCAGGTTGTTTGACGAAATGGTTTTGAAGGAGATGAAATCAACAGCTGTTACTTACAACTTGATTGCTAGAGCTCTGTGCAAGGAAGGGGAGATGGAGCGTGCTGAGCGGATATTGGAGGAGATGTTGTTGACTGGGATGACAGTTCATTGTGGTTTGTTTAATTCAGTGATTGCAGGGCTTCTTCGAGGGACTGGAAGATTGGAGTCTGTGGTAAGGCTTACAAACGAAATGGTTACAAGAGGTATGAGACCAAATGATGCTCTGATGACAGCTTGTATGAAGGAGCTTTGCATGGGCGGGAGAAACCAAGAAGCAGTTGGAATTTGGTTCAAGATGGTGGACAAAGGTTTAGGTGTCAATATTGCAACTTCCAATGCATTGATTCATGGGCTTTGCAAAGGGAACAACATGAAAGAAGCTACTGAGGTTCTAAGGACCATGGTGAATAAGGGAGTTGAATTGGATAGGATCACATATAACATAATGATTCAAGGTTGCTGCAAAGACAATAAAATGGAGGAAGCAATTAAACTCCGTGATGACATGATGAGAAGAGGGTTTAAGCCTGATATTTTCACGTTTAATACTTTCCTACATGCTTATTGCAATTCGGGTAAAATGGAAGAGACCATTCACCTGTTGGATCAGATGAAAATTGAGGGCCTTCAGCCAGATGTAGTGACATATGGCACTATAATAGATGGCTATTGTAAAGCAAAGGATATTCAGAAAGCAAATGAATATTTGACTGAATTGAAGAGTTGTGGATTAAAACCAAACGTAGTCATCTATAATGCACTTATTGGTGGTTATGGTAGAAATGGCAACATTTCTGGTGCAATCGATGCCCTTGACACTATGAAGTCTAATGGCATACAACCAACTGATGTAACTTACTGCACTCTTATGCACTGGATGTGTCATGCTGGTCTTGTTGATGAGGCCAAGACCATTTTTGAAAAAAGCAGGGAAAACAGCATTGAGATGGGAGTAATTGGCTACACAATTATGATCCATGGTTTTTGCAAAATAGGAAAAATGGATGAAGCAGTAAATTACTTTGAGGAAATGCGGTCCAGCGGCATACCTCCAAATAAGATTACTTACACCACTCTGATGTATGCCTCTTGTAATCTGGTAACAATGAGCAAGCCTCCAAGCTTTTTGATGAGATGGTGAGCTCAGGGATTGTTCCTGATAATGTTTCTTACAATACACTAGTTACAGGGTTTTCTCAAGTGGATTCATTGGATAAGGCTGTAGAACTGCCTGCTGAAATATCAAGTGTTTTGACACAAAATGATTGTTTGCACAATGTATTAGTTAACAGGATAACCGCACCTTGCTGCCAGAAAGAAGCTGCTTCCAGTGAATGATGTGTGATCAAGGAACCATAAGGAAGACTGCTTTTCTGACTGTTTTCATCCAAGCATGAATGGGAACTAGAGAGAGTATGTAGGCTCTTACCTTGCCTTTGGTCATAGGACTTGTAGATCCAGAAGTAATGCCACCCAAGTCATTTTATGGTCATCAACCTGTTCTCTTGGAGAGCTATCCAACAGCAGAAGCAGGTTGTCCGTAAAGTTCATTATTGGTAAGGTATACTTGGCCATCAACCTGCTACCTTGTGGGGGTGTCCAACAGAAGCAGCAGATTGCCCTGAAGGTTTATAATTTGTAAGTTATATACTCTTACCTGATTAAGTTGTTTTTGTTTGCCTATCATGATAACATAAAAGTTCCTCCCTGGAATGCTTTTGGTATAGTTGGGTTTTCTCAAAGACTGTAAATAATGCTTCATTACTTCATATATGATTTATAACAAATTTTCTGCTGTACACTCTGCTCTGTTGTTATTCATGCTAATGAGTAACTGAAAACCTGCTACCTGAAATGTTTTCTTGGTTATATTTTTGTTGGTGTAGCACTCACTTTGTATCCTGGAAATAGAACATCTGAAGCAAATAATGTTGTTGTCAAGCAGGACATCATTTATTCCTTCCTTGACAAGGTGTCAAAACAACAAGCAACATATTATTCATACGCACTGAATTGTAACATATTGAGCTATTGTTTCCTCATTTGTACCCAGTTAGGCTGACTTTGGTTTACAATTCCAACATTTCAAGAGCCCATTATACAGATGATCGATGCGTGGTTGATAATTGAACAGAAACACCATCTGCAAGTTACGGAAAGGTAATAATTTCTTCCCTTGTACTTTTGGGACTATTATTGGGAGACATTAACTGTTTTCCATTTTCATATGAATTGACATTACGTTTGTAGTCATTAATCCAAGAGCGCATTTTGTGCACTTAGGTGGTGCACTCGCATCTGGGTGCTTGGAAAAAGAAATACGCGTAGAAGTTTTGAAAAAGTCCCCTTTTTTCGTAGATGTACATTGTTTGGTGAAATGTGACCTGCAAATTTTGGGCCAAAAATGTGTCCATTGTGTACACTTTTTTTTGTACAGCACACAAATTGACATATTTTTCATTAAAAATTTGCAGGTTCACACTTCATCGAACAATGTACATGTACAAATGTTTTCGCAATTTTTGAGAACTCGGAATTGGCCAAAAGCACCCAGGTGCGCGTGCAGCAGGTGCATCAATGCATTTTCCTCCTTAGTCCCTCACATATTGTTTCACTAACATTCTGTTATCAGTTTAATTTGTAGTGTTTAGATGAGCATCATTTCTAGAACAGGAACAACTATGCATTTGTTTGGGTACACTTGATAGTCCCTGCTCATTCTGTGCAGTGCAAACTTTGTGCTGCTACTACCTCTGTTGTTTTCTACTTGACGTCCTAGAATGCGTACCGGCAAAGTTTGACTGCCAATAGATTTAAAATTATCTAGATTGTGAAATTTATATCATTAGATTTGTCCTTAAAAATATTTCTATAATATTTTATTTGTATTAATACATCTTGATGTAAAGTTGCAAAAGTAACGGTCAAAGTCACATTTTGAAGACCGTGAAAAGTTAAAAATGTCAAGTAAAAAAGAATGGAGGAAGTATTTTCTATAAACAGTTTGAGGAGTTATCCTTACATATTCCAGTTTAATGGATAATTAGCATGTGCAAAATGGACACTAGAAACTGTAATAGAAATGACTGGCCTGACCTCATTTTTCAGAATCTCAACACCATCTCTCTGTAAGGACATAGGACATCGAGTTATCTGAAAACTGTATCTTGAATTTGATATTATCACTGAAATATAACATGGATTTCCAGGACTAGAATTCATAAGGAAAACCATTTATCCAACATTTTTTCATTTTAACTGAAGGCCTCAAAAAATATTTTCTCATTGGTTGTCACGGCGCACCATGAGTCATGGCAACTCCAAGGCGTCAGGAACAACCTTGATTCTCATAGGATATCTCATGCTCATGACCTATCTTCTCAGCTACTGTTGTAGGGCTAGCTTTACGTCAAGCTTATGGAACTATTATCCATTTCCAGTGCTTCAATTTGCACTTTCCCTTCCACAAAATGGGGTTTTAACTTGCCATATCTAATGTCCTTTGGAATAAATGCAGTTAATCCTTTTTTTAAAAGTTGTACAGACCATGTTTTTCTGTTGGTTTTATGAATATTGTACTCAATGGCTGCGCTGGCTGACCTTTATTAACATGAACTTTTGTTTTGGTTTCTGTTCATTAATTATTTGTTATTCCACATGTACTGTGATATGTGCTGCACTTGATTGTTATAGATTATTTTATAGTCATGCCTCAAATCGAGTTACCACTTGCCAGTAATGCCGAACTCAATGCATGTGGGCGACCTTGCTGCTCTTGGTGCAGTGCATCCTAGCACAGTGTTGGCACAGTAGCCATCAGGGCCCAGCGAACGGAGGACCAGTTGGCTTATTTGCAGTTTTGCACCATGACCCCAGGTCAGGCAGGACGACCTTGCTAAGCTTAAGTATATAGATAAAAGGACAAGAAACTTGCAGATTACCCTATTAATGGCAGTTGCTTCATTTTTTCCTTACTTTTTTTCATAATAAATTCGAATTTTATGATCTATTGCTGAGAAAATATAACATCACAGCAATGATTATATTTGAAGTTTGAATGACCTCTTCTAATATGTACTTTGGCATTTCCTCCTTGTTTTGTTTTTGACTCTGCACTTGTTTAAACACTGAATTTGCTCTGGCTATTTCAGTGGTGCCATCCTCTCAGAGATTTGACATCTTACAGGTGTGGTCCCAGTTGTGGTCCCCTCCTTGGTAAGAACACAATTTATATCCTCAGATATGCAGTTTAAATGGTACACTTGTGAGTTGTGATGTTTTGAGAGCTCTGTCTTATTGATGCTTGAGATGAATGTGGGCGAAGAATATTAAGTCTCGAGATAAAGTTATGGACCTGTATTTCTCAGCAACCTTCATCTTAACCATTTTCAGATGAACAATGTCGTCGGATTATAACAAACATGCTGTTTGAAGATTTCAGCTTCATTTGTATTTTGATCTTTCAAAATTCTGAAATGTGTTTCTGTTCTGTCAGACTGCAAATTCTATTATATCTGGTGAAGAATGGAATTTTGAGAGTTGCGAAAACTGATTGGGATGGTGTTGAATCTGACCAATCGCAAGTTGATGGGGGCACTGCTACCTTGTACCTGCATGTCCTTGGCTTGGTGGAGATGGTATTGAAGCATCTGGAAGGTGGTCCTCGTCTTTGTGATCACAGTGAACAGGTACTCCCTCCAATTGCAAATATAGGTCATGTTGGAGATTGACATGGTCTGAGTTACTACTTGGACTGTTCATCATAATGTTGTTACAAATCTGAAAGGTTTTTATGTTATGAAAGCATATTACAGGATGAATCATTATAGTAATGCCAATTGCATTTGTCTAAACATATACCTTTTTATATATGATGAAGGTCAAACCTACGAACTTTTTACTGCTCAAGAATTCTGTATAATCTGACCAATATCTTCTGCTCAAGAATTTTGTGTAATGACGACAAACCTTTTATATATAATCTGACTGAGCTCTTTATATATAATGACAGTCACACCTACAAACCTGTGAGTTTGGAAAATTATGTATTTGATGTAGCTTTCCTGTACACAGCAGGATCAAGATCAGGATGAGACAATGCAAAAGGTGTGCTCGGGGTGATTGATCCACTTTAAGACCAATTGTTTCAGGAATCCAATCAGAAAGTGAAAAGGGTGGCAGCGAGAATGCAGATCAGATCATGTGGTTAAATCTTGCTCAACTAGACTGTACTGCTGTGTTGGGTGGAGGAAAACACGAAAGATTTCTAATGTTTCCAGTTTTCACTCATCCTAACATACAGAGAACTGATTGCTGCACTGAAAGGGAACTTATGGTATATAGCCATCCTATTTCAGTTTACTTCTTTCGTTCAAGGATTCTGGTCTTTCTGTAAAGTATTTGTAGTGTGCCGGTCTCTTGTGTGTTCACCCAAGAAAAGAGTGAAATGCAAAACTATAGTGGCTTGTCGATGTAAAAGTGGCTACAATCAGCATATGCTAAAATTATCACGATACATTCTGTGTCTCAAATTATCATTTGTTTGACTATCTCGTTTGAGTTTCATTTTGCTCATCCCTTAGATCCCAGTCAAGCAAGATAAAGTTGACCGGACTCTACGTACTGGATCAGTGTCAGACGATGAAAAACTAGAGACGCTAGATCCGGTCGCGTAAGGTGAGGCAGATGCTGGATCGAGGTGAGGAAGACGGGGATCCGATTGCAGGAGGGGACGAGCTTGCTCGATCTGGTCACAGGAGGCAAGGGAAACGCGGTGGGAGGCTCTACGATTGGTCGGCCCATGTACGAGTCTTTACTATCTTATAAATACGTGTAGCTACAGTGATAGACCGTAATTTAATCTTAGTCTATTTATACTGCATGACGTCATTGGTATGGTAGGAGTAGATTTGCGTCATGCTTTCAATGTTGTATCTTGTTTTATTTGGAATCTACTAGATAATTGCCGGTGCGTTGCAACGGGGTATAAATATTCTAGTACGTTAACTCGTGATTTACTTGCCCATATTAATGTGATTGTGTAAAAATAGTAGGATTTTATTTGGTAAACACATATTTGGTAAGTATTTATTGGCAGGAAGGTTGCAAAACAGGAAAGTTGGACGAAGAGTGGGCAAAACGCACTCTGCCGGCAGGAAAGGGAACGCTATTCTTTTTTTAAGTAGTAGAGATTTGTTTTCAAATTTGCTTAATGTATATACCATAGTAGTAGGCTTTGGTTTGTATATATAACTTGCAGGTTCATTATTAAGTGCTTCTTAAGATATATTCTTTATAGCTAATTTTTAACTAACAACTATAACTTAAAATAATATAATATATAATACACCAACTAGTTTGTCAATAAAGGAGCACTACATGAATTCATCATCATTATCTCCACCATCTGATGATGTTGCTGGACGGACGTATGTGCATCGTTTTCAGAGAGCTCTACACAAATTCATTATCATCATCATCAATTGCACATTTTGATGATCTAGCACTCTTTGATGGTCCAACATTCTTTGATGATCTAGCATCTTTGGT
Organism: Stipa capillata; assembly: GCA_019208055.1. NCBI lineage: Eukaryota > Viridiplantae > Streptophyta > Magnoliopsida > Poales > Poaceae > Stipa > Stipa capillata. The sequence continues at coordinate 939,052 of JAGXJF010004719.1, forward strand.
TGATCAAATTGTCAGGTAGCAACCTCCAAATATTAACTTCATCCAACTATAGCTCTCAATTTTTTGCATCCTTAGGGTTTGCCTAGCATTGCAAAACATCATATAAGAAATAGCGAAATATGACGATTACTATGAAAAGGGGTTGAATCATAATAATAACCTTAATATGTGCTATATATTGAGTCCTCGAGAGCTTTATTGTTCCGACTGACTCACTAAATTGTGCTTCTGGAAATTCTTTCAGTTTGCAAACCCTCATCCACTTCTTGCACAACTTCAGCAGGTGCTTGTGAATCTCGTTCGGGGTAATTTCAATATGCCTATTCTTAGATAAAACCTTCTTCACTTCAATTAGGTGAACTTTGTTTAAGATTTTCTCAAGAGAAACCCTATTTTTTGCACCTATCATATAAGTGGTACATCTCAAAAGGCAATGAGACATGAGATGAGTCCAAATAGACGTTGTAGCATCATTAGACATATCTGTTCCAAAATGACTAGTACAAGGGGCTAACTTACTACTCTTCCATTTGATCAAATATTATGTATTACTTAATCGGATATTACAAATAATATAAACAAAAATAAGATGAGTACTACGACAAGAAGAGACTAGGAGTGAAGAACCAAGGGAGAGGTTGGTGGGGAGGGGGTAGCAACACGAGAGAGGTTAGAGGGGAGGGTGCAGCAAGACTGCTACCCAAGGCTCCACAAAGCCCCTATTGCGCAGCTAAGGTGTGATATCCTGCCTGGCGACCGCACGGCAGTAACGATCGTGTTGGAGCAAGCCGAGCAAGCCGACATCGTCTTTTGAACCACTAGTGTGACTTGTCATATAGTGCGGCAGATGCGCGATAGGTTTCAGTCACGTTCCGGATATGCAACCAGCTGTCCTGTCATGATGCTGACATCTTGTCACGTCTTGGAAGCGCGATACATTTCTATCATGTACGTCAAGTACGATAACCATTACGTGTTGTCTATTTGTACCGTTGTGAAGATAGATTTGTCTTCGAAGACCAAATTTACTAACGCGCCACTCGTAAGAGATTAAAACAGCTTTATTCGAACACCCACCGCCAGCCAGTACCATCTCATCAGAACAGATTCTGTACGAGCACAGCACCAGCTGAGTAGGCACTAGGGATATTTGTTTTTCCATTCAACTATTTCCTCCTTTTCCACCTCCAGAATCAGCAATTCACCAATCCCAGCTGGCCCTCCTCCAGGCGCCACGTCAGCCACGCACCTGCGCGCGGCGACAACCCCCCGAAGCGGAGATTCCTACAAGAGCACGCACCATTCCACCAACACACACACATATACAGCGCTCTCTCATCACGCCGTCCCCTCCCAAAACCCACAGCGAAGCGCCGTGTGCCTCGCCGCTGCCATGGCCGCCGCCGGCGGAGCCCCTCCGGCGGCACCCTCTGGTGAGCGTCCCCCTCTCCCTCTCCCCCTCCTACTCCTCCTCTCCCTCCCTGTGATCTCGTGGTGGCTCCGTCCGTGCCGGCGATTGGTTCGGGTATGGGTTTTGGTCTTGTGAGAGGTGGAAAAGTGGGGGCTTAGGTGGTAGGGTTGATGCTGCATTTGCGTTGTTGGGGAAGGACTTGGATCGGGATCCATGGCTGTTTGGGATTTAGGGTTTTGTTGGGGTTGGATTTGGGGTGAAATTTCTTCCATTTTTGAGGCGGTGGGTTGGGTGCGCACAAGAGGCCTCTTAACCCAGCCGCCATTGGAAGAGCATTATTTTTTTGCGGTTCCCTAGTCCTCCCGCAGTGTGCAGTTGTTTGGGGATTTATCTTTGTGATCACCGAGGTACCGAGGTGATTTGGTAGACCAACCCTCTTCCTCAGACGCAGTGTTTTCGTGGGGATCACTGAGTCAGGGCTTGCCTCTGTTGGTTGCAATCGCCTGTGAATTCGTTGAGATTGTTGGGTGTAGGCCTTATTTATGTGATTTAAGCATCGGTTGTAGTTTGCTCAGTTTTCATTACCTGTAGGTGGCATTGATCTCATGGCGTTTGGCCCTATCTGATGCTGGTTTGTTATGCCAAACCATAAAGAAGAAAAGATAGGCGTGTACTTTATGTGGAGTATTCAAATGAAGTTGAGAGTATTCAAATGAAGTTGACAGCTCTGTACGTATGTGACCACTCTGCATATCACTTATGCAGAGTCGCAGGTGGCCTGCTTGTTGTGTTGTGGGCGCGTTTTGTGCTGTTCAGCTCATAATTTACCATTGGGAAGTCATTTTGACTGGTGTCATGAAAGGTGTTGCTTAGGCATGATGTAGGCTGAAACTGGAGCTGTTTTCAGTATTTAGCAACCTTAACATGCCTTTCTGCAAGTCTTCATTTTAAGCCTCTTCCCCAACATGAACCTGCTGTTTCTGGACTTGTTTTGTTTTGTTTTGTTTGAACCTGCTGTTGATTGCCACCAAATCCGTCCATTTGAGAGTTAACTTTGGTTTTGTGGGGCCTCACCTTGCTTGTTGGCTGCCACCTTTGTAATCAGTTCCATCTATATAGGGGATTGCTCGTCTCATTGCCACCTCTGGTTTTTCTTTCCTATTTCAATGTAATTCATGGTGTCAGTCTTGCAGTACACAAGTTGTTCTTTGGTATGTTGGATGTGGTCATTGGGTGTTAATGGTCATGGTGAACTACTTCTCGCAGGTATATTGTTGTTTAGAAGCTGGGATAGTTGATAAAGTTGGTGTTGAAGCAAGTTTGCTCTTTTGAAATGCTTGTGAGATTGTAGCTTGCTCATTTGAAGTGTTTCTGCTGATCTAAGATATTACTATAGGTGATATTGCTAGTGTACAGCTACTAGCTTTGTGCCAAACAAGCTTAATTGTTTTGTATTGAATTTGGACTGTACTAAGGGCGTGTTTGGGACAGCTCCAGCTCTTAGCTCCACATCAGATTTGAAGATTAAAAACTAAAATAAAGTAGTTTATATAACCACTTTTATTATACAATGTCAATAAAATATGACTTTTAACCATCTCCGATATACCCTCAGCTCTAACTCCACAAATCTGTGGAGCTACTAAAATCCAGCTCCACCAAATCGGTGGAGCTGGAGCTGTCCCAAACACGTCCTAAGTCTAAGTGAAATCCAGAGCTCCACGCCCAAAATAAGGAAGTAAATTTGAGTAAACCTGTGAGTGATTAATAATTTTACTTACTTGTTGTTGATTACACTGCTTTTTAAATTGGTGGGTTTGCTTACCGCTTGCTGTTCACTGTATTTCAGGATGTATTTTAGTTCTTCTCCTCATGAAACTGTTTGCACGTCTACGTGAAATTGCCTTGTAGACATCCTGCATTTTTCTCGTTCGCCTTCACAGTGAAGTCAGCTTTATGTTAACAACTAGAGATTGAGTTTCTTCAGATTAGAGATGTTTGCATAGAGAGAATTTTTGAAATTAAAAATGTGTTGTGCTTGTAGCTTTTATAACACTCTTCTTTGTCATGGACATATAGAAGATCAGCAGAATTGCTATTTCCATTGTTGATACAAGTTAATTTGGTCTCTCTCCTTTGATATGTACTCAAATCTTCTGTCACTGTAGGCATGTATTACCGCAGGAAAAAGAAGGCTTCTGAGACCATCACTGGTCTTTCCCTTACTGCTGCAAATAGGGTTCATAGTTGGGGATGTGGCAGTGTTAACAAGGACATGGAAGCTGTGTATGCTCGCAAGGTCCAATTGCTGAACTTCCTTTCTACTCTGCATGATCCCACTCGGAATTCTGTGACAGTCGGTATATTGGCAGATGCTAATATCACGAATCGCTCTATCGAGCAAACAGAACAGAAACAGAGCACACCGATAATAGTTCTCGATTCAGATGATGAAGATGGAAACACCGAAGGATGCAGACAGCTGACACCTGAGATAAACAAACAACTAATGACATCGGAACTGCCTGGTAATCTCACAACACGGGTGGCATCCAATGGGAAAGACCAATTCAATGAAACCTCACATGCTGAAGGAGATCAAAACACTCAAATTGTTCCATATGGTCAAAGTGCAGCTTTATTGAATCAGTTTCCTTTGCAAAGCAGCTGGCAACCATCTATTCAGTTTGAGCGAGTTATATTGCAGAAAAGGCCTGAGGAGGAACGTATCCAAGATCTCGCTGTATGTACCTTTTCCCTTGAAGTTCTTTGACTGAATATTAGATTTTACGTACTGATATTGTTGTTTTTCGTTCTACATAGCTGTACTGAAAAGACAAATGTATTGCATCAAATATTGTGATTGTACTTTGGCATCTTTGAAGAGCATTGTGTTTTATGTTCATCCAACTAATTGCTCGATGCATCTTAGTTGCATGAAATAGCCCTTACTCTTGTAGAGAATATTGGAATGCAAATGTTTGATATTCGTTGAATCTATTCCAATTTGAAGCTGACAATTTTCATCTTCCAACTGTAACTCTTGTTCCTCGCTGTAGGCTGCTAGCCATGCGGAGAAGATAGCAGAAACACAAGTTTTCCCTGCTCTTCCTAAGGAGAGAAAACGACGGAAATTGGACTCTAGCTCCCAGGCAGATCAAAGTGCTGAAACTGCAACAAGAAAAAGAAAAGGAAAGAACGAGCCAAATCTAGCAGCAGTTGACTTCCCCTCAAAAACCTACATGCCGATGGAAGAAGAGGATCCTATGGAGGAAGAAGATAAACCAGAAAAGGAAAGTGATGGTCTTGAGGATTTTTGGAATGACTTCTCACTGGCTATGGAAAGCACAAAGGTATTGTGACTTTCTATTGCTGCAGCATTCTAAAATCTGTCAATTTGCAAGTTGACTGCTAATTGTGCTTGTAAATGCATTCTGTGTTCATTACTTTGTTGAATATTGAGCGCTGCTTTGCAGAAAGCAATTTTCATGGCTAGTGTAGTATATCATAGTGTATCTTGTACTAAGCTAGACTGTTAAAAGGGAATTCATTTGTCATTTAAACATTTTATATCTACCATGAGAAATTTTGCATACTTGATTTTCTGTTCAACTATTGTTTCCGATTTGTGTTGTTTGCCATAATGATTTAGTTATATTTGTTGGCCAGCTTGACACACTTGAAGAGGTAGCCAATGAGAATGAAGTGGGTGAAAAAGAGGTAGACAATGACTGCAATCATGACATTCGGATTCATGAAGATCTAGGCCATGTATGCCGTGTCTGTGGTATGATTGTGAGAAGGGCTGACACAATAATTGATTATCAGTGGAAAAAGGTTTGTAATTTGTTTAAGATATGTGATGCTTTTGTGACTCCAGGTTCATTTAGCAACAAAATGTTCTGTATATGCATGTAGTTTTAGTAACAGTCCTTTTTAGCAATGATGTGGCTTTGTTGAGATGCTGATACATGAGTTAAGTTGGGCAGCGTTACGCGAGACATGGGTTTAGTAATAAATATGGAACTTTTGCATACGTTATTTCCAATGTATGATAGGAAAACATGGTAATGATGAAATTTAAATGTATGATAGGAAAAATTAAGTGACCTTAATGTTTATCTCATATCAGGCATCAAGGTCAAGAGCAAATTTCTGTGAATCACGTTCGAAGGATGCTGATGAGATTATCATTGGTGATGTTAGAGTCTCTGAAGATTTCATTGTTTTAGATATTGCTATTCATCCAAGACATGCAAAGCAAATGAGACCACATCAGTTGGAAGGGTTCCACTTCCTGGTTAAGAATTTAGTCTCCGACAAACCTGGAGGTTGCATTCTAGCTCATGCCCCTGGTTCAGGGAAAACATTTATGCTCATAAGTTTCATTCAGAGCTTCCTGGCAAAGTATCCTTCTGCAAGGCCCTTGTTATACTTCCTAAAGGCATATTAAGTACATGGAAGAGGGAATTTCAACGGTGGCAAGTGGAGGACATACCACTGTATGATTTTTATTCTGTTAAAGCTGACAAAAGAGTAGACCAGTTGGAAATCCTCAACTCTTGGCAAGCCAAAATGAGTATACTATTTCTTGGATACAAGCAGTTCTCTCGGATCATTTGCGGTGATGGGGGTGGCACCGTTGCAGCTGCATGCCGGGACATGTTGCTTATGGTCCCCAACCTACTCATACTCGACGAGGGTCATACACCTCGAAATCGGGAGACTGATGTGCTAGAATCACTGAGCAGAGTGCAAACGCCACGTAAGGTGGTCCTATCAGGTACACTTTTCCAGAATCACGTTGGGGAAGTGTTTAACATCTTGAACCTTGTACGCCCAAAGTTTCTCAAGATGGAATCATGCCGTCCTATTGTTAGACGTATAATGAGTCAAGTAGCAATATCTGGTAGCAGGATTACGAAAGGGGTGGCTGACAATGCATTCACTGAGTCAGTAGAAGAGACCCTGCTGCATGATGGCAACTTCACAAGAAAAGCACATGTTATTAGAAGTCTTAGAGAACTAACAAAAATGTGCTTCACTACTATAAGGGTGATATCTTAGATGAACTACCTGGCCTAGTAGACTTCAGTGTCTTCTTAAAACTCAGTCCCAAGCAGAAAGAAATCGTTCACAAGTTGGGAGCCTATGAGAAGTTTAAAAGAAGTGCAGTAGGGACTGCACTGTACATGCATCCTTCTCTGTCCGAAATGTCAGAAGTTGATGCTGTGAATAGGGCTAACAACTTGACAGATGCAACTGTTGATGGTTTGGTTGAGTCTATCAACGTGAGAGACGGTGTGAAGGCCAGATTTTTCATTAATATCCTGGCGCTTGCTAATTCTGCAGGAGAGAAAGTACTTGCTTTTAGTCAGTACATACTTCCCATGAAATTTTTGGAAAGGCTATTGGTTAAGACGAGGGGCTGGCATGTAGGAAAGGAGATCTTTGTGATCTCTGGTGATACTAGTCCAGAAGGCAGAGAATTGGCAATGGATCAGTTTAACTATTCTGCTGATGCAAAAGTTCTATTTGGTTCGATCAAGGCATGTGGTGAGGGCATCTCCCTTGTGGGTGCATCAAGAGTTGTCATTCTAGATGTTCACTTGAACCCTTCTGTTACCCGTCAAGCAATTGGGCGCGCCTTCAGGCCTGGACAGCAGAAGAAAGTGTTTGTATACAGGCTTGTAGCTGCTGATTCTCCAGAGGAGAAGTTTCATGAAACTGCATTCAAGAAAGAAGTCATACCAAAGCTGTGGTTTGAATGGAGTGAGCACTGCACTACTGAAGACTTCAAACTGAACCAAGTTGATATTGATGACTCTGAAGATGAATTACTGGACAATAATGCGATGCGCCAAGATATCAAGGCTTTGTATAGAAGGTGAAAGCTGGCTGGCTGCTGTACACCATGTACAAATTGCAATGCTGATCTTTCAAGATTACGATTGCGCTGAAGTAAGGGGTTTCCTCTAGAACCATTCTTCACATCACAATACCTATTGCTCCTTGTTCTATGTGACTCTATGACCATCTCTTTAACTGTTAACGTTTCTTTTTACAGGGTGTTACAGTGGCTCCATTGTGGTCGCGTGCCAGGGTTTGCTGCCAGCAAGGATTCTCTGTTATTGATCCATTTTCCAACCTATGTTTATCGAGTGACTTCCTTTGTAATATATGCCGACTTAGGACAGCGATTAGCTAGCAAACTGATCCTCGTCACACTCCTTGGTCAAGATTTCCAGGATTAGCAGCTATGGTTTTTTCTACCCTTTTTATGAAACGATAACTAAATAAAGTTGCTGTTTTGGAGGTTACCCTTTGCACCTCTTTATATGGTATAAAGTGTGTGTTCACAGAACAGAATGCCTGTGCTCTCTTTAACCCTGGTCGTGGGGAAAAGAAACTGAAATACCCCTAGAAGTGGATATATGGGACTCCATGTTGTATGTGAGAGATGATGCAAATAATTCGCTCTCTTACATTTTGTGTCAACTAGTGTTCATCTATGTGATCGATCTCTACGTCAGGACCGTGGCCACTACGGAATTAAAACGTTATCGGCATGTTGCCTCTTTAATCCGGCTATGTCGCTGATCCTGCGCATCATCTACTTGGTGTCTTAACATTCTGCATACTACTTTTTACAAGGGTCTGGAAGTTGGAAAATGATAAGGGAATGGCAATCTTTGTTGTGGGCTAAATATTTGCAGAATTGCAATATGGCTCGATGTTCAGCAAAGGCTGCTCAATCCCATTTCTGTCTGGGCTTTTACAAGTTAAAGATCTGTTTTACAAGTTTTGAGGAAAGAAAGTAGGTAATGGTGTGAGAACTAGGTTCTGGAACGATACTTGAATTGGTACTCTTCCTTTATGTAAACAATTTCGTAGACCTTATGCTTTAGCGGGGTTGTATTAGATTTAGAAGAATTTTATGGGGTGAGATTTGACCGTATGGCAAAGTTGCAAGCTCTGTGTGTGGGGGTTTGTCTCAATGATGAAGAACATAGATGTGTTCTCTTGGAGAAGAATTGGAAGTTTTCGGTTCATTCCTTATATGTTGCTCTGATTTCACAGAAAACGCATTTCCCTTTCGAACACTTTTGGAAAATAAGGCTGCCCCTCAACATTAAGATCTTTATGTGGTTGGTTGTGGAAGGTAGTATACTAACTAAGGATAGTCTCATTAGAAAGGGATGGCAGGGTTCCAAGAGTTGCTACTTCTGTGGTGTGGATAAATCTATTACTCATTTGTCTTTTTAAGTGTCCAGTTGCTAAGCACATATGGAGTATTAGTGTGTATTACGTTTAATATTAGTTATGTCTCACTCTCCAATTCTCCATGGATCATCTCTAGCACATGGGTGCTTCAATTCCCTAGTAGAGAACATAAGATGATTGCAATGGTGATGGCTGCTATGTTTTGGTCAATTTTAAAAACAAGGAATAAAGTGCGACGATACGTACAGACGAATTGACTTCTCGACTGTACATATCACACAGAGTAGCACGATAGAAGCATTGCAGTGGTCCAAATATTACAAACTTAATTTACAAACTCGAAATACAACATAAAATCTTACAACATATTCCTAAAAGTACGGGAAATTTAAAACCGTTTCTATCTGGTTACAGCAAAAGCCTTTTCTACAACTCTCATCTACCCGACCTATTACTTCTACTCGGTTGCGTTGTCGTCGCGGTAGTCATAGTAGTAGTCCACGCCGCCTTCTTCTTTCGTCGGTGTCGGTTCTTCAGCTTCTTCTTCGTCAACCTCGACGTAGACGATCTCCTGCTCTGCCGTCGGCTCACAATCTAATCAAAGGAATTAAGATAGAGGGATGAGTACAGAAGGTACTCAACAAGTCCAGGAATAGCAAAGAGGTGTTTGATGCACTAGCTACTGAGAACAGCAATGCTCTCCAAAACAATGCAAGTTTTGTAAGATAAGAGAGTCAAGTTTTAGTTTAGAAGACTAATGATCTCCTGTTTCACAAGTTACTAGGATTCCCGCTGAATCCCTTTCTTGCCGGGTTCGCAGTTCCAACCGGGAACACAGAGTGACTCAGCCACAATTCTATATACTCTGCAGAGGTGCGCGACTGTACGCACAAACGAACTTGGTCATGTGTCTGAGTTTACAAGGCTCATTCACATTCCCACGATCACAAAGCCTTTTCACCGCCCGCTCGGTCATACTCCGCGTCGTAGTCCGTGCAGGACTACCGGTCCCCAATTCAATTGTGGCTCACCCAACGGTCAATACCACCTTTTCAAATAAGATGTGGCTAGCCTGGCGACCAATACCATTTATTCAAATAAGATGTGGCTAGCCCGGCGACCAATACCACTTGAATAAAATGTGGGCAGCCCTACGACCGATGCCACATCAACAACTGTGGGCAGCCCTATGGCCAAACCACATTCCCGGTAGCCGATCCCACTACCAAGGTCTTGCGTTCCCAGGGGAGTATGAACCTAGGGCAAAGGTACTTCGGCTCAGCCCCACCCATACAGGGTATGTGGTATGCACGATCACTACGGTCCTTGAACACAATCGATCATTGGTTGCATTAACCTTATATGAAACAAACCCGTGTGATGAAATCCACCTTCCCAATGTGCCATCCGGCACCCATACCAGGATTTCACCACCCACCATGCTATCGCCTAAGAACCAGCGATCCAAAACAAAACAACAGTTGATTCATCTTATAGAAAATAGATTTTTGTGTATGTTATAGACAAGAGGGAAGTTTTATAAATCATTCTCAACGGACATGAATGAGAAACTGGACTTGCCTGCTGACGGATAAGTAATGGAGTTCGACTGGTCGGCTTGCTGAACTCCGATTTCTGATAAAAAGCAATAAAGTCCGATAAGGACTTATCCAGAAACTTCCAAATATAATGCAGATGACATGGTATTATGCATGAGAGAATTTCTACATGCCAGGATATGTCGAGGAAAATTTTAACGTAAATCTGTTTAAAGCATTTCTCTAAGGATTTAACATCATCTAAATGAATAATCAAGCTTTACTTACGTTTAAAAATTCATGTTGACTTTGAATTTAGATCAAATTTACTTCGTCATCTATATCAACCCACTTAAGGAACTAGATTAGGTTAGAATTCTCTTTTCTACGGAAAAATATACTTACTTCAGTTAGACTAACTTATTACTTTATCCAATTTAATTTCCTTTTAGGAAGTAAGTGTTTTAACTTAAGAAATTCCCAACTTTGATTTACTCCTTAACACATATACATGTATACATATTCCTTTCTTTTAAGACAGAGAAGAATAGACTTATTTGATTTCTTGTTTTAAGGATAAAAAGAAAACTAACTAAATTAGCCTACTCAATTCCCTTTTTATTTTATTCTCCCCTGACCTGCTCGGTTTCTACTATTGAGTTCTTCGGCCCGCCGGCCTCTCTCTCTCTCTTTCCTCACTTTTCCCTTTCTCTTTCTCACTTCACCCGTGCGCATCCAGGGACCGAATCCCTTCCCCTTCACATGCCGCCGCCGGCCTCTATGTCTCCGCCGCTCCCTCGTGGCTCCTCTTTCTAACGCCACCTACTGGGTCCTTGGCCGCTCCCGTCAACGCGGGATCTCCCGTGCTCGCCGCCCCGAGTCTAAGGCTCGGCTCGGTTGCCTCGATCCATGTCGCCGCCGCCTCTTGAGTTCCTGGCTTCATCCACGCCGCCGATGTGGTCTCTCCAGGGCCCCGCCGCCACGAGCCCTGACCTGGCTCAGCCCTTCGCGCCTCCTTCGCCTGCCGCCTTGGTCACCTCGCCGTGCCGCCCGAGTGGTTTGCGGTCCGGCGTCGTAGCCCACCTCCGGCGGTGCTCCGCCGACTCGCCCCTCGCCGGTGGTGCGGTGGGTTGCTGCCGCCATCCACAAGTAAGTCTCCCTTTCCTCCACTCAATCCCCCATTTCTAGGGTTCTACCAATGCTGGTTTGATTTGGGGACTTTGGTAAGCTCGGCTAAGGCTTGGGTACTATACTCGATTTTGGTTATGAGGGCAGACTACTACCTTGATCTTAGCTTATTCTCTGACTTCATCTGAACTCATATATTATTGTCAGTTTATTGAACTAGAGAGCAGATGCTATGCTTGGTGTTGTGCCTTTATAAGTTGGCTTGGTTCAGAACTCTCATTATGGTATATGCGCATGCCCAGAAATGTGAAGAACAGCCGTTATACTTGATTTTGTGCACAAATGCCAATTAATTGAATTAAGGAACAGAACTACACTTGATCTGATTTGTTGTTGCCATTATGCTTTATCTAAAAAGGGTTTGAGAATGGTAACTTTTGGATAAGAACAGATGCCACTCTGCTGCCTAATAGGTTGCCTTAACTTCCATGATGATCCTCTGATAAAGGACTAGAGAAAAGGTGCTGAGAAATCTGATAAGAACAGAGATCTACACTCTAGTTGCCTAAAGAGAAAAAACCCAATGATGAAATTAAAACAATCTGAAATTTTGTTTAGGAATTGTGTGGCGTTGATTGATGAGAACAGTTATTAGAATCTCCTAAACAACTTTTGTGATGATCATTGGATTCTGAGGGTCCCTATTGACATGCCAATTCATGAGCATGTATGCGTGGGTTATGTTGCCTTTGATAGCTTTACCTGATATGGACTGGGACAATGATAAGCTTCTCAAGCTTGCTGGTCCTTCTCTTGGTGGTGGCCTGCCCCTCCTAAGCTTTGGTGTTCCTCCCTTCTCAGCTGGTCTCCCTCTACCTGGTTGCTCCTCACTAGCTAGGGGGGTCTTTTCCTAAGCTTCTTACTGGAGCTTGAGGGCTTGCTCCCTTCACTTGTTATTCTTTATGATTTGCTCCTCTTGCTGTCTCCTACTCCTCAAGTTCTATTCGGTGACTGCTGTTGTTGTTACTATATGCTGGGGTTTATCTCAGCTTGCTTCTACCTCTACCGAGCTATCCATGACCCTCTCAGTGAAACTGCCACCTCCTGCTTACTCCTCTAGATTACGTGGACTGGTTCTTGCTTTCTCTGTAGCCTAAGCTAAAGGAATTAGCTCTGGTTACTTCTTGCAGCTACTGGAATGATTTTCTTCGGTGGATAAATATGGTTCCCTGGTTGCCTTGCTCGGTTGGATATTTTTAGCTTAGCTAAATATCTCATGGGTTGCGTTACTTGCTAAGAGAATGGACTGCTGGGTGAACATTTTGATAGAATTGTTGTCTTCGGATGGTTGCCTTATTTAATCCTTCACTTTGGAGAATAATTTTCTTTTCCAAAACAAAACTATGGAGACATTGTAGTGTAGGATAAATAAAAAATATATTTTTTTATTACCTCTCCTCTTTCCTCCCTATTATCAGTATAACAGCATTGTCCGTTGAGGGTCTTAGCCACGTGGCCCTCGGACGTTTTTGAAATTAAAATTGTTTTATAAAACTATTTTTCAAAACTAAAAATTATTTTGGTCGTCGGCACGGTTTTGCCCTCGCAGCTAATCCTGCGGATTGTCGGCGGAACTGTGCCGATAAGACCAACCTTATTTCGAAACACCGCTTTTCAAAACCATTTGCCTCCTATAGGAACGGCGTGATTCCAACGGTCTCGAGTGCCCATACTCGACGACCTCGGATGACCGCCAATATTTCCGAAGATTTTCCCCCTCAATCTCCCGGTGCCCTTCGGCGATTCAAGACTTGAAGACTTTGAAGATCCGTAGATCCAAGGATTAGGTTTAGATGATGTATAGATAGAAATTGTAACATGTAATTTTTTTCTTTTTTTTCTATTCCTTTGTAACATAATGTATCATGACATTGCAATATCTATTTAACCAATAAAGTTCTATTTCAATTGTATTTACCATGTACGAATACTATATGCCATGTGTGATGCGGATGAAATGCGAATGCACATCAAATTCCCTCCTCACTCTCTAACTTCCGATGTTCCTCAGTAGAGTTAGGTCAACTCAGCAGCGCGAGTTAATCAAACCTCCGCCTCATGCCGCTTAACTCTAACCCTAAAACCAGGGTTCTCACATAAAGCTTGTTTTCAAGGTGTTTGTCCTAGTGATCCTACTAATCTAGTGTATTTTCTGTGTCATTTGGGTCGACTATGGGCGCGATTACAGAAGATAGAGCTGCAAAGCAAGTTGCACCTGGGAGCCAGAATGCTGTCAAGATTCTTTACATGGAAGACATGGTTGGGAACTGCTACTGTTATGCTTGGCAAATGGTTCATGTAGGTGTAATGGCAATTCTGTTACTGTTCTGTAATCGTGCAGTCTGATATCGCAAATTCTGGTATTGTTGATGGTACAGGCTAAGGTGTTGGAAGCCTGGTTCCAAATTCTCAGATGGAGTGTAAACAGACTTGGATGTGGTTGCAATTTCTGAATGAAATTAGGAACTTGGCTCCTTTCTCTAAAAAAAGATTATATCACAAGGGTAAATTCTCAATCTGATATCAATTGTGTTTTCTATCTTCGACACATCTGGAGATCGAGAAAGAATTATAACGGGTATTAAATTACATATACCAATCAATTCACCCAAAAATCAAGCGATCAAGAAGGTAAAGACGGAGCCATGGCGTTGTGTCCTTACCAGATGTCCTTGAAGGAACAAGGAAATGAATGTACGTGGCGGTGTCTTAGCCGTATAAATTAACGGATGGTTGAGATTTGAGCAACTCCACCGGCTAGAGTTGCTCTCAAACTCTAGGAGATCTGGACCACGTGCATGGCACGTCCCCTGCGCCTGTAGCTGCCGTTGCATGGTCCTAATGTGCATTTGATTAGTTGTGACCAGGAAGATGTGCTGTCCATGTCTCTCAATTTTGCCCCTAAGATCCGTACTGCTCACGTTGGGCTAAATATACTCATGAGATACAGTAGCATAATTAATCTTCCCCAATAGATCTATAAAATAGCCGGTCCATATCAAGGGTACTGTAAAAGAGCTCAAAACAAAATGGCCTTGCTCAGCTGTGGGCGTACATGCACCAAAACCGAATTAAAAGGCAAACCAAACCATTAATTTTGAACATTTTCGAGGAAAAGTAATAACCTATCTACTACTCCTGCCCAGCATCAGTTTCATTAAAACGCATCGTAAATCCTACTAAGAAACAACGAAACCATCACCACTGAAGTAAGGAAAAGCCAAAAGAGCTAATGTATGTATTACTGTTCTTGCACCGTATCAGTTGATTCAGTTCCACATGAAGCGAAGATAAACAGATAAACACATGCCTTACAGTCTTACACCACCTGAAGAACAGAGACAGCAGCACAGGGCATTCAGCGAGCCAGAAGCACAACAGCAATGCAATGAACAAAGCAGACTAAATTAACGTGACAAATCTAATGGTATACGTCCTAATTAAGCCCTCTCCGTCTCATCTAACCCTTATCAGCTCTTGTACTACTGGCTTGCGCTTTATGTACACATGAGTAGTTGGGTTTATTTGCCCTGAGGAGTGAGGACGAGCTGGTTAGCAAAATCCTCGCCTTCATCAACCTTACCACGAAATGTTTATATCATCGTTGAGGTCAAACAACAAGTGCCCCTTCTCATCGCGGTAATCCTCCCCAATCTCTGGCTCCTGCACAATATCAAGCAAAATGATTTTCAGTTGGCTGTCAAGAAATGCGATAATCCAGTAAAGAACGCTACAGACGACTCAACTGACCGCACATGCAACGGGAAAATGGGAGAACGTTACATATATGAACTAGGGAATTTCTGCGCTGTTTATAATAAGCAAATGTATGACAAAAGGTGCACGAATCTCACTAAATGATTCTACTGGATGCAAGAGCTAGGGAAAACTAGGACAGCTCGTGACCGATCAAACGGTGAGAACTAAAAAGAAGTTACAGAGGAATAAAATACTCGCTTAATGTTATCAGACAGCACACATCCATGCCATCATCACGATTGCAAGCATTTTTCTTGAAGAATCGAGCCAGCTGCTACTGACCAAAAAAAGTTGCAAACATATTTCTCGAAACTTTCCTCCTCTAACGAAAATCTACCAAAAGTGATCGGCAAATAGTACTCCCTACTAATCTACCAGTAACGATTCTCTTTTCTTTATCTTTATCTTTATCTTTATATTATACCTCATAAAAATAGCAGCTTTTTAGCTGGTTTTCAAAATTAGCTCCGTGTGTCACCGCATTTTCTCTCTCTTATACCGACAATTACTGGGGAAAAAGACTTGCAAATCCGTCAGGCCAATGACATGTGGGGCCGACGCCCTGGACCAGGTCCACGGAACACGCGCGAGCAGCGCGGGCCCCAACGAACCGCACGGGAAACAGCACCGAATCTCGAAGGAGGAGAAGCCGGTCTATCTTGCAAGGCAAGTCAGAACGAACAATTGACCAGGAAAACGAAATACTCCTGCAAAAGGCAAAAACGAGAAGGCAAAAAAGAAGAAAATCTCACGCGGATTACTCCGAACAAAATTCAAATCAAAACTCCAGTAGAAAAAGAAAGGAAAACGAAAGCAGGGTGCGGGGAACACGCGGCGGGCAGCTGACAGGCGGGCCCACGACGTCCACACGGAGCGGGAAGGGGAGGGAAGGGAAGCGTCACATGATGGCGATGGGGATTTGTATACAGCAGACACGACATAATTCCAAATCCGCAACTAACGACACACGATAATTAGTTCTCGGTTTTTCCTCCTTTTGAAAAAAAAGGAACATATTTTTTCGAAATTCCAAGATTTGGAACATCTGGATAGCCAAGGTTGCATCTTTTGGGGTGGTGGCAGCAGTTATGGGTTGGATGGAGCAGGAACCACCGAGCTAGACCGATAAATGCGGGAAACCGAACTACCCCTGACGCCGCGGCGTGGTGCAAGGAATCCGAGGCGACAGCCCAAAGGGCGCGGCTTCTCTTTTCTTTTCGCGGACCACACGAAAACCATACAGCTACGAAAACGACCCGGAGCCTGAACAACCCAGATATGTGAGCCTAATTTTTAACTATACAAGAACTTGTTCTTTCAACGAGCTAGGTTGTAGATGGGTAAACACACGCAAGAACTGGACTAGGAACGTACCAATCCATCTCAAACCTACGGAAGTGGTAAAAGAAAACTTGGCAGGCAAAGGCAGAAAGCATTTGCAAGGTAGTACGAGTATTGAAGAGGTAGAAACAATTTATCAGAACTGCTGACCGGTGGAGAACAACGATAGACCAATCAAGATAACTACTTAGATTTTACTCACGAAAGAAGAACTACTGAGAATTAAAAGAAGAAAACAACGTTCACACGTATAAACACATCAACGAGATGAGACCAGGTAATTTTGCAGTGAAAAAATAGATTTTTTTTTAGAATAGGTTAACGAGTAGTAAGGGCAGACTTGAGTCACAAATCAGAAAACCCAAAGAGAGTAAAAATATTTCAGCACTTCACACAAACAAAAAAACAACAACAACCGTCAACAAGATTGGCACACAAGAAAAGGCCTCAAGAGTCCAAAAGCGAGATGATAGCACCCAATCCAAAAAGAAACAATAATGGTAAAAGCCGCAAAGAACGGGGAAAGGAGAAGGGTAATAAAACTCACCTCAAAGTTAACCGCGGCCGCCGTAGCCGCGCCGTCGCCGGCGGCAGCGTCCGCCCGCGTGCGCTTCGCCGGCGAACTGCACCCCTCGTCGCCGCTCGACGCGCCTCCAGATCCGCTCGGTCCCGGCGCCTTCCGCTTGGCCGGCGACCGCGTCCGTTCATCCCCGCTCGAGGACGCGCCGGATCCGGCGGCGGTGGCGTAGTCAAGAGGTGTCTCTGGGCTCGACGCCGCCATGGTCTCCTTCCGCGCGGCCACCTTCGCCTGCGCCTTCTCGCCCGGGTGCGGCCGCGGTTGCGACCGCGCCCCGTCCACGCCGCTCGTCGACGGGCTGGATCCGGCCGCGGCGCCGTAGTACGGCGGTATCTCCGGCCTCCGCAAGGCCATCGACTCGACCTTCACCTTCGACTTCTCCCTTCCGCGCTGCGGCGACCGCGCCCCGTCCTCCGCGCTGGAAGACGCGCCGGATCCGGCGGAGCCGCCGTACCCCATCCGCGCAAGAAGGCCCTCCAACGACAGCGACCATGCGGCTCCTTTCGCCTGGACACGTGGAGGTGACCGCCGCTGCTTCGGCCACCCCACCGGCAGCGGCGGGAGCTCCCACTCCGCCGCCTCCAAGGGCTCCTCCGGCGGCCTCCGGAGCTTCCCCGCCGCCGCCGACGCGGCCTCCTTCGACGGCCGCGGGACCCACTCCGGCCACCGGTGCAACTTCCTGCTGCGGAGGCTGAGCAGAATCTTGGCCGCCGCGACCGCCATGCCATCCTCCTCGTACTCCGCCATGGGGAACCCCAAAGAAATGAAAACGCGCACGCAGCCGCCGCCGCCGCCGCCACAGTGGTCTAAGAGATGGAGGTGTTTCTTGCAGAGAAA
This sequence comes from Stipa capillata, assembly GCA_019208055.1. NCBI lineage: Eukaryota > Viridiplantae > Streptophyta > Magnoliopsida > Poales > Poaceae > Stipa > Stipa capillata. The sequence goes on from JAGXJF010004719.1 coordinate 956,927, forward strand.
TACCAGAAAAGAGGGAGGAGAGGAGAGAGGATGTGGTTTTTATAACTGGTGGTGGGAAGGGCGTGTGGGGATGGAGACGGAGGCGGAGGCGGAGGCGAGTTGGGCGAGGTCGAGGAGAAAGAGACGGGCGGACTGCTGTAGCCGCTGCCGCCGCCTAGACCCGGTGTTCGTGGATCTCTCTAACTGACCTCCGGGCCCATGGGTTTTTGTTCCTCGTGGGTTAGGTCGAGGCCCATGGGTGTCTGTAGACTCGTCTCTCTGTTGGGTGGGTCCAGGCAGGATGGGCCCGGCGAGTTCTGCCCTCTGCGAATTCCTCGGTATTTTTTTAGGGGATTGCCTCTGGGGATTGGGGAGGGGGGAGGAGGAATACTTGCTTCCAGGTACGTACTGTGCTCTGTACCTACTCATTGAATGGCAGGTGGGCCCGGTGGTGATTAGACGGCGCATCGATGGTAGTATTATTTTGGATATTTGCGGAGACGTGGAGCTAGAAATTTGCCGGTCAGAAATTAGGTTGTTTAATTAATAATTAATAAGTGCAGGAAAAGGCATCCGAGTCGATTAGGATGCCCGTATCCGGATTGGACCGTGTTTCCCTTTCTAACTTTCTTGTTGCAGTGAACTCGCCGAAAATTTGAACAGCAGGAAATTGATGCGAGAGTTTGTACTCCTTCGACGTATCGCCTTTTTAATGTTTCACGGTCTTTAATACGAAACATTGGTCACAACTTTTAACTACTTCTTCTGTCTCTAAAGTATATTTTATTTAATTAAAATAAGATTATAATAAATAATTACTTTATTAATATAGAGTTTATGTGATATAAAGTTATAATTATAGATAAGTAATTTTAAATAGAAATCTAATGACATCAATTTTATATCACATAAACCACATACTAATAGAGTAATTATTAGTTAAAATCTTGTCTTAACCAAATAAAATACGTCTTACATTCGAAGACATTGAGAGTATGATATATTATCAAAAATAACAAAAAATACTTAATATGAAAGGATTTTGTAAGAGGAATCGAATGACATCATTTTCATAGAGTATATCAATATATCTTCATACATATTAGTTGTCAAAATTTTAAAATATTAACTGCACACATCTAATGGTGACATATATTTGAGAATGGATGTGGTATTTTGTGTGCCAACCTACTCGAGGACGAATTGAAGAGGCACCTGATGAGGATATGGCCCCTTCGGATACGACCATATTTGTTGTCCAAGAGAAGATTCAGGCCAAGCCAAGAATAGGGCAGCAAGAGAGTGACAATCGAGATTCATATTTCTAAATACAAGTGGTAGATTAAGATTAAAAAAGGCCGAACAATGAATGAGGATGATCAAATGATGACAGCATTCTACAACTAAGTGATGCTTTCATGAATATTTGATGAAAATTGGCTAATTTAAACATACAAGAAGACATCAAATATTTGAGCCACTTAAATTTTTTAAAATTATTAATTAAATAGTTAAAATGTGTTGTGTCATCTTTTGTTAATTGGGCCTAAGATCATGTAAGACGTGTCCAACTAGAATTAGGCAATTAGGATTAGTTGTACAGGAGGAGGAGGAGGACTCCTAGGTTATGGCCATCTCCCCACCCTCCCCTCCTTCCCTCCAACATTGGTCGAACAATCCCTCCTCTTTCTTTTATATATATGTTAAACCTTTAGATATTGGCGTCGTCATCGTACGATAACGTATACTCATATTGTGAGATAATAATGATTTCGTGAGATAATCTTTTTATACGGTAAAGTTGATATGAATTTTCACACACACGGTGTTATTCGAGTTCAGAGTAGTTTGCACCGGACGAATTTAGCAGACCATTTGTTTCGCACGGCTGCACGAGCAGAGAAAGCACCGAAACTTTCACCCGTTCCGGATCTGACCGTCGTCGTCTGGAACAGTAAGGGCGCATCTTGTCTCCTTCCCCTACCCTTAAATTTCTCTGTTCACAGTACGTCTTTGACCGACCACGAGCGCTGCCATGTCCGTGCTGCTTTCTCTCGTGCACAGTGCAAAAGCCCGCTGATCTGCTGCTGCACGTAGCAGCTACTTCTCACTGTTTACGCATCTACGCACACGTCAGAACACGGAAGGAACCAGGCGGGTACCAGCGCATGGACGAGGCGTACGGATCATTTGACGTATGGACACGCACAAGCATCCGTTACCCTTTTTTTTTGAGTGTTGACCCCTGGGAGGGACAGTAGGTCGACACTTCACTCGGCTCGGCCCGGCTCGGGCCTTGTGTCCTGATCATGGTTTGGACACGACCTATTGGATTGGACCGTTCCGACCGGGCAAAGAGAATGGGTGAGCTGCTTTTTACTTGTTCGGCTGTCATCGAGTAACGTCGCTGCGCGTGCTTAAAATCGAGAAAACTAGAATCAGGCCGGTGTTCGTACAATGGATGTAAACCAAACTAATTTAGGCCGGTTTTCAGCTTCTAAGGTGGCTTATAGGTCCATAATAGTCTAAGTCGAAAAGAACTAAAAATTTTTAGAGTTTCTCTGGACAGCTCATCTTCCTTTTTCTGTTAGTAGAAAAAAGCCTCACATGAGAAAGGCTTTCCGAGCTTCTTGTATCAGCGATTAGAAATTTACCTTTGAACTTGCTCATTTATTTACAGACGATTGCCACCGCGTACCCCTTCAATTCCCTCCAAAGAGAACGCTCTATCTCTCTCTCGTTTTTCCTCTGGACCCTCACCCTCGCGACGCAACAGCTAGGGTTCCGCACCCTCGGCCGCCGCGCTCCTCCACCCGACGCAGCCGACACGCTCCCTTCGCTGCCCTCCACCTGGTGCAGCCGCCGAGCTACCTCGACCCGACGCCGCCGCTGCGCTCCTCCCCCCGACATAGGTGCCGAGCTCCCTCCACCTGACGCCGACGCCGCACTCCCTCACCCGAGCAGCCGCCGCGCTCCCTCCGCCGCCCTCCACTCGACGCCGCCGCCGCGCTCCCTTCGCCACCCTCCACCCGACACCGCCGCCGCGCTCCTCCACCCGACGCAGCCGACACGCTCCCTCCGCTGCCCTCTACCTGGTGCAGCCGCCGAGCTCCCTCGACCCGACGCCGCCGCCGCGCTCCTCCCCTCGACATAGGTGCCGAGCTCCCTCCACCTGACGCCGACGCCGCTTCCATATTATTTGTTCTCAACTTGTATTGTTATGAACCTATTGTTTGGTGTCAACTTGTATTGTCGTTATGAACCTATTATTTGCTCTCACGTTATGCTATCATGAAGCTATTATTTGCTCTCACGTGATGCTATCAGTAAGCTATTATTTGCTCTCACCTTATGCTGTCATGAATATATGTTGTTTATGTTGCAGATGGATATCTCAGATGATGAAAAATTTAATTTGTGTATGCATATCCGGAAGGTAATCTTTCGTATATGCATTTTTTACAGAAATTGTTTGTTCATATCTACTATGTTCATTAAGTTCTCAATTAGCAATGTTCTTTTGCTATGACTACAGAAAAGTACTATCTTGTTGACTTTGGATATCCAAACAGAGTTAGATATCTAGCACCATTCAAAGGGCAGCGGTACCATGTACCTGAATTCTAACATGCACCTCCGGTTGGAAGAAAGGAGACCTTTAACAATCGTCATTCGTCTCTACGGAATGCCATCGAAAGATCATTTGGTGTTCTTAAAATGAAATTGTGAATTCTCCTTGGCATAACACGCTACACAGTTGTGACGCAAAAGATGATAGTTACTTCATGCACATGTCTGCATAACTACATTCGTGATAGTAAGCTCAGTGATGAGCATTTCGACAGGTTTGAGAGTGGAGGATATGTCCATGAGGATAGCGCTTCTCATATCAGTATAGCACCCGTAGATGATGGTACTATGGGCATAGTATGTGATACTATAGCTACGAGTCTCGTGCCTTGAGGATTAGTCGCTACAAAATATGGTGCTTTTATTGTAACCCCTTTTGTTGGGAAGAAAACATTGCAACCTTCCTTTTATTTCACTTGTTCTCAAGTAACAATGACACCATATTTTTGTTGTAATATTTAGCATTTTAAGATGTTCGTAAATCATTTTCTTGCTCATATCTGCGGCAAAACAATAAGAAATTATGCAGTATCAATTCATCTGCACATAATTAAAGTCGAGGGGCATTGTAGACTTTTCATCAGACAACTCAAACAATAAACTTAGACAATAGAAGCCAAAAAGAATTGGCCCGCAGTTTCTAAGGGCTTCTCCCCACCGCAACTCATGTGGGTAGAGAAGTTTAAGCGGGTTTCTAGATAAGCTTAAGCCGAAAAGAACTGGCCCATAGTCGAATGGTGGCATAGTTTCTCTGCCTGATGACCAAAGCCACTGATCATGCAATTATTTTCATATCCTTTTGGATTTTCACTGTGCCTACTCATCTTTTTGATAAAGAAAAGAGACAATAGGCGTAAACATGGAAATCAAATGTCTAGCCAACCACATCTGCCTCCAAAAGAAAAACGGGCTTAAGCCTAGACTGGCCAACCCTCATGAATGGAGGGTTGGATAAAAACGGGCATGATGCCGATTCACTTAGCATTTGTTTGAATTATTTGATCCTAAAATTTTATTAGCACAAGTTATGGCATTCAAAGAAGGAGAAGGCAACCACCTATGATTTGAACATGTGAATAAGGAAAAGCAGATGTCATTCTATTGAAGATACCCTTAGAGCATCTCCAAATGATGTCGTATCTCATTCCATATCCTAAAATTTGGGTAGAACAGTCAAAACTAGCCCTCCAACTGGTTCCCCATTGGCATCCCTATCCCAAACGAATCCCATCCACCCGACCTTGTTCCTCATTTCCGAGGACTCCACCGCCGATCCCCATCACTCAACTTCCAGCCTCGAAGAAGTCCATCCCGCCTCCTGCGCCCACTCAGAGCAGTTCCTCCCGAAGCTGCTTGGTTTTGCTATCGTGCCACCTTCCCTCACCGCGCCGACCTAGGAGCACCAGCGACCGTGCGACCGTGGGGAGCTTAGATCCAGTGCCAGCCATCAACACCAGCGATACGGTCCTCCCCTCCCTTCCTTGCAAGACCTGCCTCCTCCTCCCAAATCCCCCTTCTGTTTTTGTGTTTGTGATTTGTCTTTGCTGCTGAAGTCAAACCTAGGCGCTCGGTGCCGGTCGTGTGAAAGGTCATCTATGCCCCAACATGGTTTTGATGGTTAATGGTGTTGGATCGGTGGCTTCCGACAGAGGGGGGGTGAATGTCGAATTTCAAATCTCTTTCACAAATTCTTCACATACATAGTCAAATTTAAAGAACTAGTATGATCCGAGTGAAAATGCAGCGGAAAGACCCCCAAAAGCCTCTAGTAACGTGGAGCTCGTCGATAGCTTCGAAACGAGTCCAAGATCACTAAATTTCGAGTTGAAACGCAAAAGTTATGGCAGAAACAGTGAAACAACCCAGTCTGAAGAAATTGGGAATTCCGGTTGTACCGGGAATTTTTCCGGTTGTACCGATTTTTGGCTCTGTTTTCAGTGAAGAATTTCAGCCTGAAGAATTTGAAGAATTCCGGAAGTACCTGGAATTTTTCTGGTTGTACCGATTTTTGCCTCTGTTTTCAGTGAAGAATTTCAGCCTGAAGAATTTGAAGAATTCCGGAAGTACCGGGAATTTTCCGGTTGAACCGAGTTTTGGTACTGTTTTCAGCAGGCAAGAACAGAAGTGAATCTCGGTAGTTCCGAGATTGAAGAATCGGAAGCACCGGGATTTCTGAAGAAATTGAAGAACTCAACAAGCAAAAACAGAAGTGAATCTCAGTAGTTCCGAGATTGAAGAATCGGAAGCACCGGGATTTCTGAAGACTTTGAAGACTTTCGAAGAATTCTGCAGAAGAACAGTCAGGTTTAGAACTGAGATTTCGATCCAACTTTTTGGCTAATTCAAAATCTACCCAACCAAATTCAACCAAAATTTGTAGAGAGGTGTAGGAAGGTCTTGTGAATCTAGATCAAGTATTGATCTTCATAAAAACTTTACAAGTTAAGACCTTTACCCCTTTTTCTTCAATCAGCCCTAAAAATGAAGAAAAGAAAAATTTGAGGGGAAACGAAGCTCGTGAGGAATCTTGATCTCAAATCAATATGGCATCATCTTACATGTCCCAGCAACCTATTCCAAGCCCCAAATCACAGAATCAAAACCTCTTCATGACTCAATCACAAAACCCCATTTATTGGCTTCTTCTTCAAGAAAACTCAAAATCGAGGAAGAAAAGGGTTGATCCTTGGATATGCTTGGATGGGATCAGTCCAGAGGTGATCTCCCCATCACTTACTTGCCATACCACGAATCAAACCACCAAGAAAGCAAGAAAACAAAAATCAAAAAGATTCGAAGAATGAATGCCTCAAGAACACATAGGGGTTGAAGAAATCTTTTTGTATTGGATTTTCGTGGGTTTTCTTTGGAGTTTACAAGCCTCTCATCTAGGCAAAGCACTTCACAAAGTGCAGCTCTCAAAACCTAATTGTAATGACTCATTTTGTAAATCATGTAAATTGAACTCTCTTAGGCTCTGAAAGGATCAAACTAGGGTTTTGCATCATCATCATATATAGAGTGTTTGAAATGTTGCATTTAGCTCAAAATTTCAGTTTGGAAATTAAATATCTTCCTGAACTCCCAATAAAATTCTAAAGGTTTTTTTTTAGGCAACATTTCTTGAATACCTATATTTCTAAACTATATTAAAACATAGATGAAGTTTATCTAAAGTAGATGATGCATCCTTTTTGAATTCAATTATTCAAATACCCCAATGGTACAGTCTGCATAATCTTATTGTTATACAAATTGAAACATTGATTTGAATCAAATTTCAAACCAGAATTGATTTAGTTAGAAGCCAGAAAAGAAAAGAGAAAATTTTTCTCTCCTTAACAGGGCAACCGAAGTCGGCCCGCTCCTCTTCCGCGTGGGCCGAAGCCCATTTCTTTCTTCTCCCGCACGCCCGCATTCCAACATCGCCCCTCCTCCTTCGCTGACGCATTGGTCCCACGGGCAGAGTAGCCTCGCCACGCGCCTCCCTTCTCCTGACCGGCGCACTACCGGCGCCGAGCTCTCCTCTGAGCCCCGGCGAGCTCCTCGACATCCCTCCATGCCGCTGATGAGCTGGCCTCACGCGCAGACCCCCCCCTCGCCACGCGTCGCCTCCCCCTGACGCGCGCACTACCTCGCCCGAGCTCCTCTTCAGCGCACCCCGGCGGCCTCCCTCGGTTCCTCCCCCCCTATTCTTCTCCTCAGTCGCCCCAACGCTCTCCTGAACCCACGCCCAGCTCCGCCGCATTGCTTGCGCCCAATCCCGAGCTGCGACGAGCCAAATCCCCACGACGGCAGTGACATTGAGTCACCGGTGAGCGCGCCGCCACCGGCGTCGAGCTCGTCTCCGTGGCCAGCTAGCATTCCCCGCCTCTTAACCTTGTCCTTTTGCTCCGCTACTCCCTCACGAGCTCACCCCCGCGTTTAATTTCAATTCCTTGCAGCGAAGCCCTCGGATCGCTCCTCTTCCCCGTCGCCGGCCAGCCCACCGTCCGTCCTCGATTCGCTCCCTCCGGTGAGTTATGCCCCCAACCGAGCGTGCTATCCCGTTCCCCAGGGTCTTCTCTCTCTCTCTAATCCCTCATTCATCCTTCGGGCGCAGCCGAACAACTCCAGCGTCGACGACCGAGCGCCGCCGTCCGCCTGTGCCGTCGCCGCTCTTGCTCCGCCTTCCTCCACCTCCGCTGAGCACCAAATCGAGATCCCGGTGAGCTCCGCCACCTCCCCGTGCCCTATTTTTTTTTCTCCGTTCCTCCTTGCCTAGCTCGCGCGGGTGCTCGCCGTCGCTCCTCACCGTGCGGCCGCGTTGTGCATGCTTTAAATCTAAGCCCAACAGCAAGAGGAAGGGGGAGGGGAGACAAAGGATGCGGGACCCGTCGGTCATAGGGAGAAAAGAGGTGAGCTAAGTGAGAAGATGAGGAAGAGAGTGGCCCAGGCCATGGGACCCATATGTCATAGGTTGAGACTAGATCTGAGTTGAGTGAGAAAGAGTTCTAGCATTTTCGAAATTCTGTGATTTAACAGAAATAGATAAAGTGGTGAATCTTTGAAAATTCATATCTTTTGCAAATTAACTCTAAATTGAATGATTTTTTTTGTTAGTCTCCAATTAACATGTAGAATATCATGGTGCACCATTATTTATGTTACATTGCTGTACCTACCTGGAAATGTCCAAAATGCCCTTTAACACTTAATCTCCACGTTTAATTCTATGATTTCCTTCCAAACTTTGAAAATGGCAAACATTATAGCATATGATGATTTAACTAACATCCTATGCTCTAAATATTTAGCATCTCTTATACATTATCTCATGTTAATTAATTGATGCATGATCCGATAAAACCCTAACCCTAATATAGGCACACCCTCGGAAAACCCTAACTTTAATTCTATACCTCCGAATGACATGAAACCAATTCCATTAGATTCATATTGACATCCTCTACATATTAGGATACATATCATGCATATTGGATCTTATTCTTTCTGGTTTTAATCGAAGTTCTTTCTATTGCCTTGCTTCGGTATTTCGGGGAATTGGTTTTGGGTAGAACCAAGCGGAGAGGAATATCCGGAGGGTGAATATTATTGTGATCCAGAGCAATATCAACAAGGCAAGTTCACAAATACTCGTTAAGATTCCCTTAATTCATATTTTGTCTTGCTATTGGTTGAGATGAATTACTATGTTGTGTGTGATTTCCTGAACTGTGTTGTGATGGCGATATCACTAGTATGATTAGGGCTTGATTCTAAGATCAGCGTGGATCTTTTAATTGGACTAATTAAATTATGGAACATTAATGGTGAGATGTGAGAGCCGGGGTTCTGTCACCTACTGATGGATCGAGGAAGGGGGTGATCTCGAGCACCATAGCTTTTCCTTCGATGCCGGTGTCGTAGGGCTTAACCTTTCACCCACGTAGGGAGGCTTTGCGAGTCAACCGGATTAGTAGGGGTCGGCCAACCTCGGACTAACGGCCTCTCGGAAGTGCTCCCTTTGGTCAAACTTTGTGGTTTGCTCAGAACATTTGATATAGTCTTTGCGGGCTATCCTTAAATCATCAAGCTTGGTTGTTTTGGTGATAATTGTGTGGAATTGTATGGTTGTTTCCCATGCTATTTCAGGTCTGAAATGGATGTGTCCATGTGATATGTGCTGGTAAAAGTGGTCATGTTGTAGCATATTGATATGGGTAGTATCAAGTATGAACATGCCATGTTACTTTGATGATTACATGCAATTTGAGTACTTTATCTTTATCAATAGCTTACTGAAATTGGATTGGGATGAGTATATAAATGTGGCTTGCAAGTACGAAAGTACTTACGGAATTCAATTCCGAACTTGTTGCAGGAGATCCCAGTATCGGTGAGTACTACGACGAGGGGAACGATGTTTCGGATGCTTAGCTTAGTGTTATCCTTCTCGGTCATAAGAATGTGGGTTATGATGATGTTTTTGGAGGTGGCATGGCTGCCATCTCAGGGTTTATCTTTTGAGCTACTTGCTGTTTTTAAAACTTCGAAGTACTGTACTCAGCCTTCGAGTTGGAAGTGATGTGTTTTAGAACCCCTCTCGGGTAAGTAAACATTTAAGTATCTTGTAATCCCTTCTCAATAGAGTTTGCACTGTGATATGAAGTTGTTATCTGTGATCATTCCATATACAGTGCGTGTATGTTTGAAGTATATGGAATCGATCGTAAAGAAGTGATGTCCTCTCTTAGTGTTCACTCTGGGGAGTGTTCGGTTGAGTGACCCGCTGGCTGAGATGCAGTGCCGGCCAGGCAGGGTGTGGGCTATCGTACCGGGCTCTCGAGCGACCCACTAGTCCTCGGACTAGGTTAGGGTGAGGGTACGATGGTCGGGCTCCTCCGAAACTACTTCGCTTAGTGACTCGAGAGGAGCGTCAGCTCTTTATCGGGTTTGGGAATTGTATGTGGTTCTGGGAAGTTTAGTCATCTCTGGCCGGCTTAACCCACGGTGATGGATACATACGACGTAAGTGCGTATGGTATGTGGGTTCGGTGTCGAGTTGCCCAACGGTGATGGATACATACGACGTATTTGCGTATGGTATGTTGGGTGGCTTCTCGGTCTTTGGCGACTAGTCGTTCCCCTAATCATATGGAATTCCCGGGTCCGTGACAGCTTGGTATCAGAGCCGAACTTGACCGTAGGATAACCTTTGCAGGTGGTCGTTAGTTGTAGGACTTGGAGTCTCCAAGAAAATTATTTGCGAAAACTAAAACCTAATTGTGAAAAGCATAAGTAGATTTCCCCTTTTCTTCGTTTCCCCATCCATCTTAGATCTGAAATTTCCTCATCTATTGCATTTGTTTATGAATTGGAAATGATCTAAGTGGTTTCTCCTCTCTTCAGGATGGCGGATTCTTATGTGACCTTGGCAGGTACCTCCCATGGCTTTCGCGTGGGTGGTGCTCCCTCTCTCTTGGTGCGGATGCTCGCTTATCTCGGGTATCCGTATATGCCGGAGTACACCATCTACCGGCATAATCGTCCTTATGGTCTTACGGACTACAGCGCCTCCGTCTTCATCCGGCCACACCCAGGACGTCCCCCTACTCCTCGTCCACTTCGGTACGAGGGACAAGACAGCTGCTATGATGGGGCAGTTCAAGCAGCGGCTTACAACGCCATCTGTGGACTCCGAGAGTATTTTGGAGTTCTAAACATCTCCCCGTTCCGTTTCTACGTCGGGCAGCGACGTCTCTACACCGCCAATGAATGGCAGGAGTTCCTCTTCGAGCAAGATCCTACCCTGGTGGAGATGGCACCGATGTTGCTTCTCACCCACATGCTATACCGCTCAGCAATGTATGAACGGAATGCCTACCACCATCGCCTGTGTGAAGCCCTTTCCATCATTGACCAACATATCGGAGCTGACGATCTTCCTTCTGATTTCATGATGGCACGGAGGGAATTCGAGCAACCCAACGGTCCAAATCGTCCTCCCTCCCTGAGGTTCACTCGAGTTACGGGACCTCGATATGCTCCTCGTCATCGCATCGCCCTGGATGTTCCGGGACCTTCCCGTCGCAGCCGTGGCCCTCTTCCAGGCGAGGTGCCATCCAACTTTAGAGTTCCAGTACCTATCCCTCCAGAAGCGGGTTGGTACTTGGCCCAATTCCCTGACTCAGGCGATGAATTCCAGTAAATTCAGCACGTATGTGTGCTGTTTTTCTTTTGTTGTAGGAGCTAGTTGAAGTCCTTGTGTCAAGGATTAAGGCTCTACTCATGTAATTTGGTTAATGGACTAAGTACTCTCATATGTATCAATGGCTGCGATGTTTTGGGTACCTGATGTGTTGTAAAATTCCGCTACGGCGATGTAAATTGCAGCCATCTGTAAACCTTCCGTATGCTATATGTATGAAATGTGTTAGTCGTTAACTCTCGTGTCGCCTTTTCAATTTTGCCTTCTTGATGAATGCATTACTGAATTGGGATGAAGATAAACATGTATTCTTGTTGTCCTACATGTTTAAAATCTTTTGCACGAGTCAGTGTATCTCATCCTGCTGCAATCTTGTCCATGTCTTGCAGGATGTCTGGAGACGGATCAGGTGGTGAACATGGAGCCGCCCATGGTGCTCCTCCGCCCCCTCCCACTCCATCGTTGGCTGAGGTGCTCCTCCAGATGGAGCACAATCGTCAGGATCAGAATCGCATCCTCGAGAGGTTTGTCCAGCATATGGAAAAGTCTCCTGCCGAAGGCCAATCCAAAGGGGGATTCTCTGAATTCCAACGCACCTCCCCTCCAACCTTCTCGGAAGCAGTGGATCCACTTGAAGCGGATGACTGGATTCGTAGTTTGGAGAAGAAGTTTACCCTCGCTCAGTGCTCTGACCGTGACAAAGTTCTGTTTGCATCCTATCTATTGGAAGGAGCAGCAAGTGCTTGGTGGGATAATCTCCTCATCACCCAACCTACTGCCAAGGATCTGACTTGGGAAGAGTTCACCAAGGCGTTTCGTCGTGCCCACATTCCCGACGGTCTCCTGGACAACAAGAGAGAAGAATTCTTGGCACTGAAACAAGGCAGTAGCTCTGTCACCGAGTACCTCCATACCTTCAATCGTCTAGCAAGATATGCAGCTAGCGAGGTATCCACTGATGAAGCTCGCCGAAGAAAATTCATGAGGGGCTTATCGGACACGATGCAGAATGAGCTTTCCATGCTGGACTGTCCAGACTTCGAATACTTAGTGAACAAGGCTCTCATTAAGGAAGGCAAGCTGAAACCCCTTGAACTCGCTCGTAAACGTGAGAGAGAAATAGCAAAATCAGCAAGCGGCAGTTCCCAGAAACCCCGCTTCTTTCCGCCTCCCGCGCCTCGTTTTCAAGTGCCTCCTCCACCAAGAGCAGCGGCGTATCCTCCACGCCCTCCTACTCCAAGACCACCGCCGAGGAACCCCGGTGGTCAGCCAAATACCATCCCATTCTATGCGGATGTCACTTGCTATAATTGTGGTAACAAAGGCCATTACTCCAACAAGTGCCCTCATCCAAGAGTCAGTGGTTCCAATGCTCCGACCCCACCCCGAGGACCTCCAAGGAATACTCCTCCAGTCCAGAAGCCAACCGTGAATAAGCCTCCTGTCGCTGGTCGAGGCCGTGTCAATCATGTTACCACCGAGGAAGCACAGGAAGCTCCGGAAGTTGTGATCGGTACATTCCTTGCCAACTCAAGCCCTGCTAGCATACTTTTTGATTCTGGAGCATCTCATTCTTTCATATCTAGTGAGTTTGCTGAACTTCATGGTATTCCATTTAAAGTCATGCATATTCCCCTGATAATCCGCTCAACCGGCTCAGAGATGAGAGCCGAACACCAATGTGAAGATGTTAAAATTGATATAAATGGGGTAGAATACTTGACTTCTCTTATCGTCCTCGGACCAGCGAGGATTGATATTATTCTTGGTATGGATTGGCTATCCAAAAACAATGCAAAGATTGATTGCACCCGCAGGACTATATCTCTTACAAGTCCTGACGGCAGAAATCTCGAAGTTGCTCCGCAGCTTCGTCAACTTCAACTATATGCTCTCATAGATGCCCAAGCCTCCCCAGTTGAAGAAGTTCCAATGGTTTGCGATTTCCCGGATGTCTTCCCCGAGGAATTGCCGGGCATGCCACCCGACCGCAGTGTGGAATTCGTCATCGAACTTCCACCTGGGACCGCTCCGATCTCAAAAAGACCTTATCGAATCCCTCCCAACGAGTTAGCGGAAATGAAGAAGCAATTGAAGGAGTTAGAAGATAAAGGTTTTGTCCGGCCGAGCTCATCTCCTTGGGGCTGTCCGGCTATGTTTGTTAAGAAGAAAGATGGCTCACTTCGTATGGTAGTGGACTACCGTCCGTTGAATGAGGTTACTATCAAGAACAAGTACCCTCTTCCTCGGATAGATGATCTTTTTGACCAATTAACCGGAGCAACGGTATTCTCTAAGATCGATCTCAGATTGGGCTATCATCAAATAAAAATCAGATCCGAAGACATTCCCAAGACAGCCTTCACTACTCGTTACGGTTCGTACGAGTACACTGTTATGTCCTTCGGACTCACCAATGCGCCTTCAACCTTTATGCAACTTATGAACTCTGTATTCATGGAATATCTGGATAAGTTTGTGGTCATATTCATTGACGACATACTTATATATTCCCCTTCCGAAGAAGAACACGGCAAACACTTGCAATTGGTGCTCGAAAGACTCCGCAAGCATCGACTCTATGCCAAATTCTCGAAATGTGAATTTTGGAAGACGCAAGTGGAGTTCCTAGGCCATGTTCTCTCAGCTGATGGCGTTGCTGTGGACCCAGGCAAGGTCCGTGCCGTCCAGGAATGGAAGCAACCTAAATCGGTCCATCAAATCCGGAGTTTTCTTGGCTTAGCGGGATATTACCGTCGTTTTATCGAAGGTTTTTCTTCTCTTGCCAAGCCGATGACCGAACTTCTTAAGAAGGACCAGAAGTATGTATGGACCCCCAAGTGTGAGGAAAGTTTCCAAGAGTTGAAGAAAAGGCTGACCTCTGCTCCTGTTCTAGTCCTGCCGGACATCCACCAAAATTTTGAAGTCTATTGTGATGCATCTCGTCAAGGGCTTGGATGTGTCCTCATGCAAGGAGGAAGAGTTGTAGCCTATGCTTCTCGTCAACTCCGTCCTCATGAGCTTAACTATCCGACCCATGATCTCGAATTGGCTGCAGTGGTCCATGCCCTAAAAATCTGGCGGCATTACCTCATCGGTAATCGCTGCGAAATCTTTTCAGACCACAAGAGTTTGAAATATTTGTTCACCCAACCGGATCTGAACTTGAGGCAAAGAAGGTGGTTAGAACTCATTAAAGATTATGATGTAGGCCTCAATTACACTCCTGGTAAAGCTAATGTAGTTGCCGATGCCCTAAGCCGGAAATCCTATTGCAACAATCTCGCTATTCGGGAGCAACAACCCCTCCTCTGCCAAGAATTCCAGCGGCTCAACCTCGAGTTAGTGAAGGATGGTTTCCTTGCTGCAATTGAAGTAAAACCAACCCTCGAAGACCAGATCAAGGCCGCTCAGCTTTCAAGTGCTGGCATCCGTAAAATCAAGGAAAAGATGAAAAGCGGGACCGCCACTTGTTTTTCTGAGGATGAGCATGGAACCATATGGTTCTGCAACCGTCTCGTCGTACCTAAGGATGAAGAGCTAAAGTCCCTCATCCTTCAGGAAGCTCATGACTCCCCTCTTTCAATCCACCCCGGCAGCACAAAAATGTATCAGGACTTGAAGCAGCGTTTTTGGTGGACCCGAATGAAGCGGGAAGTTGCTAAATTCGTTGCGGAGTGTGATACATGTTGTCGTGTCAAGGCGGAACATCAGAGACCAGCAGGCACTCTCCAACCACTCCCCATCCCTGAATGGAAATGGGAAGAGATCGGCATGGATTTCATCGTCGGTCTACCCAGAACTCAGAAGGGTCACGACGCCATTTGGGTAGTCGTCGACCGCCTCTCTAAAGTGGCACATTTTATTCCAGTCAAGACCACTTTCAAAGTTAGTCAACTGGTTGATCTTTACATCTCCAGAATAGTTTGCCTCCATGGAGTTCCGAAGCGGATTGTTTCTGATCGAGGGACTCAATTTGTCAACCGTTTCTGGCAGTCTCTCCACGATACTATGGGAACTCGTCTTTCCTTTAGCACGGCATATCATCCTCAAACTGGAGGCCAAACTGAAAGGACTAATCAAATCTTGGAAGACATGTTGAGGGCATCTATTCTCTCTTTCGGTGCCAACTGGGAGAAAGCATTGCCCTACGCCGAGTTCTCTTATAATAATAGCTTTCAAGCTAGTCTTGGTATGGCTCCTTTTGAAGCTCTCTACGGAAGGAGGTGTAGAACCCCTCTCAACTGGTCCGAAACCGGAGAGCGGCAACTCTTTGGACCAGATTCTATAAAGGAAGCCGAAGCTCAAGTCCGAATTATTCGTGAAAGACTTCGAGCTGCTCAATCTCGCCAGAAACAATATGCCGACCCCAAGCGAAGAGAGATCACCTTTGAGGTTGGCGACATGGCATACCTCCGGGTTATCCCATTTAAGGGCACCCACCGATTCAAAGTCACCGGTAAGCTAGCTCCTCGATTTATTGGTCCCTTCAAAATCCTTGCCAAAAGAGGAGCCGTGGCTTATGAATTAGAACTCCCTCCTTCGTTGTCCGGAGTACACAATGTCTTCCATGTATCTCAACTCCGAAGATGCCTTCGTCCTCCTGCCTCAGAAGTTCCAATTGAAGATCTTGAGTTAAATGAAGACCTTTCGTATCGGGAGCATCCCATTCGCATTCTTAATGAAGCCGAGCGTCAAACTCGTCGTCGCTCCATCAAATTTTATAAAGTCCAGTGGAGCAATCACACCGAAGATGAAGCAACATGGGAGCGAGAAGATCTACTCCGAGCAGAATATCCCTCTCTCTTTTCTAACCGTTAGGAATCTCGGGTCGAGATTCTCTTAAGGGGGGTAGGTCTTGTAATGACTCATTTTGTAAATCATGTAAATTGAACTCTCTTAGGCTCTGAAAGGATCAAACTAGGGTTTTGCATCATCATCATATATAGAGTGTTTGAAATGTTGCATTTAGCTCAAAATTTCAGTTTGGAAATTAAATATCTTCCTGAACTCCCAATAAAATTCTAAAGGTTTTTTTTTAGGCAACATTTCTTGAATACCTATATTTCTAAACTATATTAAAACATAGATGAAGTTTATCTAAAGTAGATGATGCATCCTTTTTGAATTCAATTATTCAAATACCCCAATGGTACAGTCTGCATAATCTTATTGTTATACAAATTGAAACATTGATTTGAATCAAATTTCAAACCAGAATTGATTTAGTTAGAAGCCAGAAAAGAAAAGAGAAAATTTTTCTCTCCTTAACAGGGCAACCGAAGTCGGCCCGCTCCTCTTCCGCGTGGGCCGAAGCCCATTTCTTTCTTCTCCCGCACGCCCGCATTCCAACATCGCCCCTCCTCCTTCGCTGACGCATTGGTCCCACGGGCAGAGTAGCCTCGCCACGCGCCTCCCTTCTCCTGACCGGCGCACTACCGGCGCCGAGCTCTCCTCTGAGCCCCGGCGAGCTCCTCGACATCCCTCCATGCCGCTGATGAGCTGGCCTCACGCGCAGACCCCCCCCTCGCCACGCGTCGCCTCCCTCCTGACGCGCGCACTACCTCGCCCGAGCTCCTCTTCAGCGCACCCCGGCGGCCTCCCTCGGTTCCTCCCCCCCTATTCTTCTCCTCAGTCGCCCCAACGCTCTCCTGAACCCACGCCCAGCTCCGCCGCATTGCTTGCGCCCAATCCCGAGCTGCGACGAGCCAAATCCCCACGACGGCAGTGACATTGAGTCACCGGTGAGCGCGCCGCCACCGGCGTCGAGCTCGTCTCCGTGGCCAGCTAGCATTCCCCGCCTCTTAACCTTGTCCTTTTGCTCCGCTACTCCCTCACGAGCTCACCCCCGCGTTTAATTTCAATTCCTTGCAGCGAAGCCCTCGGATCGCTCCTCTTCCCCGTCGCCGGCCAGCCCACCGTCCGTCCTCGATTCGCTCCCTCCGGTGAGTTATGCCCCCAACCGAGCGTGCTATCCCGTTCCCCAGGGTCTTCTCTCTCTCTCTAATCCCTCATTCATCCTTCGGGCGCAGCCGAACAACTCCAGCGTCGACGACCGAGCGCCGCCGTCCGCCTGTGCCGTCGCCGCTCTTGCTCCGCCTTCCTCCACCTCCGCTGAGCACCAAATCGAGATCCCGGTGAGCTCCGCCACCTCCCCGTGCCCTATTTTTTTTCTCCGTTCCTCCTTGCCTAGCTCGCGCGGGTGCTCGCCGTCGCTCCTCACCGTGCGGCCGCGTTGTGCATGCTTTAAATCTAAGCCCAACAGCAAGAGGAAGGGGGAGGGGAGACAAAGGATGCGGGACCCGTCGGTCATAGGGAGAAAAGAGGTGAGCTAAGTGAGAAGATGAGGAAGAGAGTGGCCCAGGCCATGGGACCCATATGTCATAGGTTGAGACTAGATCTGAGTTGAGTGAGAAAGAGTTCTAGCATTTTCGAAATTCTGTGATTTAACAGAAATAGATAAAGTGGTGAATCTTTGAAAATTCATATCTTTTGCAAATTAACTCTAAATTGAATGATTTTTTTTGTTAGTCTCCAATTAACATGTAGAATATCATGGTGCACCAATTATTTATGTTACATTGCTGTACCTACCTGGAAATGTCCAAAATGCCCTTTAACACTTAATCTCCACGTTAATTCTATGATTTCCTTCCAAACTTTGAAAATGGCAAACATTATAGCATATGATGATTTAACTAACATCCTATGCTCTAAATATTTAGCATCTCTTATACATTATCTCATGTTAATTAATTGATGCATGATCCGATAAAACCCTAACCCTAATATAGCACACCCTCGGAAAACCCTAACTTTAATTCTATACCTCCGAATGACATGAAACCAATTCCATTAGATTCATATTGACATCCTCTACATATTAGGATACATATCATGCATATTGGATCTTATTCTTTCTGGTTTTAATCGAAGTTCTTTCTATTGCCTTGCTTCGGTATTTCGGGGAATTGGTTTTGGGTAGAACCAAGCGGAGAGGAATATCCGGAGGGTGAATATTATTGTGATCCAGAGCAATATCAACAAGGCAAGTTCACAAATACTCGTTAAGATTCCCTTAATTCATATTTTGTCTTGCTATTGGTTGAGATGAATTACTATGTTGTGTGTGATTTCCTGAACTGTGTTGTGATGGCGATATCACTAGTATGATTAGGGCTTGATTCTAAGATCAGCGTGGATCTTTAATTGGACTAATTAAATTATGGAACATTAATGGTGAGATGTGAGAGCCGGGGTTCTGTCACCTACTGATGGATCGAGGAAGGGGGTGATCTCGAGCACCATAGCTTTTCCTTCGATGCCGGTGTCGTAGGGCTTAACCTTTCACCCACGTAGGGAGGCTTTGCGAGTCAACCGGATTAGTAGGGGTCGGCCAACCTCGGACTAACGGCCTCTCGGAAGTGCTCCCTTTGGTCAAACTTTGTGGTTTGCTCAGAACATTTGATATAGTCTTTGCGGGCTATCCTTAAATCATCAAGCTTGGTTGTTTTGGTGATAATTGTGTGGAATTGTATGGTTGTTTCCCATGCTATTTCAGGTCTGAAATGGATGTGTCCATGTGATATGTGCTGGTAAAAGTGGTCATGTTGTAGCATATTGATATGGGTAGTATCAAGTATGAACATGCCATGTTACTTTGATGATTACATGCAATTTGAGTACTTTATCTTTATCAATAGCTTACTGAAATTGGATTGGGATGAGTATATAAATGTGGCTTGCAAGTACGAAAGTACTTACGGAATTCAATTCCGAACTTGTTGCAGGAGATCCCAGTATCGGTGAGTACTACGACGAGGGGAACGATGTTTCGGATGCTTAGCTTAGTGTTATCCTTCTCGGTCATAAGAATGTGGGTTATGATGATGTTTTGGAGGTGGCATGGCTGCCATCTCAGGGTTTATCTTTTGAGCTACTTGCTGTTTTTAAAACTTCGAAGTACTGTACTCAGCCTTCGAGTTGGAAGTGATGTGTTTAGAACCCCTCTCGGGTAAGTAAACATTTAAGTATCTTGTAATCCCTTCTCAATAGAGTTTGCACTGTGATATGAAGTTGTTATCTGTGATCATTCCATATACAGTGCGTGTATGTTTGAAGTATATGGAATCGATCGTAAAGAAGTGATGTCCTCTCTTAGTGTTCACTCTGGGGAGTGTTCGGTTGAGTGACCCGCTGGCTGAGATGCAGTGCCGGCCAGGCAGGGTGTGGGCTATCGTACCGGGCTCTCGAGCGACCCACTAGTCCTCGGACTAGGTTAGGGTGAGGGTACGATGGTCGGGCTCCTCCGAAACTACTTCGCTTAGTGACTCGAGAGGAGCGTCAGCTCTTTACCGGGTTTGGGAATTGTATGTGGTTCTGGGAAGTTTAGTCATCTCTGGCCGGCTTAACCCACGGTGATGGATACATACGACGTAAGTGCGTATGGTATGTGGGTTCGGTGTCGAGTTGCCCAACGGTGATGGATACATACGACGTATTTGCGTATGGTATGTTGGGTGGCTTCTCGGTC